>WEIT01016942.1:33265-69731 GCA_013389985.1 Dryoscopus gambensis
ATAAGGTGACCTGCTGCAGTGATGCCAAGTGTGAAGAAGAGAAGGTGAAGAGGGTGTGGCGGTGCCCTCTGTCTTCAGTGAAGAAGAGACCCTCGGCCCCAGGGGTTGTAAAATGGGGGGGACTGTTGTCCCAAAAAAGCAGCCTGTGGTACTTGGCAAAGCATCGTTGAATCCTGAGGGCAGTTTCGGTCCATGGATGGTGGTGAGAGCACCAGACATGGAAGGACACTATGGTTTACAAGAGAGACTCCTCTCTTCTTTGATGGACTGAGAATTGATTATTTGAGTATTGTTAACTGATCAGGAAATCCAAGGTTTTGTCTGATTGTGTGAAGGGTGGAAGTTGGGAGGAGGAGGAATGTTTTGGAGAGTTTTCATTCTGTTTCCTATGTGTATGTCTTTCCTATTTCCTATGTCTTTCCCTTTAGTGTAGATTAATAAAGTTTTTTTCCTCTATTTCTAAGTTTGAGCCTGCTCTGCCCTGTTCCTGATCACATCTCACAGCAGTTATTGGTAAAAATATATTTTCATGGGGCACTGGCATTGCACCCAGTGTCAAACCATGACAGATCATCATAAAGCAAATCTCAATCCAGGCTCAGTCCTGAGCATGCTGAAAATTAAGCTGTTTGCTTTGGCCTTCAGACATTTTTAGGCCATGTACCAGAAATGCACATTTCAGTCATTTATCAGTCTCTTGTATTGAACTTCATCAATTGTGAATTTAGCACAATTCAAAAATAACTCAATCTTATTTCCACTCAGTCATATTTTTTCATCCTTTATGTCAGGGGAACTGCTTGCCCAGAAGAGGACTCCACCATATGCAGCATCCTTCTCCTCACAACTCATGAAAAGTCTGAAGATAAAAAACCATTGACAGTTAAGTCATGAATATAACATCCCAGCTTTCAACTCACTGCTGCAATAAATACATAACAGCAACTGCAATAGCTAAATGTACTACTAAAAAAACCCACCAAAAACTAAGGAATTGACCTTCATTTTAAAGCTTTTCATCTTGTACTAATCTGCTGAATAAAGATCTTGCATACTTTCAGAACACAGATTAAGATTCCCAAAACTGTTCTGCAGATATGAAAGAAGACTGACTTCTATGCAACTGCCTTTGGTTATTGGAAGTGAGGTGCTTGTACACAGCGTGCTGCCTCTGCCAAACCCAGCTGCAACCAATTTCACAGAGGAAAAATGCTATGCAGGAATTTCAGACAATTACAAGTGAGTAATGATTTTAATTCTGAACATATTGAAAAACCTACAGTAGATAAAATTACCTATACAAATGGCAAGACTGAAGAAATTATTCAAATCAAAGTATGTTAAGTATAATTAGAAGTTTAGGTGGAATAAATGTACAGTGTGACATAAGAATGATAATGATTCACTCTCCTGCTTCATAATCTTTGTTTGGTGGCTGAAACCAAACAGAATCAACTCCTGTGAGAGAACACCTCTGTGCTCCCACCTGGTCCGTACAATCACATCACTTGCAGGTGCATGATGACATAGCCATTCCAACTTAGTAGCCTGAAACTATCCCTCTGCCACAGCCAGGGTGTGCACCAGACTCAGCAACTCTGAAGACTTTGGTTCAACAAGTCAGACATGGTTTGTTGGGACGTTTCAAGTCACTGATGATTCTTGCTCCTAAAACCAATTTTGAGTTTAATCAAGTTTCTGAGGAAAATACACTCTCTTCCAACTAATGAACTTCAATGTAGCTTTAACTGTTGCACTGTTCTCTTAGCTTTCTAATTGTTTGCATATCTTGGAGTTAGAGAACTTTACGATTTTCAGTTCATCTAAATAATACCTGTTATTATTGTAATTGTTTTCTTGTGTTGTGTAGCTATTATTATAACTGCTTTCGTATGTTTACATTCCTGTTCTATCAGAACAAAAGTTTGATGGACTTTCTACATGGCCAATGTGATTGGAGAGGTGTCACCTCAATCTTCCAATCCACTGTCATGTTCAGATTTGTATATAAATATCCTTTAGAGAAATAAAGATGATTATTACTCCTTTGACACTTAACCAGAGCTTACGCATCCTCATTGTGTCCACTAACAACATTTAACCTACAAAAATTGACTTTAACAAGCCTTGTTTTCCTCTTCTTTTTCTTTTATTCCTTGGTGTTGTGAATAAAAGTGTTTCTAACTGGCTCAGTCTCAAGATGAATTTAATATCTCAACAGTACTCCTCAGAAATTAACAATGGTGACAAAACCAGCATGTATTGCACATATTAAAATGTTACTGAACTTTCTGAGTGGAAAGGAAACATTTTAAGGTCCTCATTGATTCACATACACCTTGACTGAAAAAAAAAAGGAAAAAAGTGCTCTGTGAATTGCTGCTATCTACTGGAAATTAAATTAAAAGGTATTAGGTTTATATACGGCTAGAATAAGAGTCAAACCAAGGAAAATAAAGCAGCATACTCCCTACAATACTACCCATAATATGTGCCTTGCTGACTTGATCTAATAAGGAATTAGTTTTAGTTACTTGTGCAATTGCTTCAGCTAGATTCATAGACTAATTTGTCTGAACTCCTAGGCTTTGTAGGATTATTCAGTTTTTCTTTAATGGTCTCAGGTGGTTTATTCCCACATATCACCTTCTCATCACTTCAATAAACAAGCTGTTAATTATACTAGGTACTACAGATCTTCAAGACTAGGAATATGCCTCTTCTTTTACAATACCCTGAACATCAAATGTTCCAGCACATGGCTGAGGTGACACTTCAAATACCACAAGATGCACCTCACCGAGCTCCAGCTGTCGCAAAGACCAGCATCAAGTTCAGTGTTGCCACTGAGGCTTCTTCTATGCAGTCAGTGGAGAAAGACAGACACCTCCAGAGCATGATTCATCTCATCTGTTCCCAGGCAGATAAAGCATTCACTGGAAGTACCTGCCTCTCTCCTTTTGAGGTGACCAACCAGTCCAGAACTGATAGCTAACCTTCCAAGACCTTCAGTTAAATGAGATCACTCCCATCCTGACTGCCTGAGGCTGTACCTAATTACCAAGAAAAAAACAGAGCATACTCCAGGATTTTGATTGCAGATCTGGGATCCTCCTGGACTTTGCTTAGTTTTCATTTCCACAGAAATCAGAGCAAAGGGATGAAAGGAGGAAGCAGCCTTGTGCACTCCAGGGTCAGAGCCTGACCAGGAGCCAGGATGCAGTCTCTGACAGCCCCTCAATAGGATTAGCAATGGCAGCTTACAGCTGTACAACCTTTCACTGCTGGAGGTGTGCCTGCTCAGCGTGGTGCAGTGCTGCAAAGAGAACCCCGAGGCTCCTTGGAACAAGCCAGTCCAGAAGCAAGGCTTTGACCCAGCCCTGTGTATCAGCTTTTCATCACAGCTAATTAGCTACTTTAATTCAGCACACTGTCCTTGTTACACGGGCTCTACACAGATCAAAGACAGCTTGCTTATATCTTCATTTTAGATTTATCCAGAATGCCTGGGAGCTCACACAGGTTTAAGTCGCTTATACTTTTAAAGTTGCCTCTGCAACTAAAGGAAACACATTTTCCCCACATGAAAATTTATTTTCTGGAGCATAGTTCAGGCTCAGGGAAGATAAGAGAAGAGACCAGTACAAGGACAAGCCCTGAACTACAGGGCTAGAGACAGTCCACCAAAACACAACAAGAAAAAAATATTTCCATATTCAGGAACATCCACGACTCCAAGGTCAACCCATTCCCAGTGCTTATAGGCTCAGATAAGCTTATAAAGTAGAGGTGGAAAACAAGCATCCCTTCCTATTCCTTCAAAAATTTTGAATGCTAAAACTTTCAATCACGTGTTATAACCAGGTATTATACAAAAGTTTTTCCTTTTTGATCTATGTTTCAGTGAAGAGGTTTTGAGAGAGCAGTCCCTTTGCAGTCTCCAGCAATGACAGAGCCAACCCTTAGAAGAGCTCCACACAGGTCTGGGATAGCTGAGGCATGGGCTCAAAGTCACCAGAACCAGTCTCACTCTGCATACCTTGATTTATTCCAAAACCTGGTATAAATAGTAAAATTACCTAGGGCCTCACCTGGCAGTCAGTGAATTCAGTGCACAGTGATGGTACATATGCTGTATGTCTTTCCCACACATCATCTCTTTCTTGTGTTGGATTTAGCCTGCATGTTTTTTGGGAAAGAACACTTCTGGCTCACAATACACTGAAAGTCAACAGTGCAATGACTTTTTTTGGCTGGTTTTGGCTGGGGTAGAGTTAAATTTCTTCACAGTGTGGGGCTCTGTTAATAGTGTTGATAACTCAGGGATGTTTTTGTTATTGCTGATCAGTGTCAAAGCTTTTTCTACCTCTCCCACTGCTGGAGCAGTGCGCAGGCTGGGGGTGCATGAGGAGTTGGGAGGGGAAATAGCCAGGATAGCTGACCCCAACTGACCAAAGGGATATCTCATACCAAATGACATTATGCTCAGCATAAAAAGCTGGGGAAAAGAAGGAGGAAATGGGGGGATATTCAGAGTTTCCTTGTTCCTAATGGACCAAGAATCAAATCTTTCTGATATGGATTGTCTTCTGCTGTGTGGAGAAGGAAAGAAGGAGGATTGCTCATCTGCCATTATTGGTGGTGGGGCAATATGAAGTGTGAAGCTAAGATGACCACATTATGAGTTTGCAATAGCTTCCATACCAGCTGGAGACTGCCAGGAAATATTGTGTTCCTGTCAGTCCCCTCACTATTTTTAGAGCTTTGTGTAAAGGTGATGCTGAGGGTCTGTTTCTTCTGAGAGCTCCCTTTACCTGGGGGATATGTAGAACTCATTTTTGCACACTGTGAACATGACTGTGGCAGTAGAGCATTTGGCCTTATGTACTACAGATGTATTAAGCTGCTCCTTGCTCTCAGAAACTGAGAAAATATATCAAAGTTAAGTTCCATGTCATTTAGATGTCTGCTCATAAATACCCTGAAAAAGCATCATGGTTTAACCCCAGCCAGCAACAAATCCCCACACAGGCTCTTGCTCACTCACCCCTGGTAGGGAGAGGAAGGGAATCAAAAAAGTAAAAATGAGAAAACTTGTGGGTTGAGATGAAGACAGTGTAACAGGTAAAGCAAAAGCCATGCACACAAGAAAAGCAAACCAAGGAATTAATTCACCACTTTCCATAGGCAGGCAGGTGTTCAGTCATCTCCAGGAAAGCAGGGCTCCATTGCACATAGCAGTGACTTGGGAAGAGAAGCACCATAACTCTGAATATCCCCCCTTTTCCTCCTTCTTTTCCCCAGCTTTTTATGCTGAGCATGTTGTCATATAGTATCTGATACCCCATTGGTCAGTTGGGGTCAGCTGTCCTGGCTATTTCCAAAACCACTACAATAGGAAATAACAAAATCTGCTAGAGGTAGATGTGGGCTTTTGATCGTTCACTGGAGTTATATCTATGCAATAAAACTACCTGCCTTTGAATTCTGTATTTAAAGACGACTTGGTATGGTATGAAAAAGAACCAGTATTGTTCCATGGATTTCTGAACACAGTAATTCCGCAACACATTCTGAAAGCTTCCATTTTCACCATCACAATGAATAAACTAGACCACTCACTGACATCCACTGCTGAATATGCGTAAGTATTAAACAAAGTTTACCTTGCTGAAGCCTGATATGCTATGTCCATGAAATCCAAGTGCAGTTTATTTAGTGTTGGAATGCAGGCCCCTGCTGCCTTCCCGCATTTTCCCCTAGGCCTCTTGTACTCAGGCCTTGATGCTAGAAAGAATGCAGGGGATGAGATACACAAAGTCACACAGGCATGAACTGAGAGTGTAAGCTTTAGTTTTAAGTAAGTAGAAATATATTTTAAGTGCCTTAAGCATAAAAGAGGCTGCACTAGGCAGTCACAGAAGCCCTAAGACCCAGTTAAAGTACACTAGTCCTGCCTTTTAGCAAAGTTAACTCTGTCCTAGACAAAACCAAAACATAGCTATATAGTATAAACATAGTATAGTTTAACATTCCTAGATTGAACAGATAGAACCACCCTGCGTATGCTTTATGTAAGAATTACAACCACCGTCGTAAATTAGAACTCGGCCTGGATAGGTCAGCAAGGCGGGTGTTGAGGGTCATGTTANCTGCTGAGAGCTGCTGGGAGCTGCTGTACCTAATGTTATCTTCTACCGCCTTGCTGCCGCTGCCAATGCCTTAGAAACAAGACCTTTGCTGTAACTTTTCGGGCTTTCTCCCTCAGAATGTGAGACTGATTTAGCCATGGAATAAACTTCTATTATAAAGCAACAACTGCTCTGGCCTTTGAAAACCCATAATCAACTCGACAATTTAGGACCTGTAAGAAAGGGTTCTGGGGTAGATCAGCATGCTCTGACTGTAAGCACCAACAAAACTCAGTCACTGAATAGAGTAGCCCTGCCTGCTAATACAGTCTTGGAAATAAATGTCAGGCATGCTTTCATCTACACTCAAAACTGAACCAAGTGGTCTAAAGGGACAACATACCCTTTCAGATACCCACTCATCTATAATGAAACACTTCCTCCATGGTACATGAGACTGGAGAAAAAAAAAAAAGAAGAAATTAATTCCAGCACTGAGAGGAACTCTTTTTTTTGTTTTTAATTTACAGATTTGCACACATTACTCTCTCTGACTTGTTTAAAATGTCTGATGGAAATTGGCTTCACAGTTGATGACAGATCTTGATCTCATGGGACATAAGGAGACAACAGCTTGAGCTACAAATGAAAGTGTAATTAGAATTAGTTACATCATGCTTTAATTTTTAGTCACCCTGCAGTATCAATCACACACAGTTTATACTGGAAAATAAACACCAAGGAACATGGGTTAAAAATGATGTAACTAAAAAGAAGTAAAAGGAAGCATCAGTACCTTTCTAAGAAGTTTGAGGTGGGTGGTGATTCCCCATAAGAAAGATAAATGCAGGTGTGTTTACTGTCTTCCAGAAGGATGCCTTGCTCCACACACAGAGTTGATCCAAATCAGATTCAACATACACAGTCCCTGAAGGAAACTCTCAGCTGTACCGACTATAACTCAGAGTTTTTAAAATACAAATAATTTTTTTTCAGAAGGAGTAGACAGTTGGTTATAGTCTCTTCCCTGTATAACTAAAATACTAGCAGATTTTTATTTTTAATTCTTTTGCTATTCGGATAGTTTTAACCCTCACTACCCTCACATGGCTCCTACTCATCATGTATTGAGGAAAAACGTGTGTTTATCAACTCATATTTCCTGCAGAATAATATGAATCCTAGCTCCTCAATGTTCAGGAGAAATGCCTAAGAGCAAGCATTTTGTTTATACACAACTTGATTAAAACTAAACATAATGCAATTGCTCATAGGTTACGAGGCAGCTAAAACAATCTCCAACCCTCTTCTTAGTACTGGGGGGAGAAAGGGGATTCAAAATGCAAAACTAGTTTCAGACTTTAAAATGAAATTATGCGAGCCATCCAGACATAATGTAAACGCCCCTGAATGTTAAGCCAAACAGATAATCTTCTCCCCAGGGTAAAGAAAAAACCCAGAAGTTTTAAATTAATGTTCAAGCATGGGATTAAGTAAGTAAAATTACAGTCCACCCTCTGTTCCACCAACTCCAATCACAAACAACCCAGTTCTGTAAAGAAACAAGTATCCTCCTTTCACACTGATTACCAGTAAAGCCAATGTTTGCCAGGACTGCATCTAGGGTTGTTACTCATACCATCTTCACAGTCAGCATTGACTGGCAAAGAGACCAGACCTGACCTGACTGCCAGCTGGGCTGTTTGGTTTACCATTAGTTTAGCAAGACAGAAATAAGGAAGAACTCACTGTCTCAATTTCTCAGTAGTTTCTGACAGTAGCTGCTGGCTCCTCCTTTGCAGGACAGTGGGACACAGTCATTCCAAATTTAATAGGATTGCAGAGCAGTTTCACGTGCAACCCTGGTACAATCATGATAAAATCAAAGAAACAGACCATAAATGAATCCTTCAGTGTGATAAATAGAAACCTCAGCCCACCCTCCAGACATGCTGTGGTAGCAGAACTGATGTAGGTCCAAAGTGCCAGGAACAGCCTGAGGAGTGATGCCAGTGTATGAAAGTGTTTGTGCAGACATGAAGAAAAGTCCTTTCTCTGAAAAGAGCCCAAGACAAAACAAATTGTTCTCACTGTGTGGTGTATCCAAGTGGCCTTGTATGATCCTGGTTCAGGAAAGGACTTAATGGCATATATCTATGCTCTTTTAAGCAAAGCTGGAAACACGTAGTTAAACTTCTGATATGGTAGCATCTAAGTTATGTTTAAACACTCTGCAAAATAAGTTTCTTCTAGAAGAAGAATGTGAGAAAGGATGAACTATCAACACTCCTTCCTTTTAACAGACAGGGAAGGAGGCTCAGGACCAGTCAAAATGTCTGTGGCAGAGCTTGGTACTAGCACTAGTCTTTCTGTTAGTAAGTTTAATATTTTAACACCAAAACATTTTATCTATTTAAAAAGTAATTTTAGTATGCAACTGGATAGAAGAATAGGCAATAAGGTGAAATGCAGTAAGAAAGCATGCCTCCATCACTGAAAAAAGTGAAAGCTAATATAAACGTTTTACTATAGCATCCCCATTTTATAATGTTTGGACCATTGATCAGATAGGAAAAAAGCTATCAACAGACCAAGACTGTAAGAATTCAAAATCATCATTAGGGTCTGCAAAATATTACTAAAATATTATTATTTAAAAATTTCTGAATTATGATATTAAACATCTGTAGTATTGTGTGTCAAGAAAGTGAAACATTCTTATCTATATAGTATCTCAGGTAAACAGAGGATGACATCAAAGGAAATATCTGATAAAACCTTCCAAGTACACAATTAGTCCACAGACATACTTTTATTATTTTTTATTCCTTGCAACCTATTAGTTAATTTTTGATTTTAAAATAAATTGCTTCAGAACTTGGCTCCTTCCTTTCACTTCAAGAAAAATGGACAAGAATGGTTCAATAAAAATTCCTTTGCATTTGTAAAATATACCTTCCCTTTCAGCTAGGACCCATAAAAGGACATTTTCCTTATGTCAAAATTTTGCCACAAAAACGTAATTCTGGCTCAGTTATTCTTATTTCTCTTCTCACCTGCTTGACCAGTTCAAATTATACAACTGACAAAAATGAGTTTTGTTAACCGAGCTGCAGCTTAGTTAGTTCAATGGCAGCTGGGAACAACAGGTATCTTCCAGGATATGCCCAAAGAAGAGGGGAAACCTTCACATCTTGTTGGGGAAAGTCAGACTACAAAAGTTTTAGAGAGAATTAAAAGAGGCAGGAATAATGTTCCATTTTGTCAGATGCATTCAGCATTTTTAAACTGAATGGCAGAGTTGCAAGCTCAGGATTTCTCCCTTACTGCATGCCAAGCAACTCAGACCTTCAGCCCTTTCTTTTTACTTCAGTCTACTTAATGAATGGCAACACAACACAAAATCCCTGATTCAGTTCTGAGCCTATTTACAACCCATCAGTCCAAGAAAGAGAGTAGATCCTGGGGTTTTTGATAATAAACTAAACTGAAAATAAGCCCATCCATGTCTTTAATATACAGACATTAGCAGAGAGGTATCATTTTCCCAGGGTAAATACAATGGAGTTTTTTTACATAACTGGTGAAGCTGCAATGAGCTTCTACATACTATATCATCAAGCCTGAACATGTATGTTGCATCCATATTAAAACTTCCAACTTTTAAAATCACAAGTTATCACTCATTTTTACCCACAAAGAGTCAGTAGATGCCTAACATAAAATTCAGTTGCTTTGAAGACACAGGTCAGAGGCCTTACGCAGGTAAAAGGATGTACCAGTGAGCTAGGTGAAAAATAATGTTATGCTCAACCTAATTTCTAATAAAACTTCATTACATGCAAAGATTTCCAGAATGAAGCATTTGTAGTTTTGTGTTGGAAACATGTCTTAGATTTGTTTGCCATGTCAGAGGACAGATGAAGAATGACCTAACAGAAGAGCCAAATGGCAAACTATGTTGTGTTGACCTCAGAAAAGAGGGACAACTGTGTTTAAGTCTTTGTTTCAGGCCAAGGAAAGCAGAGATTCAGACTTTTATTTACCATGATGTACTTTTAGTGTCCTAAATACCTGAATAGTTTTTGTTCCATTATAGCAGGTTTTCACCTTTGCATTCATTATTTTCTAGCAAATTTCAAAGTATCTAAAGCTTTCCCTACGTTCAACCAAGACCAACCAGAAAGGCTTATGTGGTGTCAGAGGGTGTTCTGTTAACTCAGAAGCTTTGCAAACCCAGCTTATAGCTCACTATACCCCACTCAGCTCTGCATAAGCAATTCCATTGACTTGCACAGATCTGTGCCCAATTTCTCAAGGTCTGATTAAAAAATGATCTCTAAAATGCTCTTGAGCAGACCTCAGAGCAGCTTCCATTTATTATTTTGTACCACAAGCAATTATTCTACTATCCAGCATTAATTTAAAATCAATTGCACAGCACCACAGCCAGATAGTTATCTAAATATACCTGAGATAGGTAAGGCTCAATTACACTGGAATGAAGAATACACAGAAGAGATTCATCACCAATTCAGATGGATATCAATAAAAGATATAATCAGTAAGGGACTGCATGAATACATAAGAATGTGGGCCCATTTTGTGAGTTAATTTTGTATTTCATTACAAACAACTTTCAATCATTTCTTTTTCTCATATTGACTGATTGGGTGGAGTGAAAAAGACAAAACTTTTTAAACAGTGTAAGTCTGTGCACAGAACCCATAATCTAGTCCATAAAAATCAGTGATTTTTTTTTACTTTTCTTGACAGAATTATTCCAATGACAGACTCTAGCCAACATCCAGACCATCTGGTAAATTTTGTCTTGGCCAGGGTCTAGGTGTGGATTTCACTGGTGAACCTCTCCACATGGATTTTTCTCACTGTCCCCCAGCCCATGAGAGCAGCCCCAGCAACACAGCGGAGCCCAGGCACAGGACAGCAGATTGCATGGCAGACCCAGACCTGGCACACAGCTTCTGGCAGAGCAGACCCTGGCAAAAGCAGCCAGCAAGTCACCAAGAATGCACTGAGGAGCATCAAAAAGATGGAGGGTTCAGAGTGACTGAAAAATGAGGTGGAAACTGTGGCGTAGTTCCCAAGCTAGGCAGTCTGAGAATGAGCTTAGAGATGTTGTGTAATAGACCAGGAACCTTGAATGAATCTCGACAACTCATTGGGTATATGACGCATTTATCAGATACTAAGAGTAGCTCAAGAGCAATGGGAGAAACATGCTGAAGGAATATTCCTCATGATCAAGAGCAAGCCAATGGAACAAAAGGAGCATGTGGCTCCTTTTCTCTTAGGTCAACTTCCTCCCCTGAGAATTTTCTTGGGTCTTAGAAGTGTTTGGATATTTATTCTCCTTATTTGATACACGCAAAGGCAGCTGGAGTTACAAATTCCTGTTATATACTGGGATTTCAATTTTGTGCCACACATGAATGTAGAAAAGCAAGTAAAAATGAGTAACTTTGGGATATCTACTGTCAGTCAAAGCTTCAAATCCACTCCATTTGTACAGTAGAATGGTTTTGTTGCTTCTTTTAATTTGAGGGCAATAAAAAGTTTTTGTTTAGAATGAGTAACATGCAAAGCTTTGGAGCTCTGCATCCAAACAAGGTTTTAGCAGTGAAAGCAAACATTCATCTTTTATTATTACTATTATTACTACAACTATTACTATTACGTGATTTTCTTTCCCAAAGCTTTGTTACCTAGGTGAGTTCTATCCTTATCTATCATTGGAATAATTTATCAGTCCCATACCTATGGGAAAAGGAGAGGTTTTCTTCTTTTCTTCCTTGAATGTTATCTGCTCCAAGATAAAATATACCACCTGCTGTTTTCTACCAAATACTTACGAATAGAAAAAAAATAACACTATATTTGATATTGTATCTCTTGGTGAATGCCACACAGTTATACTTTTCTATGGAATATACAAGTAGCATATACACAAGAGAAACAAAACTAAAAATAAGGACTGAGCTAAGTCTGCTTTTCTAAGCAAAAGGAGTAGCAAATGTAGAAATAGGTCATTTTACAGAGTCTCCTGGTCCTACAGATCTGCAGACAGGCTTCTGATGCATGCTGGAAGCTCTGCTGGGAGTGACAGGATGAGGCAGGGATTGCCCAGCCCAGCCCATAGTGGGGGTCTCAGCCCTGCGGCTCCTGCTCATGAGCCAGCCTATGGGCTAACACAGCCTCAGGAGTGCTCACTGACTGGGATGCTGGCCTCGCTGCGTGTGTTAAGGGTGGACTCGATGCTCTTGGAGTTCTTTCCCAACCTTAACAATTCTATGATTCTATGATAACACAGTGTCCAGAACCCGCTGTAGCAGGAAGGAGGGGAAACAATTTAACAGATATTTAATAAGCAAACTGTAGGAAGGCCAGAGTGATTCAGGGGCTTAAGAAGAATTTTGACACATTCTGCATCCCATTTGAGGAAACATGCTGGACCCTGCTGAGAATGCAAGCATGTGCCTCTGTGTGCATCCTGCTTTCTTCAACATGCACAGACACTCTGGTCCTCTAAAAACATTTGCTGGCACTAAGAGTCCTTGTGCCTGACATACCAGTGCCCTGGTGTCCTTGCGCAGATGCGTTTATCCCAGAAAAACTGCAATTTTGCAGACAATGCTGAAAGCATCCCATAATTTTCCTGTTACAAACTGTACCCTCAGCAAGAGCACTTTGATACCAGAAATCAGCACAACCACACCAGCATATCCATACCAGCACTATGTCTGGCCTGAAGTCCTGCGCCTTGACCCCTCTTTCCTCTTCAGCTTTCACCTGTCTGAATTACCAACTTTCACTTTCTCTTACAGCTTTTTCCTTCAGCATTGATCATCAATTTCCCTGCTGCACAAAGGATGCTGAGGCAGGGTAATGTGCACAAAGATTTATTAGCAGGATCCACTGCTGATGACACACATCGACTCTAATAGACAAAGTCATCTTGAGGGGGCAAAAAAAACCAAAAGCAGAGAAGGGCAGAGAAAAGAGAACAGGAGAGAGGAAAATGCAGAGAGGGGGAGAAAAACTGCCCAGAGGCCAGTCAGTAAGGGCAGATATGGGGTCCCAGGCGAGCCTCATCCTCTGGACATTGTCTCAAGTGATAATGAAGGAGGAGGACTTTTCCCCTCATCCTAAATGTTTCATGGAAATCCACTCAAATTCCCTATAGACTGCTATTGCTTATGATGGTGTTAGCACAGACCAGTGTACGCTAGTAAGATACAAGCACTGTACACAGACTGATTTTTAAGCTTTTTTCCCACTTAAATTATTGGATAATGTTTACTGAGCATTTGCATGACTATTATCTACTTGTTGTACAAAGTGTTTGGTTTCTCTAATATAAATTAAAGTCTATTCATATTTTAGTGATTGTAATTACCTCACAGTCTATCCTAACGTAGCTCTCAGCTCATACTGAGGTAGTAATGCCAGAACTAGGCATCTGTCTGCAGACTAAAACAGAACTGAGCTTTCTGATTTCCAAAGAAATTTGTACCATCCTATCCTTGAATTAAACTAGTAGGCTCACTACATTTCTGGTTATCACAGGTAGGGCAAGTTTATATAAGAAAACAGAACCTAAACCAGCAGGGGAATCTCAGCAAGGCGGCCAAGGACTAAATGCACATGGTGAGAAAATTATCCTCTCATCTTCCAAACTGCTCCCTCTGGATGGCATTAATGACATGCATTAGTTGTGTGCACCAGCACAGAAAAAACTCAGGCATGTTTCTGAACGATTAATGATCATTTTATCAAGACGGAACAGGTGGACTGTATAGGATGGCAGCACCTAGACAAATAAACTAAATTGTCAAATAAACAATTTGTGAACTTCATTTTACGTCCAAGGATTAACTCTAATCTCTCCATTTGGATTCTGTCCTCAGCTTTCATTACAGCGAGGTAAACTCACAAGTGTTTGTGATACATGCAGCCTTGCTGAGCCACTGACCATGTTTCTCTGAATAAAGACAGGATTCAATTACTAGCATTCAAAGGGTAATAAGAGAAAAAAAGAGGACAGAAAATTATTCAGAAAGTTCCAGAAAATGCACTGAATGTCAAAGACTGCAATCCAAGCAGTTACTTTCTAGCATAACATGTGATTAGGTGACGAAGTCCACCTATCAACACTACAGGCTGCTAAATGCACTGGGAAGCTACCACTGAACTCAGAAGTGAAGATCCAGAGCAAGACAAAACAAGGCAGACAAGCATAAGGACTCCAGTCCCTGGAAAAGTTACCAGTGATTTACTGACACTGGCACGGGAGGGAAGGAGACAGGCCCACTACGCTGCGTCAGGGTGGTGGAGCAGCCCACAGGGCACCATCCCGAGGAGCATGGGCTCTGATGACAGGCAGAGGGGCTTCCAAGAAGCCCACTCATTCCACAGATAAAGGGAAACGGGTCAGTGAAGTCCATTCCCTGGGAAGCATGTCCATGCTTATCTGGCAATCCAGCCATGCAAAGCACATGCCACTCCCCAGGAGCAGGGGCTGTAATCTCAGTTTCCCTCGATTCTTGTGTAGAAGATGTAGACTTTCAGTGCTCCCTGACTGTTGTAGAAGATAGGTGACAATGCCAACACCAGACTGCCAATTAGGACCACTCTGCGTGTCCTGTGGGTTTCCTATATTCTCAGATGAAACATCCCATTGCAAGTTGCCGTGGTTTGACGCTGGTTTAAGTGCCAAACACACGAAATTCAATTATGTGCATAAGGGGAATATGGATTTATTGAAGAAAATGTAAAGAAACTTCGGGGCAAAACAAGGTCTACACTTAAACAGTTGCAATATAAAAGCAAGTTTATTATTAATAGAATGAAAAAAAAGAACTGGTAAGAAATTACAGCAAACCTTTAAACACTTTTTCTTTCCCAATGCTTTCTCTTTTACCATAAACCTTTCATAAGTGAAAACAAAACAAGAACATGGTATTTTGGTCAGAGTTACATCTTTTTTAAGAGTCTATTTACACTTTAGGAAAAGAGGTTCTCTTACTGTGCCAGAGTTTTCACAAACCAACAGTTCACCCAGAGAAAACCTGTTGAAGTGAAAAAGGTATCTTTTCCGTGAATCTTTTGCAGTTTTCCCACACTGCCAGCTCACGGGCCATAGGGTTTTAATCTTTTAAGAATGAGTTATCTCAGCCTGAAATCAAAGGTTCTCTGCTTCGAATCTCTAACAGCTTCTCACAATTTCTATTTGGCCTGGCATAGGCCTTTCTTTAAAGTCACAGGCTGCACAAGAATTTCTCATCCCCCCAAGTTTTTCTAAATGGATTAAAGCCCTTTCTATGGCTTTGCAAGAAGCATTTTTAAGCTTCACGCCAAAAGGCGCAGCAGCCCTCTTTCCCTGTTGCCATTTAGCTGCCTTCTCATGTGGTCTCGTTCCTTTCTGTTTCTGACCTTGGAGTCGCCATGTTCAGTTTCGTCCCAAGTGACTTTGCTTTTCTCTTCTTTCCTCGTTGGCTTGAAAGAAAAGGTGTCTTTGTCGGTTGCGGTGAGATGTTTCTTCAGCTTTGGTGAGAGGTGTGCTGGATGCAAAGGTGCCCAGCCGGCTCCCATGCGGGGTCTCGGCGGCCTCGGCCGCACAGTCTCGGCCACAGGCTGCCTGCGGAGCGGGGACAGCTCTGCCCTGGCGAGGAGCGCCGGCCCTGTGCCGCCTGTGCCGAGGGGCCACGGAGGGGGAGCCTGGCCCAGACCTGGACCTGGGCCGAGGCCCGGAGCCCTCTGCCTTCGGCCACCCCTCAGCCCTTGGGCCCAGAAACAAAGAGGAATCTCCTACGCTTGCATGGGCTTTTTAATATGCAAAATGGCAAAAGCGATTGGCCCAAAAACATGTAAATCAACTCAGGTTTAACCTATTACACACGTGAATTCCAACACAGACTGGGGGTGGTACATTCCCTAGGCTGCCAGTAAAGAGAGGAAGTTCACGTTAGGAAGACTAGATCCTCCTTCAGTGCTGGTGGCTTTTCTTACGCCAATTTCAAGACATTTCCACCCTTACTTAGAATACTCAAAATTCATTTCCAAAGTGGTGATATTTGTAAATATTGATCGCCTGGGTTTCTTCTAAACAATCCAAACTAAACCTGATAAAGCAGTACTCCAGCAAATGAAAACATTTAACAGCTAGTATCTTTTTTTTCATGAAGAATATGTGAACTTCATTTGGAAAAACAACAAAAACAGGACAAAAATATAGGTCAGAAGAGTAATTTCAGAAAAGTGGTAACAAAAAGCAAGTCTTTCAGCTCCCACAAAACCCCATACATACAAAACTGTTAGATCACACACTGTGGCAATGGAATAATTTGCCCTTTCACGTACCTCTAAAAACTCGATTGTAAAAATTTTGAATATATAGTATGTTGTTAACTCAGAAGATTACTTGTGTGACATCTTCTACAAAAAGTTGTTATTCATTAGAACAATAATATAGAGAATGGGACAACAGATTTATATTCCAAGAAGCTGTAGTTGCAGTTATAGACAGGATGGATGATCATCCTGTACTCTAAATTTCACCATTACAAAAGTTTGGTATAAACTAGAAAGTATCACCCAGTTAGAAACTTTTATAGAGAAGTCTTGAAAAAGAATAAACATAAAACCATTTCCAGGAAGCCTCCAGGTCTTACTTAGATGTGCACTAACCTTTGAAGAATCAATCTACACATAGTCCTCAGCCAAATTGTGCTAGTGCTTTAAACTAACAGACCCTTGCTAAAACTGTGTGATTTAAATTGTCCTGGGTTATCTTAAACTTCTCAGATGGCCTCCTACTGTACAGCACCACAGGAGTGAATCGGTTTAAAGCACATGACATCCTCCAAGTACAAAGTTACTACCAGAGCCTTGTTTCTGACCCAGAAACTGAGACTGCCTTTTCGTTACAGAACAGATGGTAACAGGAAATCAGCATTAAAGCATGCATCTTAAAACTGGCATTTAGCACTGTTTCTAGTTTCTAAATGTGGTTTTGCTCTAAATAAATGCAACCAAAGCATTGTGAGAACTGCATTTTTGTCTTCTTTTAAAGATTTGCGGGTTAAATATCTCAATACACCAGCAAAATTACTTTTTCTTCTATATCTCAGGCCTACAAATTCACTCTGGGGAACAGGAAGTCAAGCTGGGTTTTTCCCATCTTAAACATTAGTACCAGACATAAAGGCTTCACAAGACAAATTTAACTCTCAGTTGTGCTTCTGTAAACTCCCTACTTTTAAATCAAGCTTTTAGTTTTGAACACCACATCAGGTTAATTTAAATCTTAAATGGTTCTCAGGGCAAATATTTAGGTTTTGGAACTGAGTTTGGAGGGCTAGAGGTTATAGGAGCACTGCTGATGCAGGGACTTGGGACCATGACGCATATTGTCGTATCAAGGGTCTCTGCTAGCGGTCAGCTCCACTCCACACACTTGAGTCTCTGAGCATGACTTATTGCAATGTCTGCTTATTAGTCTTCAAACTCCTTTTGCCCTCAGGCTGCTGACTCAAACACCTCTTTCTCCTCTTCACATACTTTTTCCTGAGGAATAATGTGGATGATTATCTCAATAAATAATATTTCCCCTGAGGACAGGTTGCAATTGACTAAGTGGGGAATAGAATTATCTATTCTATAAGGTCTCCCCCGAGCCTCCTTCTCTCCAGGCTGAAGACCTCCAGCTTGTTCAGCCGCTCCTCTCAGGACTTGTGTTCCAGACCCTTCAGCAGCTTCATCATCCTTCTCTGGACACGCTCCAGCATCTCAACATCCTCCCTAAACTGAGGGGCCCAGAACTAGACACAGGACTCAAGGTGCAGCCTCACCAGTGCTGAGTACAGTGGAAGAATCACTTCCCTGGTCCTGCAGGCCACACTATTCCTGATACAGGCCAGGATGCCATTGGCCTTCTGGCAGGGGACAGAGGCTAAGCAAAAGCAGGCATACCCATTCTTAGCTCTCCTTCCTAGGTGAACACTTCACTCAAGCTAAAAATTTACACAGGCTCAGTTAATATTCTCCTGCACTCCTCAGAGCTTGTGGGAAACTGCTTCAGTGTTGGCTTAGGTTCAGTGAATTTGGCAAAGTCAGTTTGGGATCAAGTGCAAGGTCTGGCGCACACTAGCAACACATTCTAACCATTGCACCGAGTTGCATAAAGACCAAACTTGCTTCATGGGCAAGAAAGGGAAACTATTGCCAGACCTGCCAATCTGGGACATTTCATTAAAACTAATTTCAACTGTAAGCCCTGTCTCCAAGTCTTTTGTAAACCCATTCGTTTTAGACCAGCTCTAAAACACTGCAGCACAAATGCCAGAAAGCCCAGAAATTCTGTAACATAACATTTTTACCCGTTTGTGAAATGCTTACTAATAAAGCTGACAATGTCTTGACTGAAGGGAGCACCAGAGAAATCTGGTACATCTCCCTGCGTATTTGGATGCACAAAGATCCACAGCAATATGGGTACATTTCTGAAAAAGCTGGTAGCAAGCCATGCTTATTTAATTGTTCGGGTCTACAGGTTCAAATTGCCTCAGCTAACTTATTTGGAACTAATGCCATTATAAATATTTGTAAATGTCAGAGATTATCCTCCTGGTTGATTCTGTATTACTTACTCTTCAGTGCTTTAAAATGATACAGTGCTATCCTATTTAAAAGTACTTTCTCCCAGTACATGCAAATGCACCAAATTCAAGAGTTTCCTATTGTTTTCAAGTTTCTCGAATGGTGGCAAAAATCAACAACCTGATTCCAGAAAAGAAGCTTCCGTGTACTATCATTGCATTCAATTTTGGGGAAAAAAATGTAATAAATAACTTTAGACTGCAGAACTGGGAATGTTAAGGTTCTTACTTGTCTATCAGGGAACAGACATAAACATACAACACACAGTACACACTAAAGATTTACTGCAGTCTAACCTCTCTACCCCAGAGTTATCAAAAGAGAAAGATAAATATACCAGTAGCACTTTCTAGGAGAAAAGCCAAGTGTTTGCTTTGAAAAGAAACAAATTCCCCCCACTACCTCATCTCAAAAACCCCTTTTAGACAAGTACTTGGAAAGGGAAAGATTATGCAAATTAATACAGAAATTATACAAAAAGTAGGCCAGGTAATAATATAATCGATCTTGTCATAAGCAACACCTACCATCATATAATGGATACAGCTTCAGTGCATATTATGCTCTATTTTTATTTCTGAATTTTAGGTATATTATAGTTTGCTTGAAATGTAAGGATATAGAGCCCAGAGCTGTCTAAAGACACAAAATCAAACCTTACTTAAAGTACTAAAAATTGGACAGTTCTTGTGTAGAAGGTTCAGCATGACCCTTACTACTTAGAAAATGGAACTGCATACAAAACATAACAATAGGAATTCATATATTCAAAGCTTGTGCATTTTTCTGCTTTTCCTTCCTTTTATATTGTTAAAAAAGGCTAATAGTCAAGGATGAATATCACTGTAAATACTCAATAGCACACTAAAACACAACATTCCCATTTTAATCCTAAAATAATGTGAGCAATAATCTAAACAGCAGCCCATGTATTTTTCTGTCAGACTGCTTAAAGAAAATCAGGTTTTACAAAAGCAAAAAGTAGCACTGCAAGAAGCAAAAAATTACTCTGAAAGAGCACATCCAGAAAAGCATTTCTATAATTTTCAGTGGTCAAAAAAATTACATTAATGTTTGGATTTATCGGCTAAGGACTGATGTTGGTGATAACACTAGATCCATTCTAGAAATAGGAGTCTTGTGGTGCTCTGTTTTCCCACTCCTTTTCCTACTAAATTGCCTGCCCTTCCCACATGGTTCTCCCTTCCCTGCCCCTAGTCCTGGCCACTCTCTCGGGTTCTCCCCATTTGTTCTGTACCCTAGTCCCACCCATGTACTGCCCCTGTGCCCTGAGACCATTAGTCCATGTGCTCTCTCCACCCGCCTCATCGCCGTATAAAACCCAACCCCATGCCTTGTGGCAGCCTCTCTGCCTTGGGGAAGTGCGTGTTACCACGTGGCACTCTCTGCCCTTGGGACTAGGTGAATAAAGATCCTCTGAGGTCTCCACCTCAGCTCCCTCACCTAAGGTGGGGAGCCTTCTTGCCTCCTTTATCACCACCATGTTGGGGAGCTGACAGCTAGCCGGAGCCATGCGGAGCAGCCCAGTAGGGGCTACGGGAAGTGGGACAGCTTCTCTCCCCAAGGAAGCCCTGCAGCGCTCTCCGGGAAGGTCTGCGGCTTGCCACATCATTGCAAGAAACCACAAACCGCAACAGAGTCTCACTGTTTGGAAAGGCAGAATGAGGTAGCAAACTGAGACAAATCAGGGGAAGTAACGTTGAAATTATATATTTCCCAAGACCATTGAGTGTGCTATATTGAGCAAAACAACCTACCAAACCTGCCTCATTGCAACATATACTTCTTCCTAACTAGGCACAGCTTATGAAAATCGTAGCACTGACATACTTTATTGTGTTCAGGAAGCCACTACATAGTCCATGGTAAATCCATATCTATAAAATTTTCCCATTTGAAAATTCTGTTTCCATTGGCAACATTCCTAATCTAGATAACCAGATGTTAAAAACAGTTCTGTGTGAATACAGTTAATTCCATTCTAAAATATAGATTATATTATGATAGCAAAATAATTCTTTTCCTGGTATAATACACATCTTCCTTGGAAGACGAGGGGTTTATCAGAAAATCTTTTAAAATGATAACAGAAAGCAATACTTCTGACATCCAAAAATGATAAATATGCAAGACACAAAATAAATTCTTTATTATCGCCTTGTGAATGAATGAGAACATGAGGGTTTTTATATGCTGCATGAGTTCATAATATCTCCCTTATGGTTTATTTGAACTTTTCCAGAGAAGAAAAAATTATTTGCCTGGCCACATTTTATTACTTATAGCACAGATTAGAGAGAATCTTCCTTCCTCCCCGAGACATATTGCAGGTCTCTGTCAATGTCTCCCGAACACCCTTCTTTTGTGGGAGTCTTTCTTCAAAAATGGCAAAGGTGACCTCATGTAGATGAGGGATGAGATGCAACAAAAAACCTTAAGCATCATTAGCTGTGGAGATCACACTTTTAGGCAAACTACCAAAGATGAGCAAGCAGTTTGCTGGAATGTTCAAAGTATTCTCACCAAATGCAAGGTGAGTTAGTGATACATCTATGAGAAATGCATAGTGCAGGACCAGCACAAATGCACACCACGCATACCAATTCAAACTGCCTTCTTAAATTCACAGAAAAGCACCTTCCTCATTTGTTTGTCTGAACAATAATTGTTCTATAAAGACAATAACTGATATTAAGAACTTTCCTAGGGGTGCTAGATTCAACATATTATGTAAGTGATGGAATTCATAACTTTTCTTCATCTAAATGTAATTATAGCTCTTATCTGTGATGTAGCAACAGAAAATCCTTTCCTGGAAGGAGATGATCCTAATCAGGTTAACCTGAATTTTGACATTGATTTGCATAGAAAAAATATTGGGACTCTGACTACTTATGCATGAAACAGCAGTTATCTGCCTCTAAGACATTTCCTACATTGGTACAGATCTGTCACCTTGCATGACTCTCCCAGCTTCCAAAATGAGCTTCTGAAGTGGTCTGATTTTCACATCACTGTTCCAAAGTCAGCAGCTATTACCCATAACTAATATAATATGACAACACTCCTCAATGTCTCACTCTTCAAATGCCCTTAGTAATTGCCATCATTCAATATTTAGAATTATGCATGCTGGGAAAATATAGCTCATAAGTGTAGAGTCTGTTACGTACAGAGATTCCTCTCAAACTTTTATTCTCAAGTTCTCAGAGGTAATATGAGCCCTGTGGATGCGAGTGCTTCTAAACAAATACATTTCAAAGCAATGTTTTCTTCTATGGGGAGCATCCTTGAAAATATAATAGAAGGCAAATTGCCTTCTGTTTGCCTGCTACCGGTCACACTCAGATCGCATTTGTTAAGCCATCCAGTTTACCTGGATGCCAGCAATCCACTAGAGTTAATACTGAGCTCTGCAGCCAATTTTGCCAACTCAGCTCTAGATTACAGAAGGGGAATATTGACAAACAATGTAATATAATTACTGCTTGTGTTCCTCAAGATGTGTTAATCCTGCTGACTTGTTCTTTCTCTCCCAGAATCAAACATTTCTTCTGTGACAGCTCTTCTTCTGTAACAGAGTGAGTTTATATCCTAACACTGGTCTCAAGTGCAAATACCCCAATTTAGTCATCCTTTCTCACATAAACAGCACTTTGTCATATAAACAGATGCACTGAACCTACAAGCACTTGCAGAGCAAGGTATTACCTGAAATGAGTCAGGGTNTTAGGGGGGGCCTTATCTGTACGTACACACCACCACTGCCCATTTGCTCTGTTCTGGCAGTATAAAAGGGCCTTGAAATGGGTGCAAATACAGATGTCAGATCAAAACCAGCGCTGTGCATGCATACTGCACAGCCATTAGCAAGGCACAGAGTGTGAATGATGGACACAGGTGGTGTTCCTGTGCACAGCAGACAGACAACAAGTGACTAATGGGTGTGCATGGCCAAATAACAGGAATAAAAGTAACCCAACAGTCAGTGCTCCACTCCTTTATCAGAGATTCAAATGTCCAGACATAGATCCTTGCAGAGAAAGTGGGGAAGGAAAATGCCTTACAGGAACGGCAACTGCAGGCCTTAGATGACTGAGTCACTGAGACCATATGAGCTTTCCTAATGCTTTCTATCTTTATAATAAAGTCTTTCATAAAAAACTTTATAAAAGTCTATCATAAACATTGAGACCTGACTGGGGCCCAAAAAATCATGGCTCAAAACTCAGCAAGAGAAAGTTGTCATTGAAAATCTAAGCATCACCTCAGAGAACTCACTCTGAAGGAAATTAGCTTGTGTTCTACCAATGATATGCAAGATCAGGTTAAAAGAGTTAGACATGAGCCAAGTATAAGGCAGAAATGTAAAAGTGGCTTTGGGCAAAAAACTATCTCCTAAAAAGATTGACTTCACATCACCTGACTTCTTGGCACTTTAAGGTGAGAGAAAGCACTAACAAAAGCAATAGTTTTCCCTCTATCCTGAAATCTTAAGACTGTGACTTGGTCAGTCAGCTGAGTGATCAACTGACCTTCCCTCCACCATCAAGTATTTGACAGGGTGTTATTTTATCAGTGCTAAAAAGCCCTGATGCCTCAGTCCATTACAGTGAGTTTCTGAGGGTAGAAGCCTTTTCAGCCTGCAGACATGTACAGAACTGTCTAGAGAAATCTTTAAAGACTTTTTAAAAGTAAACCAGTCAATTTTATGTACTTGACTGGTACCAAGATTTTACTGTCACTGTCCTTGAAAGCATCCTCTGGTTGTGTGGATAAAAAGGGTATTTAATTGTCTCAAATGCAAACTTATAGGTATCGGTGTTTTTACTCTGTAATAAACCACATTTTTGGGGTTTTTTTCCAATCGAAATAGTTTAATTGACTCAAACATATTGAAGCAAATTAAGTAGAAACAGAAGACACTTTTCTCAGAACCAATACGAACCCATTTATTTAACAATGTTTTTTGTCTTTTTGGGATGTTAACCTAACTGAAGAGCAGGTAAATTTTGCTTCACTTTAGTTTTAAGGGTTAGAAAAGAAACAGAAAAGAAAACAGGAAAAAGAGAAATGGCAAATTTTTCAGATTATACTTAATTGAAAACATAGCCAAAGATGATAGCAAATGCAATCACGACCAGAAGAGTTTTAAACCAAGCAAGCAGACAGCATAGGCAATTAAATGGGGATAAATTTAGCAGCAAAAAAACCACCCCAAACTCTCCAAAATCTCTAAACTTTTTCTGTTGCACAGGAAAATGCTAAGATTGGAGAATATGGAGAAAGAGATTAAGAAGAGCAATAGACATTGCTAACAGGTAATATGACCACGTATTTTCTGTAGCAAAAAGGAAAAGTTTGTTCTGTAAGTGGGATTAATTAGTGAAGATTCAAAATTTTACCTAGAAACACTTATAGTTCATAATGGAAGGAGTCATTTCTAGTCTTTAGGAAAAAGTAATTTTAAAAAACAGTGGAGATATTGCAGGTGAAATAGAAATCTAGAAAGTGTTAAAGTAGAAACCATGAAAAAGATCTAAAAGTTTTGGAAAATTGTCATTTTTTCCCAGTGTGATTTAATTCAGTTAGTGCTAATCTTTCATTAGAAACACTTTTCAAAAATAAATGATGGGCAATTTATTACACACTGTTCCTTTTTTTATGATGACTTTATAGAATAGATAATAAATTTATTGCCTTTTATTTTAAAAAATCCTATTGAAAATATACAAGCTAGCTTGTTGCACCTTTCAGCACTAACTCAACTACAGGAAGACAGCAATTTTGTTACCCAGGAGAAGTGCTTGAATTATTGACCTGCTCTCAGTATGGTTGATCCTACATCCAAGTAAATATCCCAGCATTCATTAGCAAATCATACAGCATGCTCTATTCACCACCTACCCCTACGGTCTCTTTTAGGGACACCCACTGAGATTCCAGTAGTCCTATTTCCAGCTTTTAAAACTGGAGAGATTCAGAGAGTCCTTGAATCTTCCTTTTCTTTATGGGGATTCTCAAATTCAGATCTGAGACTTAAAGGAAAGCTCAAGTACATTTGTGGAAAACCTGAGGGGAGACAACAGATTTTTTCAGGCCACCCAGAAAGCTGGGATGCCTCATACTTTTCTTTAAGCACACTGACTAAAATGGCACATAACAACAGGGAGTTAGCACAGAAAAAGCTAGTCTTCTAATTTCACACAGCTTTGTGACAGCATTATTCTTTCAGTGTTGGAAAGCAGAAGGAAATGGTACCCATACCCATCCCTCCTGAAGAGGTTGCTGAGATATGTGTAGAGATTCACACAATCGAGACTGATGCTCCAAATTACAAAACAGTACCTCACTGAAAAACATAATGAGGTATTTCAGGAAGCCAAAGTGGGAACAGACGGTGTTTCAGTGCATTTATCTAAGCAATCACAATTCACACTTCAAGGCAATAGAAGCAGTAAAATAAGTATAATCAAAGAAACTCACTTCTCACTTGTCTAGATACATTTAATAAATAAGGATGGATGTGGTCCTACAGAAAGTGTTCTGATCTGTTGGTCTTCACCAGCATATTTTCTTCCCTAAGTACTGGTAGTGGACAGGCTATATAATATTATTTTCAATACAGAAAATGTGAGTTCTCTGCAATACAGAAAGTACATACACCTGCTAGGGGTAGAGGCAAAGATGGACCTTCACCCAGAAATCAATCATGTTACGGTTAGTTACCTCTTTCCTCATTAGCAGCACTGGCTCTAGAACAAACATCTGGTCCAGACACATGGATCTTTAATAAAACATGGCAATAATTTGTTTTTCAATTTTCCGTAACATCCAAATATATAACCAAGAGCACAGCTTAGAGTAATCCTTCTCCTCTGTATTTTCCCTCTGAAAATGAAAAAAAAGAAAAATTAAGGCCAAAAAGGAAGCACAAGGGAGAGCTCAAAAGCAGCAGCTGAAAAATTTCTAACTTACAATTGCTGGCTGTTAGATATGTGATAGTTAGGTATCTAAGTCTGTAACACCCACTTCAAGAGATCTTGGTGCTAGGCTGGGCCTTTGAACACATACAGCACATACCTACCACTGTTGACCTGTAATTCAACACTGAATTCTTAAGTAACATTTTTTGAGGGAGCTAGAAAGCACTGTTATTCCCATTTTATTGACTCCGGAACTGAAATAGACACCTCATGAACTAATTTGAGGCTCCTGAAAGAAAAGTTATTATAGACAAGCTTTCACTGCAGGAAGTCATGGAAAGTCCATGCTCTTAAGTAACAGGAATCACTGCCTTCAGAGTGAGTTTCATCACTAACATTTTCAGCATGAATATTTAACATCCACTGAAATGTCACATTCTCCTCTTTTGCTTTTCTTTTTTTTAACAGGATGAGTATCCCCCAGAATACATAATACATCTTCTGTTCATCTCTGCTCTTAACCTTGTAGCTCTCCTGGAAAAGTATAATCCATATGTCATTTTACATAAGAGTTCTTGCATGCATTTCCTCTCTGGCCATATGAACAAAACTGAGACCCAGCCATGGATGAATTGGAGTCCAGCATTTATGTACATGGAAAACCTATGCAAAATGATAAAAAAAAATCTCAAAAAAGGTTATCTCAGAGTCCTCTGAAAATGCTTTTGTTTCGTACGGGCTAATAGGGACATCCACTTCAAACATCAATTTACATGGCTAAACAAAGGTAAGAAGGAAGCCTCGTTCCTGAGTGGGTAGGAAAGACACTCCACTGATATGTCACTAGATGAGATGGCACAAGAATCTAGTCAGCAAAAAGGACAAGTTTCCCCACCACTCTACATCACTCACTTAACTTCTTCCTAAAAAGGACTGTCTGTCATGCTAACTACAGTTTTCTCTCTTCAATGAATCCTCAACCACTGCTCATTCCTTGGTATCAGTTGGGTGCTATCAGTCCAGGCAACCTTTTTTTGCGATGCAAATATCTAACAGGAATGAGAACAAAACAATCAATTCATACCGCTGAGACCACTGAATAATCTCCTGGCAATGACACTTCAAACCACTATTGACATGGCTGGAAAAGGACTAACGGTTTAGATAAGAAAGATGCTTTATGATATTGGCAATTCTTTTGCCCTCTACTTGCCCCCACTACAATCTTTCTAAAACTTTCATCGGGGAAGGAGGTTAAGTAAAGATGGCTGGTAATGCAGTATCAGATACAGTGTTTCAAAAACTTCAGCTTCTAATCACATTTCATTTTTAATAGTCATCTCCCAGATTATTTATTTTTCAGACAGCAGCTTAAGTTATTAGAACAACTTTGAGAGCAATTTCCTTTACCCCATTTCTTCAGACATTTGCAGTAATTTCATAGGTACTAGCTCTTTACATTATTTTCTAGCTCATCACTTTTACTATCATTTTGACTCAGAGCTCATTTCTTTGATGTACAATAATTTGTTGTGAGAGCACAGGATATCAAAGGACAGAAATATCTTCATCATCTAATGTGCAGCATGATCTACATGTCAGAAAGAAATAGTAAGGTTATTATTTATGCTTCCTCTCAACCATCTCTCTCGCACAATAGTCAGATTGCTACATTCAAATTACAGCACACAATTCATTTCACACCAAAGAACCTCCTTTTAATATCAGGCAAGGAGCCTTGTGGTGTAAAATCCTGTATTCTACATTGTACAGAGTAAGAAAAGTCCAGCTCCCTTTGTCACAAAATTCTTCACTGCTCTTTAGATTAATCTGCAATACCATCCAGAACATAGGATTTGGGTCCTATATGTTACATTTCTTCTGTTGTTTT
This sequence comes from Dryoscopus gambensis, assembly GCA_013389985.1. Taxonomy (NCBI): domain Eukaryota; kingdom Metazoa; phylum Chordata; class Aves; order Passeriformes; family Malaconotidae; genus Dryoscopus; species Dryoscopus gambensis. The sequence continues at coordinate 60,913 of WEIT01016942.1, forward strand.
GTTTTGTTTGTTTGTTTGTTTTTCTTGCTCTGGTTTATTTTTGTTATTTCCTATTTCACTTTTTCTTTTTCATGGAAATCTGTTTTAGCCAACCAAGACAGAACCTCTTTTTATTTCACTGTCAGCCCATGCCCTGGAAGGTTGTTGATGCAGGTTAGCCTGGGTTTTGGGCTGGATGCAGAGATGGCATAGTGTATCTGTGTCGTGGTTTGACATGGGTTTAAACACCAAACACACGAAATCCACGTATATGCATAAGGGGAATATGGATTTATTGAGGAAAACATAAAGGAACTACAGAGCAAAACAAGGTCCACACTTAAACAGTTGCAATATAAAGAAAAGTTTATTACTAACAAAGTGAAAAAAAAAAATGATAAGAAATCAAAGCAAATTATTACACACCTTTTTTTCCCAGTGCCTCCTTCTTTACTACAAACCTCTCACAAGTGAAAACAAAATAAAACGTGGGATTTTGGTCAGAGTTGCACTTTTTTATGAGTCTTTTTATGCTTAAGGAAAAGAGGTCCTTCTGTGGTACCACAGAATCTTCACAAACCAACAGTCTGCCTGGAAATCTGCTGCTATGAAAAATATCTCTCCCCTGAATCTTTTGCAGTCTTTCCAGACTGCCAAGTCATGGGCCACAGAAAAAAAAAAACAAAACGACATGGGGTTTTAGTCTTTTAAGGATGAGTTATGAGCCTGAAATCAAAGGTTCTCTGCTTCGAATCTCTAACAGCTTCTCACAATTTCTGTGTGACCTGGCGTGGGCCTTTCTTTAAAATCACAGGCTGCACAAGAATTTCCCATCCCCCCAAGTTTTTTCAAATGGATTAAAGTTCTTTCTACGGCTTTGCAANACGGCCCCGTGCCAGCGCTCAGCCGCTGCAGATCATCTCGGCCATGCGGTCTCGGTTACACGCTGCCCGCGGAGCCAGGACAGCTCTCCCCTGGTGGGGGGAGGGCCGGCCCTGCACCGCCACCACAATGAGGGGTCAAGGGGGGCTTGGCCCAGGCCTGGGCTCAGGCGCTCCACCTCCAGCCACCCCTCGGCCCTTGAGGCAAGAACCAAGAAAAGAGGAACTTCCCACGCCTGGCTCTCTTTAAATATACAATTGCAGAGGCATTACCAGCCCTCTCATTGGGTTAGCAACTTATCCATCAACCAAGCTTCAACCTACCACCACCTGTCATTCTAATTCATGACGCTGCAAGATAAAAGTCAGCATCAACAGTAAAAAGTGCAACATTAGCTTGTGTTGTTCTCTATCCTTTTATGTCTATTTGTCTTGTTTGGCTCCCAGCAAACTGACACCAGAGCATAAACTTAGGGAAAACAATAGCTCGAATCCATTCCACGTACATTTTTCTTTTTCCAAAAGGACATTTGATAAAGTCTATAATACTATATATATAATACTACAAATAATACAGTTTAACTAGAAGAACTCCTTTCTAAAACCTTTTAATACACAAAGGAAAACAATTAGGGGCTGCCGATTAAATGAAAACTTACTTTTTATTGTATTACATATTTTTACAGATTTTATTTTAAAATGTGTATTTAAAAACTCCACTTAAATTATATCTTAAATTTTCTAACTATTTTTCTTCTTTTTTTTCCATATCTTTATTAAAAGACTAAAACAATTTGCAGTGTCAATTGTGGACCTAATAAACCAAGGTCTTCATGCTGAAATTTCACTATCATACAGTGAGCCGGACTAACACAAGACCATTTAGGAACACTTATGAAAGTGTTCCTTACACCATCAAAACACCATCAAAAATAAGGAGTTTTTTTCAATTATGCCAGTAGTATGCATTTCTGGAGATGTAGGTATTAATGCCTGTAGTTGTGAAACGCACTATTGAGTTCTGATTAAAACTTGACCATTCTAACATTGGCTTTGTTCCATCACATATGATGTCTCCTTTGAAATGCCTGTGACAGTTCTGAGAGCAAATCTCCATTGAACATTAATTACCTTTCTTACATCCACCCTTGGTTTTGCCATCTCACCCTACACTTGAAACACCTGCTATTCCCATTACATCCAGCCACAGCAATGTTTTCATTCAAAAGGCATCCTAATGACTGCCTCATGAGCACATAAAGGATATTATTCACTCATACAATTGTCTAATTTCCCCCTTCATTTAAAATTACTGAGTTTTGGGGAATGCTGCAATATGCCAGTAATCAGCTGTGTCTATGTTTCTAGGTGAAACTACCACTACTCTAAATTGTGGTACCCATGACTCTTCCCCAGTCTTGGTGTGAGCCATAGCTGTATCCTACCAGCATGCTGGGACCACTCCAACTTCTGCTTCCTTCCCATACTCTTACATTCACTGGGAAATTAGGCATGTGGACAGTTCCGAAGGGAGGTATCAGCATTCCAGACCCTGGAACCATGTCCAGATGACAGCAAGACAAGTACTGCAGAAAACACTGAGCAGTGGCCTTGCCTCGAAGTCTCTGTGATTGGGGGTTTCCTACCATGCTTACTTGGTGAAACTTGACACAGCTGAGATCTGCTGAGATTCCCTCTGGATCTCTCCTAAAAAAAGTCTGCTCCATGTAATCATCCATCATGATAAATACTGTCTGATAATAAATTCTAAGTCAAGGCCTCAGGTGAGTAAGTGACTGATCTTCCTGTGATAACCCTTGCTCTCTCTTATCAACTTGCCTGAACTGTTTTTAATCATCTCTTGTTTCTTCCTGTTCAATTTAAAGTTACAAATCTATCCAGAAAATAACAATGTTTTTCTATGTCTTTGCAAACATTCGGCACACTTGTGGGCTCTGCAAAATAGCAAGAACAATAACCACTAAATAGTAGCTTCCAGCCCTAGAATAGCCTGCAAATGTTAATGCTTAATTAACATGTCAGTGAGCAACGTACCCTTTAATTGCAATTCACAAAGTAAAGTAGAAAGAGAAAGAGACCAAAAGGCCAAATAAACAGAAAACAAAGTTCTTCTAAAGAAGAGATTTTTTTCTTCCTCAAAGCCAGAAGTCCAAATTATCTGCAGGGTTTTTTACCATAAATGAAGTACACTATTGTACAATATTCATCTAAAACTAACTCCATACTGCTGCTTCACAAGAAAAAGATAAGGAGCATGATTCTATCCAACTTCACATGTGTGGATGTCAGGTACAGCAGTACTATTTCAAAGTCTACCTCTAACACAGAAGGAAAAGCTACTAGAATTTTGGCTGGCTGCACAGAATTTGAGCACAATGCAGAAGCTTACTTAAGTGTGGCAGTACTGAACATTGCCACCCTGGCACTTACTGAAGCACAGGGTGTGCTCATTTCCATATCAATGCAACACATGTTTCTCCGAGACAAAGCTGTTTCACACCACTGCAGCTATTTGAACTTTGGAAATAAATGGAAAGGTCTCTGTGTTATTGTTAAGAAAAAATGAAACTTATATCCTTTGTGCACAGGATGCAGTTAATGAACGCTTTCCTTTGTAGGGCTGTCTTAGTGATTTTGGGCAAAAGGAAAGCATTGTAACAGAGCTGTGTTGTGCACGAAAGACAAGCATCACTTTAAATTCAGAACACAGAGTTGCACGAGTAATAGTGATGCCTTTCAGACTTAGAAGATTATATTCACTGCAACTTTGTTAGCTTGCTGAATGAGCCTATAGCAAAACCTGGGAATCAACAATAAAGTGAAATTTAAGTGATTTGTTCAAGGTCACAGAGAAACACTGGAAACAATTAACAGTCAGTCCTACTTGTGTGTCCACTCATGTTTTAACATGACCAAATTTCTTCTCCTTACCCCACAGAAAAAAAAAAAAATATTTTTCAGACTCGCAAATCATAGCTATAATACATTGTGCCATACAAAACAGTAAGCTGTAGAGCATTAGGAAGGAAAAACAAAACCTTCAAGAAAAGCTGTATCAAAGGACCAGAAGCTTTGTCATGTCACATTAAAACCCAGGGTTCCGTTGCATCCAAAAGGGTATTACTGGGAATGAACTACCTCTTCCCTCCAATGAAAGCAAGAAAATGGTTTAATGATGTAAAACCAAGACCATTTAAAATCACTACTTTTAGCTAAGAGCAAACCAACTATTTTTAAACTTGTAGCTTCACAGGCATGAAAAGAACTCATTATTGTACGTGAATATAACTCCTCAATCTAAATGTCTGTAATCTCTGCCATAATACTTTTATTTAAATTGAAAAGAAAACATGTAGTCTACTCAATTAACAGTAATTCCTTATTCTCTGCTCCCTGGGTTTTCCTTACAATGTTCTTTTCACAATGATTATAGGGAAGAAAAAAGAAGGCAAGAAACAAATACCTTATTCAGAAAAAAAAAGTATCAGAAAGTACATTCAAAGATTACCTGTCAACTTGCCACAAGTTGAATTTTATTTCATCACACAACAGCAAATGAGAACAATTTTTGCTCCCATACTCTTTGAAGAGTAGATGCTTTTAAGAAAACAGAAATAGAAACGGCGCTGGTACCTTTTTGTTCTGCAGCAACAGCGGGATGGAGGGTCTCTAAGCTCAAAAAATCACAGAAGGGCTACTGATGCAAGGAACCTCTCAAAATCATCTAGCCCAGCCCCTGCTTAAAAGCAGGGTCAGCTAGAGCAAGTAGCTCAGGGCTGTGTCCAGTCAGGTTTTAAATATCAACAACTACCTCTCTGGACAATCTATTCCAGTGTTTGATCACCCTCACAGTAAAAATGTGCTTTCTTATGTTCAGATGGAATTTTCTGTATTTCCATTTGTGCCCTCTGACTCTTTTCCTGTCACTGGGCGCCAGTGAGAAAAGCCTGGCTCCAACTTCTTTGCACACTCCCATCAGGTATTTCTGCACATGGGCAAGGCACACTTGAACCTTCTCTTCTGCAGGCTGAACAATTCCAGCTTTCCCAGCTTCTCGTTTGCAGATGAGTGTCTGCCTGTACTTGGCATTGGTGAGGCCGCACCTCAAGTGCTGTGTTCAGATCTGGGCCCCTCACTTCAAAAAAGACATTGAGGTGTTGGACTGTGTCCAGCCAAGGGCAGCAAGGCTTATGAAGGGTCTAGAAAACAAGTCTTATGAGAAGCAGCTGAGGGAGCTGAGTTTGTTCAGTCTCAAGAAGGCTCAAGGAGTACCTCATCGCTCTTGACAACACCCTGAAAGAAAGTTGTGGTGAAGTGGGGGCTGGTCTCATCTACTGTGCCTGCAGTGAGAGGAACAGAGGGAACGGCCTTAAAATGAGATTAAGGGAGATTCAAATTAGATACTAGAAAAATTTCTTTCACTGTTGAAGTAGTCAGGCACTGGAGTAGGTTGCCCAGGGAGGTGGAGGAGTCACTATCCCTGGAGGTGTTCAAGTGTCTGGATCTGGTGCTGGGTGATACAGTTTAGTGTTAGGTAGACAGTAAGGCTGGATGATCTTGAAGGTCTCTTCCAACACTGATGATTCTATGATTCTATTTATTAATGACACATCATTATTAGCAGTTGGTGATCATAACTACTTGTGTATTTTAAAGCTGAAGCAAGATATACCCAGCCAGGACAGGGGCCAAAAATGCTAATGGTGAGAATAAAAAGGAAGGAAGAAGGAAGGACACTGTTTTCTAGGCATTTCAATGGCTGCTACTGGACAGAAGCAAATGTTATAAACTATTTTAAACTTCACATTTATAGTTCATTCTTATGAAAATTCTGGCTATAACATCCATGAGTTTCTCTACCCAGAAGCAATCCTTGAGAGAAATATTCTTTATAATTCAAAGTAGACCTAGCCTCTGGCAGACAGAAAGTTTTTAACTCCTTAGAGGCTTCTGCTTTCTTACTTGAGGACTCCGATCTGAGAGAGAAGCACAACAGGCATACCTGAACAGAAAACTGTTAAGTCCTATTCATAACTCAGTGAACTGCCAGAATAATACACAACAGCTGAACTCCACATATGAACCTGGTATTCCACAAAAAGCCTATCAAGTCTACTTTTATTCCATAAATGGACCATTATCACTATACCACACTGGAACCAATTCAGGTGTAACAGGATATTACAAGTAAGGTAATCAAGCATCAGAAGATACTATACAGTTGTTACCAGGCTGGGAGTAATCAGGTGCCAAAGGCATAATCAGGATCCCACACCTGATGTCGTGGTCAAGGGTCAAGTCTGAAATTCAAAACCTGAGCTAGAAACCATAAAGATCTAGAGCTAATAAAAAATGGACTTTGGGAAAGTTTAGTCCTCAGCATGCCACTTTAAACTCTGAACAGGGGCTGCAGGCTTCCAGGACCCTACACTGCACAAGTGAGGTGCCCCACAATGACTTCAAAGGAAACCTGAACACCGTCAGCCACAGAGCAGTGAATCACAGAGAGTCAGATCAAACCTGCAAAGAGCCAGCCCACAACAGAATCTAAATCCCATCTCTTACCTCTCCCCAAGTCCTTTCTGGATATCTGAAATGGGGTGTTACAACCTCCCAAGGACAAGAGCTCTCAAAGGATATGTGAAAAAGGTCAAGGTTTATTAGCTTTTCAAAAGTCAAGGTCCTTCTGAACATGTGCTGACATCACACAGGCACAGCAAGTATTAAAATAGAACATCCTCACACACTGATACACTACCTCTTGAAGTGGAGACATTAGAATGACAGGGCAACTGCTGAAAGTGTTACAAGGATCACAGCTTAGGACCTGGATGCCCGCATGAAATTCCTGCCAATACAAAATTCCCCGTTTCAATGCTTTTGTCTACTTTCAAAATATCCAGCTGCACATTTCTAAAGTTTTTAGTGCAGTTTTTAGAATTTGGAAGGAATGAAAGAAGTGCCTTTAGAAGAAGCTCCATCACTTCTAACACTGAAAGCTCTACAGCTGAGAAAGAAAATTGGCTGTTTTGTCATAAAACAAATATCCTCCAAGTCATAGATTTCATAGTATCCTGAGAGAGGAAGGTCTAAATCCCATTGGATTATAATGGGATTGAATGCATGCATCCTAAACTACAATGGAATTTAAGTGCCTACATCCAATTGAAATGCAATTAGATTTGCGTCCCTAAATCCCATCATCTGATTGAAAGTCTACCCTCAGTGTTTCACAAGATCACAGGAGCAGGTGGGACTTTGAAAACATATCACATTATGCCTCAACTGGCACAAAAGAAGCTGCATTTAATTCAATAAGATTATCCCAGCCTTCTCACCTATAGGATTATTTTCTTGGGTTTTATTCTTTTTCAACAGAAGGTGGCATTGCTGAACCACTAGTGTTACACAATTAGCAGTTCCTGCATTCTTCTTCCCAGCAGAGAAAGTACTGGGAAGTTCACAGAGGCTGCATAAAGTTATTTTACATTAATAGGCTTTCCTGATTCTGCAAGCCCTAGCCCCTAAACAAGGTTAAATTAAGCTAGTGAGCCAGCCAGCATTAGCAAAAATCATGGGTTTGGCACACATGATTACAATGCCTGCACGGATTTGGCCAGGCCTATAATATATATACCCATCCTCTGGAAAACTAAATAACTAGCAAATGGAGGCGGAACACACATGACATCTGGTACCAATATGTGCAAAAAAAAGAGGCCAGCAAGTACTTTCCAGAGTTTTTACACATTCAGCAACTACTTTTGTCGTCCTTTCGCCTCAATAAAAGAAAATTGCAGGGTATTGCCACAGGGTGGCACATCCCGCCTGCGATGGGAGTCACAGCCCTTTCTGCTTACGCAAGCAGCCGAGCAAAGCCGCTCTTTCTCCAAGCCGGATTGCCACAGCCGGAGTACACAGGGAAGAGCTACTACAGAGAAAACCAGGAAGAGCACAGACCCAATTTTAATTCACCTTAGCCCTGCATAGTTTCTCTCCCGCCAGTGAACCAACAGCCATTCCTGATGATTTTGCGGGCGGACAGAACCTTGTGACAGGAAGGCAATGAGCCCACATTCCTCAGCAGCCAAAAATCCCACTGACTTCCTTGGAATGTCCAAATGACCAAAGAAATTCAGCCTCATGCCTTGTTCCTATACCTGCTCGCTGTGACAAAACAGATCTTGTTCTCTTCAGGCCTCAGGCCTGTAGTGTTTGCAGCCACAGCCCAGATCACATTACAGTGTAGTTTTGCTACGCTTTTTGTGTGCCCGTGCCCTGCCAAAGGTGTCGAGTTTATGATAAAGGAGCAGATGATTTGTGCAGCACAAACAAGAGGTACAGTATTTTCCAGAGCCGTGAACAGAGAGATCTCGGGCAGCGGGTATCGCATTTTTAAATTATGTATAAAGAACGTAAAACGCATTAGGAAAACGTACTTTTTAACAAAAATTGTGTTGTGCTGATTTTATCCCCAGTATCACACTGCTGTTTACGTACCCTAAGTCACTACGAGATAGTGAGATACTGGTTTAATCCCACTACTATTTAAGAACGGTGATTTCCACCCCCCATTCCCCAGGAAATTCCCAGATCACTTTTACCCGTGACATTTCACACGGCGCTGCACTATTGTTGCGCTGCCCTGCGCAGGCACCTCACGGTACAGCGGGGCTCTACGGCAGGGCTAGGTGAAACCGCGGTACCAGCCCGCACCTGGCAAAGGCCAGAGGCTTTCCTACGCCCGGGAACCAGGTAGCCGGAGACTCCCGGCCCTCCCGCGCCTTCCTTCCCTGCGCGGAGGCGCAGCCACCCCCAGGGTGCAGCCCCACCTCGCGGGAACTACTCGGCAACGCATAGAACTACAAGCCCCGAAATGCACCGCGCGCTGCGCACCGGGAAGTGAAGGCGTATTAGCGGGCGGGGCAAGCCGGTGTT
>WEIT01016943.1:13741-27273 GCA_013389985.1 Dryoscopus gambensis
TCCGTAAAATAATTTCACACTTCATAAATTGCACAATTTTTTGTTTCACAATCAAACTTTCAAAATAAGTATTTTCCAAATATTTTTCTAATGTTTTTCTATAGCTACCAGAAAAGAAAGACAAAAAGTTCATGTTGTCATTACATACAGTTGTGCTGACTTCATTTTTCAGCGAAAAATTTATTTAAAATTTAGGAGATTGAAAATTTCAGAGATTCTAATTCATTGTGTTGATCATACCAACAAGTGCGGGAGTTTGGGTTTCAGTTTTAGCACTTTTAATTTTCAAAATGAATATCTGTATTTTTATTTAGCTTAACTGACTGTAAATGTCATGTTCACATAACTTATGGTCACAATCATGATGGATAAATTGAACAAAAAGAGCTATGCAATAAATATTATAGGTACTACTCAATTTCTGTAAAATAATCCACTACATAAAACCCTTGAACGAAAGTGGTAGAACAAAGCAAGAAATACACATGGCCAATTAATGTAATTCCTTACTATTAGGTGATCTTTGAACTCTTCAAACCTGAAGGGACTGTTCTGTTGTCAGTGAAATGGTCTCAAAAAGCAAAAAGAAAAATCATTTGCATTTTTTCTAAAAGTATCGTCCATAGTTTAAAGTAATGGGGAGAAAGAAAAGAGTCTTTAGGAAATTCTCCAAAGATAGTACTATCTTATTAACACCTGTTTACCACATAAAAGTACTGCCCAGTTGTCATATTGCAGATTTTAAAAGTTTGAATTTTTTAATGGAAACATATTGTACATGTCTCTCTCTTCACCACTAACATGTATGATGCTATAGCAGTCATAGCATTAACACAGCAGTTGTCTAAAACATGGTTCTTTGTTTGCTTATTTTTTTTGTAAATTTTTAAGCTCCAGTTTTCAAAATTTTCCTTGTAATTCCTCACAATTTCCTTGACAACTTGTAACAAAGAGGGTGAGGCATTTCTTTTTCTCTAGAACTAAAAACTCAGTATTGATACAACGACTTATGTTGGGGGGGGTTTCAGCAGAAGCATTACACATTGTCAGCAATGGGAAAGAAGATTGTTCATCAAAGTCAAGTCTGACTCCTATGTCATGACTTTCATAAGACTCCTCATGCAGGTCTTGCAAAATTAAAGGGCTTTATATTTTACTGCTGGAATATTTAACCTGGTATCTCCTGTAAGCCAGAAGCCATTAGAAAATAAAGAAACCAAAGCAGCTGGAGTAGAATGCAGTGTCAGCAAAAATGGAAATTCTTATTTATTTATTTCCTTAGCGGTTGCATAATTCAGTTGAGTGGTTCTAAACTCTGTTTCCTATGCTGGCCTGCTGCCTCATGTAAAGAGGAAATTACATTCGGGAAACCTGCAGCCTCTTCTCAGGGCAGATTCAGCAGCCAGACTGTACTCTTTAAGGGGATTTTCTGAGACATAGAACCTTTCAGTTAGCTCCTACACTGCTGGTAATGGAAAGATACTCAGAGACATGGTGGAGCACACAGGGAAACTGCTGCATGGGAGAGACATGGAGCCAGCAGGCATTTCTGGGAAATGCAGTTTGATGAACTGATTTGGAGCGAGGTGATCGTCCTTTCCCAATTTTAAATGCATATAAAAAGGGTTGTGCCAGTATCTCAAAATTGTAAGATACATATCTGTAAAAAATCCCCCAAACCAACAAAAACCAGCAGCCAACTTTTCAAGTGTCTGCATGCATTCCAAATTATTCTTAAACATCAATGAGTTGGCATTGTACACCAAGTGTGGATCCTAATAAATGAATATTTATAGAGGGACCCAGGGCATGGGCTTGGGAGCCCCTCTCTCATCTGCTCATATAGCAGACAGTGGGATAGCAACAGCTGCTGCAAACTCTTCCTCCCCTCAGCCTAGCAGGTCCTCTCTTCAAGTAACTCAGCCCCTCTGCTGAGGGGACAGCAGGATCACTGATTTATGATAATTATTGGAAACTGGACTTGGATGTGGAAGGCCTTTTGCTCAGGCCACTGAAGAGTTGCCAGTCACTTCCAGCTCTAATTCACCTCATCTTGAGGTGAACCAGAAACAAAACAATCTGTGCAAGATGATTTTCAAAGGACACATGCTGTATCTGAGGAAGAAAAAATTATTATTAGAGGAAAAAAAATATATGCTACATATTACGTACTTTGTCAATGCATCTATGTCTCAAACTAGAAAAAAAAGGTCCAATCCCCTTTCTATCTCTATTCATGTGGGAAAAGCAATTTCTGATTTCAGACAACTAATGTCCCTAGATAGTGAGTGCACTTGTAACACTTGCTATTTTTTTCCTTTAATATTCTTCCATTTAAGAAAACCCTTCAGAGAAATGATTTTTAGATAATTTCACAAAGTTCTGATTTCAAAAAACCTGTAAAGGGCCACTGCTCAGCAGCTATTCAACTTGTCTTTTTAACAAAATAAAAATGTGCGGGTGAGTATTGTACTGTATGTCAATAGCTGAAAAAAAGAGATGTCAAGGCAAGCAAAATAATTGCCTAACAGTACTTGTACTAATGACCATAAACTTCTACTATGCTAATTTTTCTCTGCACTTTTAATTACAGATCAATAATACTTTGCAGTTGACATTTAAAAATGCTGAACTGCATGTAGGAACACAGACTGAATAAAAATATACAATGTGGTACTGAATTTGCCAAATCAATAAACTTTGCCATTTAACAAACTGTAGCATGTAAACAGTCACCAAAATTAGCAAGTGTAAAAGACTATGCTTCAAGTGCTTAATTATTTTTTAATAACACTAAGCTTCAGTTCATTGACAAAATTCCACTGCTGTGAAAACCACCCATTCTATTGTTTGTTTGCATCTTTTTTCATGGTTTGATCATAGCTCAAGGAAAGGTAAACAGCACCTACACTTTCTCTTTAGAAAACAGGGTTCTTAAAGATTAAAAAGTGAATAATATAATTACACAGGTTTTGGGTTACCTTTCCTTACTTAGACAAATGATCTTTTCTTCCTTTTAAAATGCTTTATTGTGACAAATACATTTAATAAATAGGATCATGGCATTAAACAGTAGTTACATATGAGAATATCAATACAATATCAATAATTCCGTTTGAAAGGAAAGGCTAAAATCAATAAAATGCCATTTACTTTTGTATACTGGTTCATGCTAAGAGAAGCATAAATAAGCAATTTTTTTCAATATTCTGAAGTCTTCAGACTGCTTTTTTTTAAATTCTTTTTTCTTTTTTGTTTCACTTTTATTTTCCTCCTCTGAGTTTTCTCTTCACTGAAACAGTAGGCTGAATTTTCAGTAAGCATTGTTGCTACCTGATTCCCATACACACAAAAATATTTCTAACCATGTTGAATGTGTTTTTAAGCCAGAAGTATGGAAGGAAACGTAAGTGAGACTGCAACTAGTAAGTCAGTGATTCTGTATTGCTAATTTGTGCCTATTAAGTTCAAGGGCTTTTTTACTGTTTCAATTTTCTGACCTGTGCTAAGATTCTTGAGTTAAACATGGGTAGCTAGAGCTAAGGTTGCAATCAGGATGACCTGTTAATGAATTTCTACAATATTATATAAAGCATGTGACCCCTGCATATCAGTTCTAACCTAAATGATCACTGTAGTAACAGCTGCTACAACAGAAATATTCTTTTTTTGCTACTGTATAAGATATGGCGGACATTCTGACACCAAAGCTGGATATAACATAGAAATCCCAGCATGTGCAAAATGTTACATTTTCTAGAGGAAAAAAATACTTGTTGTATCAGGACACCAAAAAAAACAGGTTTCCACAAGTGTCTTGTTCTTCCTGCAGCCATATTTGGAGGAGGAAAAAGATGCCAGGAGCAGGTGATTGGGACTTTCTGTCATCTGCCTGTACTCCAGTTCATCAACTAGAACAATGACTTGTACTTTATGGAGAAGATCAATCAGGCTAGTATATCCTAGAGTATAAAAAAATCTGTTCAAGGAGGAAAAAAATGGATTTTCTGTTGGTAAAACATTTCAGCAGATTATTACCTACAAGCTCCATTTGCTGTTTACTTCCTAGAGCTCTCAATCAGAGCTGAAAAGATCAAGAAATTGTCTCATGAAGACAGCTGTTGCACATTTTTAAATTTAGAACTCAATTTTGCAACTGTTATTGACATTAAAGAGCACTTAGTCTCGTAAGTGGTTCAAGCTAAGTCCCCTTTAAATCAATGGATTTACTATTTCCTAACTGGGTTGGCATAGTGTCTACATAGTTCCTAGAGCTGACTTAGCAAAATCTGCTTAGGAGATTTTACACAGAAGTAACTATTACAAAACACACTGAGTGAATAGACTTTCTCTCTGGGGAATTTTCCCTGTGTGGTACCAGTGTTCTGCTGTGACACCACAGAGCTATCTCTGACCGCAGATACACCGCCCAGCATAAGAGTGGAAAGGAGACAGAAATGTGCTTGGAGAGGTGGAATTAAGGAGTGCTCATCAGAACTGCTTTCAGGGCTTTGGACTGCTATCACGCAGTATACTGCGTATCAGGGGGACATAGAATTGTGATTGACATCATTTCTAAATGTTGATGGCCTGGTGTGCACACCAGTAGACACTGTTCCTAGGCATGCCTGTCCCAGTGTCTGCCAAAGGGCTCGCAAGCACAAGTGCAGGCTGGGTGGAGAATGGATTGAGAGAAGCCCTGGAGAAAATTACTTGGGGCTGTAGGTCAAGAAGCTCAACATCCCTCAGCAATGTGCACCTGCATCCCAGAAAACCAAGGGCGTCCCTGGGCTGCATCAAAAGAAACATAGGCAGCAGGGTGAAGGAGGTAATTCCGCCCCTCTACTCTGCCTTTTTGAAACCCCACCTGGAGTACTGTATCCAGCTCTGGGTCCCCCAATGTAAGAAAGACAGGAACCTGTTGTAAGGAGCCCAGAGGAGGGCCACTAAGTAGATCATAGAACCTGAGAGAAACACCTCTCCTGTGAAGACAGACTGAGAGCATTAGGGCTGCTCAGCCTAGAAAAGAGAAGACTCTGGGCAGACCTGAGAGCATATCCAAAGGGGGCCTACAGGAAGGCGGGAGAGAGCGACTTTTCACAAGGGTATGCAGTAGAGTGATAAGGTGGAATGGCTTAGAAGGTGAAGGAGGGTATATTTAGATTAGATATTAGAAAGAAATTCTTTACTGTGAGAGTGGTGAGGCACTGGAACAGATTGCCAAGAGAAGCTGGGGGTGTCCTATTCCTGTACATTTTCAAGGCCAGGTTGGATGGAGCTCTGAGCAACGTGGTCTAGAGGAAGGTGCCCTTGCCCAATGCAGAGAGTTGGAATTACGACGTTCTTTAAGATCCCGTCCAAACCAAACCATTCCATGATTCTGTGATTCAATTTGTTAGGATTGCCCAGAGGACGCCAAGAGAGGTTCATTTCTAAACAAAGCTAGAATATGAAAGAAAAAAAAACCAACAAAACCAGCAGAGAGAGAAGTTTCTCAATCCATTTCACCATGGGCTCAAAAAGACTTGTGTTGGCAGAGAAACACAGCATGAGAACAGAAACCCTACTCAAAGCCAGGAAGAAAATTAGTTTTAGATAGTCTAAGCTGCCACTGAAATTAAAGTTAACAGCTACGTGCTTAGAGTAACTCAGTGAGGGAATTCAAGCACCTCCATGGCATGCTGCAACAGCAAAGTGGTTAGACTGTTTTATTATCACCTTGTCCCCTTATTCCAATATGTTTTTTCTGCTCATAATACCATGACACTTGTGGTGCTCTACTTTGCTCTGTGCTTTGTACTCTTGGACTGATACAATATACTATTTGACTACTACTGCAAATATAAAACTTCTGGTCATGGATGTCAGAATCAGGGAAGTTACTGTATCTCAGCTGAGATCACTGACAGTGCTAGCATTCAGAATTTCAGCCATTCAGAAAAATGAGTAGATGTTTTGAAAGGCTTCCTCAAATACTGAGCAGCAGAAGTAATATTTTGTTGCAGCAGACTAGAATTTCTGGGCACGTAAGTTTCTTTCAAATGGGGAAGGTCTGGGAAAAATATTTTGAGTAATACTGAGAAAAACTAAGAGAAACTACAAAAAACTTTCTGTATGTTTTGCCACACCTGCCAGTGAGACTCCAGTTTCAGTTTGCCTGCCAACACCACAGTCAGTATTAAACAATAACCACTGAGTTTAGTGAAAGCTTCTGGTTTGCTCTGATATAAGCACCAATATGGATACATAACTCTGGATACATAACAAGGCCTGACTGACCCTGACAGTATCCAACATGCATTGCCAAGTTTCATCCATATCACTCATAAATTATGAGTGACCCTAATTTCAGCCACATTAGTCTGCTTTGCTAGTGCCTTTTTCATTCTCTTTTTCCAATTCATCTTCATATGATAAAAGTAAACTAGAAAATACAGTTACTAAATACAGTTACTAGAAACATTCCAACATCACGTGAAAATTTTCTGTTCTCCAATGAGTATTTTACAGCTGTACAAGAGTTATCAAGAGTGAAGTATTCAAGAGAAAAGAAGGCCAGATTATTCCAAATACAAAAAACCTCAGTTCAACAAATTCAATCAAAACAAAAACAAATCCTATTCAATCAAGCCCAGATACTATCTAGCTGGTTTTTAAAATATCAACACAAATAAAACATAAATTCTTAATCTTAAAAAGATAACTTAGACAAATAACAGCTGAATATGAAATATTTTAAGCATATCGGAATTGTATTCATTGTCCTAGTGCTCTTCCTATTTTAGTACTGCTGTCTTATAATGGGAATATGGATATTGTTTAGACATCAACATATTTAACTGGAATGTTTTTTTAAAGTTGGTAGGAATTATGTATGCCAGATCTTCTATTCTTGTAAAGAGGATACAAGGCAACACAGACACTAAAGCAACAAAAGGGAAAACTCTAAAATAAACTGAATATCATTATGATGATTTCTAGCATTTTTATCTTAGAGTTCTGAAGAAATTTAATATTGGTGTATCTAAGCTCTTGTCCAAAATATCCTGTTTTTCTAACTGCCTGGACCAGTATATCAACAAGCTGATATACCTCTGTCATCAAACATGAGTATGGGAATGACAGATTAGAAAGTTTCTTAAACTACAAGTAAATTAGGTTAAACAGAAAAGTTATGCAACATAATGGTCGCAAAAAAATAGCAACTTTTACAAAGGTCACTCAATGCCTCAAAAATATACCACTTTTCTTTGATCATGACAACAGAACGAAGGAGAAAAGAAAAATTTAAATCAACTACTTGATATTTTTACTTCAGTATTTATAAACTTTTGAACAATTGCCTGACAGCTTGCTCTTAATGAACAATAGTATGTTTTAGCAAGATAAAAAATAGATTATGTCTATTTAGCATTGCTTACATGACTGGGCAAAATTGCTGCGCAAAATGTCTAAGCATATAATCTTCATCCTGCTACTTATACACGTCAAACCATCAGATTTGAAAGGGCTTCATAAACTTACAAAGACACATGGGAGAGAAGGTAAGATACCCACCTATGTCTGGTTCTCGGGAAGACTCAGCTCAGTGATCCCTTCTGCACTGACTCTCTGCTCAGTGTACCAGAAAGTATTTGTTATGTTCATCCCCAACAGTGTGCCCTTAAACTTAGTTGTATCTCTCTGAGACAAAAAACAAGAGAGTTTTCAGTCATCGCCAACAGGATTTTCAGCTTCCATCAGTGTCCCATGCTGGGATGTCACATGCAAGCCCAGGGAACTTGGAACAAGTGGCAGCAAAGCAGAGCCTGATGTCTCAGAAAAAAACTCCTGCTTATGGTACCAGTGCATCTTAGAAGGAAGACATAGTGAGTTGACCCTGGCTGGATGCCAGACACCCACCAAAGTCACTTCATCACTCAGCTCCACGACTGGACAGGGGAGGGAAAATATAACAAAGAGTTCATGAATTGAGATAAGGTTCGGGAGAGATCACTCACCAAATACTATTGCAGGCAAAGAGACTTGAATTGGAGATTTTAATTGAACTTATTACCAACAAAATTAGAGCAGGGTAATGAGAAATAAAATAAATGTTAAAAACAACTTTCCCCCATCCCTCTCTCCTTCCCAACCTTTACCTCTTCCCTCCCAGCAGTGCAGAAATACAGGAAATGGGGGATATGGTCAGTTCATAACACATTGTTTCTGCTGCTGCTCAGGAAGGGAAGTCCTTCCCCTGCTCCAGTGTGGGGTCCCTGACACAGGAGACAGTCCTCCATGAACCTGTCTGACATGAGTCCATCCCATGGGCAATGTTACCCACAAACTGCTGCAACATGGGTCACTCCTCCATAGGGTGCAGTCCTTCAGGTACAGCCTGCTCCAGTGTGGGTCCCTCACAGGGTCACAAGTCCTACCAGGAAACCTGCTCCAGCTTGGGCTCTTCTCTTCACAGGTCCACAGGTCCCTGCCAGGAGCATGCTCCAGCATGGGTTTCCCATGCATTCACAGCCCACTTTCAGGCATCCACCTGCTCTGGCATGGTTCTCCTCCCTGGGCTTCAGGTGGATCTCTGCATCCCAATGGTCCTTCATGGGCTGCAGGAGCAGAGCTGCCTCACCATGTTCTTCATTATGGGCTGAAGGGAAACTTCAGCTCTGGCACCTAGAACTTCTCCCCCTCCTTCTCCCCGATTTGGTGTCTGCAGGGATGTTCCTCTCACATATTCTCACCCCACCCTTCTCTTGCCGTGATAACATCTTCACAATAACTTTTTTTTCCCTTTTAAATATGTTATCACAGACGTGTTACCACCATTTCTAATTGGCCCAGCCTTGGCCAGTGGCATGTCCATCATGAAGCCAGCTGGCATGGGCTCTATCAGACATGGAGGAAGCTTCTGGCAGCTCCTCGTAGAATCAACCCTGTAGCCTCCCTGCTACCAAAACCTGGCCAGGCAAACCCAAAACAGAAGAAAATGGCATTGCAAAGGGGATTCATGTTGACGAAGATCTTATTTTCCACTATCAAAACACTGGCAAGGCCACCCTCCCTTTCAAATTCTTATATGTTGGCACTAAGCCATTCCATGCAATGAAATCTGTAAACAACCTGACTTACATTCCATGAACATTTCTTTGAATTTCCCTGAATCCTCTAGACTGCCTCTTTTAGACAGACTATGCACATTGAATAAGCCAGTAGTAGGATACCAATTGTACTACTCGCCTAGAAGTCAAGAGAGGCACCACATGTGCTATCATTACTCAGTGGCAGTGGTCCCAAAATTTTCCCCAAGAGCTTTCAGTTCAGGGGCATCCCAGGCACCCAGAACCCAGGATACTGCACCTTTTTGACGGTCCACACTGCACTTTAGCTCAAGATATGAGTCTTATCTTCCCCTGGGTAAGATGTATTTAAATACTTGCAGGAAGCATCCTAGAGCCCTGGGAGGTAGGATTCTTGGCTGCACATTCTGCTGTCATTCCTGGGGCCAGTGGGACAGTCAGTGTCTCAGAGTGCTGTGATACATTTATTACTCTAACTAATGATACATGTTCATATTAGGTGTTGCTGGGTCCTACAAGATTGGAAAAATAGATTGTGCTTGTGGTGAAACTTCTGCAGCCAATGTCCAAATATATTGTTCAAAATACATTGTTATTCAAATACAGAAAAGTGAGAAAAAGTTTCTGGCCTACATATAAGATTCAAAAATTATTTCTTTTCATCTCTTTAGTGTGGAAGAACTCCAGTTTAAAGACTGGCAGCACAGTCTGCAACAAAATTTCCTTATAAACTGTCTTAATGCTAGCTGTGCTACTCTTCACTTTTTTTGCTAGAATCCAAGCTAGAAAACAATGTGTTCGTATTCTTCAAATTTTTTGGGTTTATACACAATCATCTAGGGTCCTGTACACTCCTCTAGAGCTGCAGACCTCATCATTCTTTGCATCAAATCAAACCTGAATCTCAGCTAAAAAAAAGAGGATGGGAATTTAAAGATCACAGTACGCCATTATAGCAGTCTCTTTTGACTTTCCTGAATAACAGAAGGCTGAGATTTCCACTAAAGGTTTCCTACATGAATTTGACATATTATAATTTAATCAGAACATGTTTTTATACAGTCACCAACCTTTATTTTAAAACTTCAAGTAATGAACACTAGTTGTGTTCAACAAGTTGTGTTGATAAGACAACAGTCCTCATCATTAAAAATACGCACTTTGTCTGAATTTATTTCTTTATAACCTCCAGCTGAAAGACTGTCATACCTTTTCAAGCTGGATGAAGAACCCTTCCATCTGAAATATTTTCAGCTACGCATACAATACAGAAGCACAGTCACTCAATTTTTTAATCAGATAAGCAAAACAGATTGACTTCTCTAATCAATCCCTCAATGCAGTTTTCTAGACTAGGAATTATTACTATTGCATCCTTACGAATCCTTTGAGGTGAAAGTAGCTCAGTTCTGACATTAGTGGATATTTTTTTCCGGTCTGCTATAACACACATATTAATGGTTTGTTTACCTAAAATAATATGAACAAGGACTCTTAGGAACATAATTGTGGCAAAATTTATAGTGCTTTTCGTAATCTATGTTTGGGACTTGTAAAACACAAGATTAATATGCAACATGAATAGTCTTGTCTTAATAAACTCACTTCTACATTCAATGGAATTAACAGTGTTTTCTCACTTTAAGAACATCTTCTTTCCAAAAGATTTTGACTAATTTTATCAAGGATTCAACTATGTTTATAAATATTTAAGCGGTTACTAACTTCCAGATTCCTAGAATCAGAGCTATTTATTTTGAGAGCTTTGTAAACTATGCAAACTATGTGCACGTCACTCCTTGAACCAACTTGTTTGGTGTATAAAGCTTCAAAATAATACCAAGTGTGTTTTTAAGACAGATCTCTTGAAAAAAAAAATTTGCTACTTAGCCTCATAAACTACAGAGTTGCTGAATTCCTAAACCTGACAAGTTTTGAATTTTTTTTGAACCAGCACTATGAATGTTCTGCATGTTTCAGTTACCATACGCCCTGTGGCAGAGCTCTGAAAGATGTTTACAAAGTTTATTAAGATGTCATCATATTTTTTAACTCTGAAGCTCAAAAGTCCATTACCAAAATATTAGTTGACTAACCATATACAACAGTAGGAAATATTTCTTGTGGAATTCAGATGCCTGTGATTTTCTGTAAGAAAACCCATATTGCTAGATGCAGGTCAAATCAAGGTAAAATAACTTCAGTCAGAAATTAATTTACGCTAATTATCTTGGCACTTACTTCAGATGTTTTAGATAAACCAAAATGAGCTACAGATGTAAAAGTGGGAGAAAAGACAAGAGACAGTCACTGTGATAGAGGGTGAAAACATGGATTATAACAGCAAATTTCCAAAACCTAGAAAGAATGGCCGATCAGGAAAAAAAAATTCTGTTACACCTACATCCCTGCTTCTCTCTGAGCTAGGACTGTCAAATGAAACTCCTCTCCTCAGCAACATAAGAATTGCTTTAAATCCTAGGATACATTGTTTGCCAACCTTCCAATCACAACCCAAACACTTTATCCCGTATATACCTGTGTCTGGGAGGCCCTTGCTTAGCCTGGCTAATATGTTAATTGCCATGAGAAGTGGAAAAAACTCAGAACATTTTAAGGACCAACTATCTTTTTGTATGTTGAAGCTGTCAGGCTTCAATCAGAGCATTTTTAGCTTTACTGTGATGAATAATTTACTCATTTCTTTTTAAGGCTTTGGCATGTTATGGTGTGATAAAATTTATTGCTAATATTTTTGCATCCTGTGTTTCAGAAAGAGGATATACACTTTTTATTTAGTCCTGCAATGGCATACAAAAACTTTCATACTATTTCAGATTGCTGAATGCTCTTCGGATGCAGAGGTTCACTCAGACCAATTCCAACACAACTGGACATGCTGTAAATAGCAAAAGAGGCAGTTCTCATATACAAGGCAACAACAGAAACAATAGGATAAGCAAATGTAAGATTTTTCTAAATATCTATGCTGAAATGGAATTTCATATCTTTTTGAGAGAGGGTAGCCTATGTATCTGGCAAGTTTAAAAGTGAGTATTTAAAAGGTATGCTTCAATAAAGAATTTTAATCTATTCACATATAGTATAGTTATAGATTATACTTTTGTATCAAACAGCTGTCATTTAATTTTTTCTGCCATCTGAAAACAATATTGTTTTACTGCCCCGATTTCATAATATAGGTATACTGTGTAAATGGAGAGCTGTTCTATTTCTATTAAAGATTAAAATTATTCAATGATCAGAGGTGTTGCAGGAATATAATTCAATTTAAGACCAGTAATTTGTGTAAATAAATGTCTAATATGAAAGAATCACCACAAGTGGAAATCAAGAATGTTCAATTTTTCATGACACTTATCAAAAGAACAAAAGAGTTCATGCTCATTAAAAAAAGTTCTAAAAATAAGAAGGTTCAGTTTCTCCTATGGGTTCATATTAATTTTTTATTTTCCATTTGAAAATTAGGATTGTGCCATATACATGCTTTTTTTTGTGCATACATGAATTGAATTTAAACTTTTCTGTTAAATTATTAACCATGGTTTTAGTATGCTCTAAGGTGAGCAAATTAAGAAATCTTGGATTGTAGGAGGTGTAAAAAGTGCTTGTATCAAGGGAACTGGTGTTAAAATTGCCTGGCATTATCCAGGAATAGGTACTTAATATTTCTTTGCAACAAGAAATGTGTGCCTGATTTTAACCCTAGGTTCTTTTGGCTTCTGATTAGTTCACTGACTGATTAATGCTGGTAGATTACAGTAGGTGATGTTTTTTCACAAAATGGAGTTTAATTGAAACTGAGGTTGTTGCACAATAAACAGGAGCTGTTTTAAAGTTCTACATTAGTTATGTATCTAAATATCAGTCTGTCCCTAAAGTTTGGAAATATTTTTGCCCAAATGCTAAAGGAGCAGAGAGGATTCTTACTTTTGATCTTTAGAAATTGAACATGTCCAGTTTATACAAATCCATTCTGTATTTGTATTTCAACGAATTAGAGATAAGCATGTGACAAATTACTAACTTCCCAACAAAGTGAAAACACAGGAAACAAATGACTGTGACCTCTCTTTAAGAGTAAGAATGTCCAGGAAAGGGCTGGAGTTCAGAATTTTGGGATAGGTTTGGTTTTTTGTTTTGTTGTTTTGTTTGGTTTTTTTTCCAGAGAAGCATAATAGCTTAACATGGATTTAAATGTAATATTCTGAAAGGGGTAAATTCTGAAGATTTTCATAACTGCCATTGCAAAGACTCTTTCTGTACAATTTGTTACCTAACTGCTCCAGACTATGCTTTCTTTGATGTGGCAATTGCATCACTTGAACACTGCAGTGGGACACATTTAGGTCTCAGGCTGACAAGACAACATCCTCTTGACTGCAGTTTTGGTCAGTTTTGTCTATTGAGAAATAAAGACTTCTGGTAATTTTGATCTCT
>WEIT01016944.1:2138-13057 GCA_013389985.1 Dryoscopus gambensis
CGCGGCCGTTCCTCGGCGCGGCCGCCAGGGGGCGCTGCAGGGCCTCGCGCCGCGCTCGGGACGGCGCAAAAGCCCCGAAATCCCCCAAATTCCCGTTAAATTCCTCGGTCCTGGCGGGGACCGCCCCGGGCCTGCAGGGAATGAGGGTTTAGGGCTGTGTTTCCAAACCCTCCGGCTCTGCAGCCACACCTGGGCGCTCCCACAGCGGGCTGGAACCGGCACTGAAACCCTTCGGAAGCGCTGACACCTCAAAACCAGCAACAAAACCTCGTCCCGGGGCGATTCGAGCCGCTGGTAACCCTCAGTGAAATCCCGGGAAAGGCTGGAATTTCTGGGTGATGCCACGGGGCACTCAGAGGTGCTCAGGGCCCACTCCGTGCCCGGGAATTCCTCACCTGCTGAGTCCATTCCCGGGCTGGCATCACACCCTCACTGCAGGTGTAGCTGCTGCCTCTCATCCCAGCAAGTTTTCCCGTGGTTTTGAGGAGGTTTCCAGGATTTTGGGGCAGTCTGTGTTCTGCCTGGTCCCTGTCTGTCCAGTGAAGGCGTCGGGATGGGCAGGAAAGGGGACAATGACGTTCCCCTGCAGTGGCTTCACCACATCCCGGGCAAACCCCAGGTGCAGGTGACAGCTGAGCCTCCTCACACCGTGCCTGTCACCGAGAACCTTCCCCTGAGCAGAATTCCTGCAGATTAAAGCTTGGAAAAGGCTCCTTTCTCCTTGCAGGGCTCAAGTCCTCTGTGGGATTTGTCCCAGTCTCATTCCTGGTGGCTCCGTGGGGACAAGGGTTCGTTCCCTGGAGGACACACAGGGCTCTGCTCTTCGCTCACTGAGATGATTCTCCTGCTTCCTTCAGAGAGGGCTGTGCTGGGCGCTGCTTCCCTTTCCCACAGGAAAACCATTTTCCAGGATCCAGAGCTCCTTTTCCCACTCCTAGGTAAGAAAAAAAATCTAAACAGGGAGCCCTCTCCTCGTGGATTTTTTGCTTTTCCTGAAATGGAAGCAGCGCTTCCAAAGCAAAACAAACTGGAAACGAGGTGGGCAAGGACAAGGAGCTGAGCCCGATTTCTCTCCAGGCAGGTCCCAGCCATCCTTCTGGGATGCAGAAGGGGTGGGATTCCAAGGAAACCAGGCAGGGATTGTGAGGATTAGGGCTTTATTGCTTTTCCAGCTCCGTCGTCATTCCTGGTGTCTCACCTGAGCCCAGGGAGAGTCCCAGGGCTTGGGGACACCCGGGACACGGGAGCCTCCTCCCATCCCTGCTCTGCTGAACGACCCCCAGGACATTGCTGCTTTCCCCCTCCCCTGAGTTTTCCCAGCCCTGCTGGAGTGGGAAAAGCTCCATCCCAAAGTGCTGGTGCAGCAGGAGATTCCCCTGTCCGGGGCAAAAATTCCCAAAGAACCACAGCTCCATTCTCCCGGCAGGAAAACTCCTCTGGGAGTCTCCCTGATCCGCAGCAGGGGCATCTGTGCCGCCGCTGTGTTGCCCGCAGCACCTCCGTGCCCCACGCCCCTCCCAGGGGCCATCGGGCGCTTTGGGAAGAGCCTCCTTCCCCTTTTCCCTCCCCGCAGCCCCTGGAGCTCCCGGGAGCCCCAGGCTCCATCCCCTCCCCTTCCTCAGGCACTGGTTCCAGTCTCCTCCTCCTCCTGGGACGTTTCCCTGGATGTGGAGACCCCAGCAATGAACGGCTTTGCTGGAATTCCTCTGGAAATGGGGAACTTTTCCAGCAGGTGCCGGCTCGGGGTGAACCTGGAGGCTGCTGATTGAAGGATCGTTTCTGTGGCAGTTACAGGTGATTGCTCTGCTGCCTTCTCTGTCACTGGGCTGAAAATCAATTAACCAGACCCTGTTAATGAGCTCTGGTGAGGCTCAGTGCTTCCCTGGAAAGGCGCTTGTTCCTGGCTCTCTGCAGGGACCGGGGACTCTTCCCCTCCGGATGGAAAACCGGGAGCACTCTGGGCACATTTTTCATTGAAATCTCCCTTTTTGAGGTCACTCCACATCCATGCCCGCGGCCACTTGGGGACATCCCACAAAAACACTCCTAGGGCTGGAAAACTCTCCCAGGTGGTGGAGGAGGAAAGCAGCGGGACCAGGATTGTTTGATCCTGCCGGGGAAAGGCCCAGAGATTCCAGGCCAAGCTGTGCCTCAGAGGGCGGCTCGAGGGACGCTGCGGAGCCGCCAGCACGGCCCCGGCCCTGCAGATTCCGTGTCAGGCTTTATTTCTTGGAGCAGCGGGGTGGGTGCCAGCCTTGGATGTCCCTCCAGGAGTTAAGCCCCTTCCCAGGATCCAGGGGCTCCCAGGAAGGCACTGACAGTAGGTTTTGGGGGGATAATGGGCTGGAGATGGCTCTGAGTCCTGAGCAGTGGAGAAGTTTGGGTGGGAGGGACATTCCACACCGAGATCTTGGCCATCCATCGCCCCGGTGCTTCCAGGACAGCTCCGGGAATCCATGGACAAACCCCTGGTTTTCCCTTCGGGGGGGTGACCTCTCCAGGGACAGCGTCCCCTCCCCGAGGGACGAGTGGCTTTGTGGTGCCCAGCGACGTGCCAGGGCTCCACAGCTTGAGCTGAAACCTGGAGAGGGGCTTTGGGTGAGGGGTGGAGGGACAGGACACAGGGAAGGGATCCCGCTGCCAGAGGGCAGGGAGGGATGGGATCCTGGGAAGGAATTCCTGGCTGGGAGAGTGGGGAGGGGCTGGGATGGAATTCCCAGAGCAGCTGTGGCTGCCCCTGGATCCCTGGCAGTGCCCCAGGCCAGGCTGGACGGGGCTGGGAGCAGCCTGGGGCAGTGGGAGGTGTCCCTGCCATGGCAGGGGTGGCACTGGGAGGGATTTAAGCTCTCCCGGCCCAAACCATTCCGTGCTCCCGGTGGGGTGGAGCTGATTCCAAGCTCAGAGCACACCGCTGCCCTCCCCTGGGAGGGAAATTCCCTGCTTTTCATCCATCCCCAGCCTGGCTGCTGCACAGCCTCCATCCAACCACGAGCCTTTGCCTATCCCAGTCTATCCCAGCTGCACTGGTCCAAGCTGGGACGCAGCTCTCACATCAGGCACATGATAAAACTTTGCGTTATCACCCTGATAACTCCGGTTTTAAATGACTCCCCTGGGCAGGGAAGGTTTTCCTGTCAGGAGGAGTCCAAGGGATGTTGGGAATCCATCTCCTGACCTGCTTTGGGTTTGTCCTCTCCCCGCAGGGCTGTCCTTGGGCACCGGGAGCCTCCAGGAGCCTGCCAAGCTCCATCGGTGAGTGCGGGGCTCGGGACGGGCTGTGCTCCCCGGAGAGCGGGGACAGCCCCTCCCTGTCCCGTCCGTCCCCTGGCTCGGGGGACAAAGGCCGGGCCGGAGGGTGGGTGACGTTTGGTGCCCTGGGACAGAACTGGGATGGATTTTCCAGCCGAGCCAAGAGGTTCTGGAGGGAAAAGAAGCAGCAGCAGAACCCGAAATCCCCCGCTGATGCTCCAAATCCTGGATCCCCCGTGCTGGGGAGCTGCACCCGCCCTGCCGGGGGAGTTGGGTCTCCTGGCACATCCCTGGCATCAATTCCAGCCCCGCTGCTTCCTCCCGCACCCCGACTGTCACCGGGAGTGACCCCGAGTCCCCCCTTCCCTCCCAGCCGTTGAGACCCCTCGTTCCCGGTGTTTAGAGCATTACACCCAATTTTTGTGGGGTTTCATCTCTTCGGAGGGTTCAGGATCACGCTAAGGGGGTTGATCCCAATGGAAAAGCTTCTTCCCTCTTCCCAAAACCACCGAGGAGACGCATCCCGGGCTCAGCCCCTCCGTAACTTCGGGCACCAGAGGGCACTGAAGCACCACCGGGACCGGGAGCCACCAGGTCCCTCCTGCCCCTCCTGCGGGCTGGGAGCGGGGCCGGCGCGTCCCGGGACTGCTCCTGCCCCACCCCGGGGACTCCGTGTCCATCCCGGGCCCTTCCCTGGAATTACGTCCCCTTCAGTGAGGGGAGCACGAGCAGAGCTGGCATTTCTGGGGCTGGGACCGGAAAAAACAACGAAACCCCTTAGGATTTGTGGGGTTTGAGGTCAAACATCTGCAGAGCAACATTCCCTTCACCTGCCAGGGTTGGAGCCGGTGGGAATCAGGGGCTGGATCCAGTGGGAATCAGGGGTTGGAGCCTTTGGGAATCAGGGGTTGGAGCCGGTGGGAATCAGGGGTTGGATCCAGTGGGAATCAGGCCTGGGCTGCGCTCCACAAACCTGGCAGCTGTTAATTGATATTAATCCCATCAATGCAAATCATATTAAGCTCCCTGGACCCTTCCCAACGGCAGCGCTGATAATTCCCTATAAATCAAATTTAGCGGCCCATAAACACTGGAACATCCCACGGCCGTTTTCACCCTCCTAAAAACCCATCAATTACGGCCTGCCTGGATTAGAGAGAATGAATTCCAGAATTTATCTCCCTGCCACGATCATGGACAAAACCACATAAAAGAGACACTTGGAAGCTGCTTTTGTGTTGATTGTTATGGAGCGGCTGCTCCTCGGCTCCTTCAATCCGCTCGGAATTGGGGATAATTGAGGGATTTGAAATCCTTCAATGCCTAAATGATAAAATTGTTGCTTTTCCGAGCCCTCAAACACCTGTGGGAGCAATTTTCGTGCAGGTAAGGAGAAAAAAGCAGCTTGGGGAGGATCAGTGTTTGGGAAGAAGGAGAATAAATCCCTTTATTTTCTATTTTTAGGGATGGGGGAAAGTAGAAAGGATCTGATTGGGGGGGGGAAGAGTTTGTGGTGTTCAGCTCCTCAGAAAGAAGACTGGGCGGTGTTTTTATTCCAGGGGGTGCATCCCTGGGGGAGCGGAACATCCAGAGGGATGAGGAGCAAGGGGGGAGGGGACGGGGGCAGGACCGAGGCGATTCCAGCGGGGGAGGTTCAGCACATCTGAGCGGAGAGCTGGGATTTCCTGCGGCGCCCGCGGGGTTCGGAGCCGCTTCGCTCCCCCGGAGTTACGGGAGCGGTGCTGGGGGCGCCTCGAGGTTGAACATCCCTGGGGTGAGGAGAAAGGTGGGGACCAGGAGACTCCAGGTCCATGGGATGTGCCCGCCTGGTGCGATTGTCCTCGCAGCAGGGACAAGCCCGATCCTCCTCCAGGAAGCCCCTGGATCTGAATCCATCCTTCCCTGGACACGCTGCCGGCTGGTGGGATGTGCTCTGCAGGAGAGGAGCGTGGGGACGTCACCCCCTTGAGGGACAGCGACTCCTTGGTGGCTTTCCCAGCCGTGAGGTCACTCGGGAGCTGCAGGT
Organism: Dryoscopus gambensis; assembly: GCA_013389985.1. NCBI lineage: Eukaryota > Metazoa > Chordata > Aves > Passeriformes > Malaconotidae > Dryoscopus > Dryoscopus gambensis. Next base: position 7,414 of record WEIT01016944.1, read on the forward strand.
GGCCCCGTGTCCCTCCGTGCCTCCCTCTCCCATCTCCTCTGCTTCCTCTCTTCCCGGTTTTCCTCGCACCTCCTCCTGCCTGGCCGAGGTTGGAGCATCTCCCCCGTTCTTCTGCCCCTCTCTGCTCCCTCCAGCTTCTCCCCCAGGGCCGCTCCGGTGCCGGCGCTCCCGTTCCCACGTTTCCATGGCAATGTCTCCCCAGCTCCGGGCTCCAGCTCTGTTATCCCCGGAATGTCCCTGCACACGAGCGCTGCTGCCCCCTCCTCCTCGGGACGGACACCCCGCGGGAAGTGGCCACCAAAAACCCCGGAAAGCCTCAAATCTCGGTGTGGTCACCCAGGTGGGGACCGAGGCCCCGGGCAGGGTGACCGTGGCTGGAGGCTCAGCCCCGGCTGGGTTTCACTGGGCTGTCACCGTGGGTGGTGATGCCTCATCCCTCGTCCCTGTGCTCGGGGCCGGGAGGGATCGAGAGGGTTCCGAACTCGGATTTATCCTTTGTTTCTGTTCCCAGAGCGCTGAAGTGGCTCCAGGGGGATTTTGGCTCAGAGAAATATCCAGGGATGCTTCCCCCGGCAGCACATCCGTGGTGGGACAATGTCCAAGGGCAGGACACGGCCCCAGGGGAGCATCGGGATGGGCTCGACCCGGCCACGTGGGAGCCCTCCCGGTGGTTTGCAGGGAATCTGGGATTTTCCTGGGATGTCTCAGCGCTGTGTCTGGAGATCATGGAGACAAAAGGGAGGGATCCTGCACTGCCACGGAGCTCGTGGAGGGGGTGGATGGGTCAGAGTCCATTAGGAATCAGGATCCAGCAGGAATCAGGATCCAACAGGAATCAGGATCCAGGACTTGTAACCAGGGAAAGGCCTCCACGGGAACGGCGCTGCAGGAATTCCCAGCGGGGCTGAGCCACAGCTCCGGGAAGGGTCTCCAAAGGATCTGAGCCCCAGCGGCCCCTCCGTCAGCCTGGATCCCCCTGGATGTCCCTGGAGCCCTGGAAGTTCTGCTCATGGACCTGGGGGATCTTTAAGGTCCCTTCCACCCAAACCATTCCCCGCTCTGCGATTCCATCCGCTGCCAGCCTGGAAAAGCTGGCTTTTCCCGCAGCCGAATCCAGCTTTTTCCGGGATGAGGGAACCCCTCCCGGCGGCGCAGATGGGGCTGGGATGCCGCTGGATCCTGATCCCTGCGCCGGCGCTGCCCGGAGCGCGCGGGGCTCGGGCACGGACTGAGCACCGGCTCCTCAATCCCGGTGTTTAATCCCAGTTTTAAACTGGAAAAAGCAGGACCGGCCCCACGGCGGGGTGTCCCCGCTGCCACCTCCCGCCGCGGGAGGCCTGGCTTTGCTGTCCCTCAGCTCTGATTGACTGATTGATTGATTGATTGATTGATTGCTCTTAATGAGCGCTAATTGCCCTGCTAATGACTCCTCCGCATGTCCCGGCTGCCCCGGCTGATCCCGACAGCCGGGCAGGGAATGCTCGGAGCCGAAAGGTCGGGAATGGGAGCATCATCGGGACAGCGTCATCTCCTCGGCTGGTGTTTTCCAGGGGCTATTCCTGCATCCCCCCAGCTCCTGCTCCATCCTGCGGCACCTCCTGGCTGGGTACGGGGTGGGCTCTTCCCGTGGGCTTGGAATTCCGGCGAGTCCTGGCACAGGGAAGCTCCTCGGAGCAGCACCCCAGGGGTGATCCCGTTTTCTGCTGTGTGATCACTGCCAAGGGGGAAGAGAAAATGAGAGGGAATCGGATCTCCGCGGATTTCGTGTTTTTCAGGAAGGGGCAGCGCTCAACAGGTTTTGGAGCCATGGAATGGTTTGGGTTGGAAGGGAACTGAAAGCCCATCCAGAGCCACCCCCAGGGACACCTCCCACTGTCCCAGGGTGCTCCAAGCCCCGTCCAGCCTGGCCTGGGGCACTGCCAGGGATGGAACAGGTAAATATTCCTCAGAAAATGCCAAGGAGCCTTTAGCTGGACACTTCCATGTTTTCCGTGTGTTGGTGGCTGCTCTGGCTCCTCACCAGGAGCCCACCTGGACCCACTGGAGCCGCTCCTCCCCGCCAGCTCGGAGCCAAAGCCCTTTCCTGGCTGATCCCGGGGCTTTGGTGACTCGGATTTGTCACCTCCCGGAGTGAATCCCCCCTCAGAGCTGAGCAGGAGATGGGACAAGCAAGGAAGGACTGGGCCATGGCAGCTTAAAAAATCACCTGGGATTTTGGGATCCCATGGGATGGGGGAGGCAAGGACAGCAGGGCCCGGTCCCTATCCACAGCTGGCGGAGATCCCACGGATCCTGCTGGGCTGGCAGAGATCCCACGGATCCTGCTGGGCTGGTGGAGATCCTCCAGCTTTGTGGAGATTCTTGGCTGGATAAAGAGAGCCCCAAATTCCCGCCTTGTCCAAGACTTTGGTTCTGGCTGGAGCAAGTTTGGAGCAAGCCGGAGGGTTCCTGTCTCTCTGGAGGACACGGGAGGAGCTGGAATTCCTGTGGGATATCTGAAGGGGCTGAGCTCAGCAGCGCAGGAGGAACCAGCCTGTGATTTCTGCTCCTCACAGAGTATCTCGGTTTTCTTTTTCCCTCTTTCCTATAAATCTGGATTTTCCCATCATCCCCATAAAAGGGAGATCCCTCCTCAGACCCTGCAGGTGACAGGTGATGGCAGTGACTTCCAGAGGTCTGTCCTGCTGCTGGGAATTTCTCCAGTGGATTTTATTTGCCTGTTCCCACCCCTCCTGCTCCCTTCAGCGGGGCATTCCTCGCACGGACTGGGAGGAGGGCAGGGATGGGGCTGGATTGGGGAGTCACATTCCGGGTGGTCCTGAGCCCTCCTTCATCCCCCGACACATCCCCAGCTCCCTCTGGCCTGAAAACCTCTGGAATTAAAGCCTCTGCTAAAGACAAACAGTGCTGGGGAGATTCATCATCGCTGCTGCTGTAATTACCTGTCAGGATTAAAGGAATGGCCTTTTCCAGGGAACGCTGGGGCTGTTCTTTAAGTAATTAATTAATTAATATGCAGCTTGTCACACAAAATCAAGGTCATCAGGATGGAGATGGAGATGATGTCCCAGCTCTGCTGCTCTTCACAGCCCTGAGGGAAAGACTGGAGGAGAGCGGGGAGGGTTTGTTTGGGAATCTTGCTCCTCGTGGGCCCTATTGAGCCAAAAATGGATTTTTAATATAAATGATATCCTTCAAATTGAGATGCAGAGGGAGAGATGGGATATTGGGAAGGAATTCCTGCCTGTGAGGGTGGGCAGGCCCTGGCACAGGGTGCCCAGAGCAGCTGTGGCTGCCCCTGGATCCCTGGCAGTGCCCAAGGCCAGGCTGGACGGGGCTGGGAGCAGCCTGGGACAGTGGGAGGGGTCCCTGCCAGGGCAGGGGTGGCACTGGGGGGGCTTTGGGGTCCCTCCCAACCCATTCTGGAATTCTGGGATGATTCAGAATTCCCTTCAACCTGGGAATGCTCAGAGGAAGTCCAGGATTGGTTTGTGCCGGGACTCACTGGGACAAGGTTTCTGCTCCCAAAATGTGCCTGAGATCTGCTGGCTCGGGAATTCCTGTCTGGGACTCTGCAGGAGGAGCTGGGAGACCTGGGCTCATCCAGCCAGGGGGGATCTGGATTTTGGGTGTCCTAAAAGCCACCAGGCCCCGTGTCCGAGCCCTGCTGGGCTGGTTCCTCCTGGGGAAGCCACCCGGGGAAAACTGGGATGGCACAGGGGCATGAACCAATCCCGAAATTCGGCTGTTCCATGGACGCACGGGAAGAGGAGGGGTCTGTCAGCACGGGAGGGACAGGGACTTTCCCCATTCTCCTGGTGGGATGGGGGTGTCCCTGCTCCTCCTCCCGCTCCAATCCTGGGGTATCCCGGAGTTTTTTGCAGCCTGTTGCCTCCCGCTCCAGCCCTCTGGGTCCCCTGGGATGCTGCTGTCCCCGGGCAGGATCATTTCCCTTGGATCACAGACTCTATTAGCAGGAGGAATTGCTGCCGGAGCTCCGGAGACAAATGTTCCCGTTCTTCCCGAGAGGGATCCGTTGGGTTGGGGTTGCGCTGCCCATAAATTACAGAGACAGGCTCAATTCCAGCTGCTTTCCCAGCCCGTAATTGGAACTCCATTAGAGACTGTAAACACCGGCTTTGGGATAGAAATGATCCTTGGAATTCATCGGAGTGGGGAGAGAGGGGAGGGGAGGGGGAGAGCAGGGACAGGGAGAGGGAATGGGGACAGGGGAGAGGGAATGGGGACAAGGAACAGGGAGAAGGGGACAGGAACAGGGGACAGGGAACAAGGAAAAGGGACAGGGACCAGGGAAGAGGGAAAAGGAACAGGGAATAGGGAGTAGTGAGCAGGGAACAGGGATTGGTCTCTCCAGCACCAGCTCCAGGGGATGGGGAAGGGGCTGAGGAGCAGCTGTGGGGGAGTTTTGGGGCAGATCCTCAAAATGTGGGAATTGTGCTCCATTTATGGAGCAGCTCACGGAATCCCAGGATTTCTGAGCTTGGAAAAGCCCTCCAAGGTCACCGAGTCCAACCCGTGCCCGATCCCCACCTTGTCCCCAGCCCAGAGCACTCAGTGCCACCCCCAGGCCTTCCCTGGACACCTCCAGGGATGGGCACTCCAAACCTCCCTGGGCAGCCCCTGCCAATCCTGAGCACCCTTTCCATGGGGAAATTCCTGCTGATGCCCACCCTGAGCCTCCCCCGGCCCAGCCTGAGGCCGCTCCCTCTCCTCCCGTCCCTGTTCCCATCCCGGGCTGGAATGTCTGGAGCCTCTGGCCAGCGCCCGGCTGGAGCTGGAGGGTTTCTCCAGGAAATGTGGGCTTTGGTCTGGAAAAAGAAATAAAATAAATTCCAAAAAACCAGGACCATCTTCTGGATTTTTTATTGGATTTTAAATTTAAATTTAATTTTAATTTTAATCCTTATTTTTATTTTAATTCTTATTTTACTTTTATTTTTGTTTTTATTTTTATTCCTATTCTTATTCTTATTCTTCTTTTTGGCTGTCTCTTTGCATGTTTTCCTCCTGCTGAAGTGCAACATTCCCATCAAAACCTTAATTTTTAGCCCTCCCTTGCCTTGATTTGTATTCCAGCCCTCCCTGCCCGCGTTTCCCTGGCGCGGTCCCAGGCTGTGCCCGAGCTGCGCGGAGGTGCGGGGCAGCCGGCTGGGACCAGCTCCCTCCCAGCGCGCGGGGGCCCGGCTGACGCGGATTTAATGCAGCGCTGAGCCCTGGTTTGCACGGCCGGGAGCCTCTGAGCCACCCACGGCGCTGAATTCCCGGGAAATCCATCTCCAGAGGAGCTGGGAACCTGCTGCTGCTGCTGCTGCGGGAGGGACCTGGCTGTGCCCGGTGGGACCTGCAAGCTCTGGGTGCGCAGGAGAAACCTGGAAACGCAGATGTGGGACGCGATCCAGTGTGGGATACGGGATGGAAAACGGGCGCTGATCCAGGGGAACCCGGGCTCCCGGCGCTCTCCCCAAGCGCTCGGGGCTCTCTGGGGTGCCCAGATGTGCAATAACCCCACGGAGGTGTCAGTGACCTTCCCGGGACGCGCGGGATCCGAGGGGCTGGGATCCGGCCGGGAGAGCGGCCCGAGAGCTGCCGGGGGCCCGGGGATCCCGGAGCCGGACACGGACAG
>WEIT01016944.1:14244-27414 GCA_013389985.1 Dryoscopus gambensis
GGCCGTTCGCAGAGCGCTCCCGCTGCGAGCGCCGGGCTGTCCGGGCAGGGCCAGGGGCGGCGCGGGCTGACCCTCGCGGGTCACTCCCACCTCAGGGTTTCCCATTTTCCCGTGATTTTCCATCCCTGCTTGGCTCGGGCACCGAGCCAGAGCCTCCCTGCCGGCATTCCCAGGGAACGGGAGGGAGAGGCAGGGGTTGGAGGCTGGGTGAAGTCCCTGCGGACACCGGCGCTGCTCGCTGATCCGCTCCTGGATTAGCGTCCTTTATTAATTAGATCACGTCCTTTACTAATTAGATCACGTCCTTTATTAATTAGATTCCTGGGAATCTCCCGTCAAATCCCAGCAAATTTGCTGCTCAAATATTGATGGCTCTGAACACCGGGAGCAGAACAGAGCTCGGGTTTATCGGGAATAAATTGGGCTGGAAAAACTTAATTAAGTTTTTGATGGAATTACTGAATTAGGGGCTGGAGATGTTCACAGATCCTGATTTTAGCCAAGGGCTCGTCTGGGCCAGGTGCAAATCCCTGGGAAATGTCACTGCAGGGATCCAGGGATGGCTGCGGGAAGAGTGGGATCATGGCATGGATGAAAGGGGAGGGAACTTTGTCCTTGTTATAAATAAGAAGCCAGATTATCAATTTAACAATTGTCCATTTATTTTATATTTCATTGTAGTTTGTTGTTCATTACCTGAATGTTATATTTCGTCCTTTATTAACTGTTACTGCTAATCATCCTGTTGTAAGAAACCTACAAATCCTTATCAGTAAACTACTCCTTATCAGGATATGTAAATTTAAGGAATCCCTACCCTTCCCCGTTGCCTAGCTACCCCCCCTCCCAGGCTTGTGTGAAGATACCAGAGAGAAGAAAAAAACAGAAAACCTGATATGCAAACGAAAACCCAAAGGACCCTTGGGAAAAACAATGAACCCCTAGAAAAATAAGTTAAAGACGAGCCAACAAACTTTTTAAGAAAAATCAACCCAATTACACGATCAGTTGGAAGGAGAACATCACCTGACCAGCTTTTGGATTTCGTTTTTGATCACCACAAGCACTAAGAGGGCTGACTGAGAGCACCCCCCCTCCGATGACAAGCTGAAATTGCCTTCCTGGCCACTCCCCTGTGAGGAGAGCAGGCCCGGCTTTATCACTTTGAGTGGCAAGGCCGAATTCCTCCTCCCCCACGTCGGAGCCGGGAGCCGCGGAGGTGTGCGCAGCCTGCCGGGCACCCAACCCAAGCTGATCACTTTTAATAAAGGCTTTGAAAGGACTCGCAGTCCTGCCCGTTTTTTTATTTCAGTCCTGGTGCTGGGGTGTCCCAAAGGCCGCGCTGGAGCAACCCGGGGTAGGGGAAGGTGCCCCTGCCCACAGCTCTGGAGGGGCTTTAAGGCGCCTTCCATCCCATCCTGGGGTTCTGGGACTGTGGGATTTGTGCCCCACGTGAGGATGTGCGGATAAACCCCGGGATGAGGGAACAATCAGGAATCAGCACATTCAGCACAGGGGGCTGGGGGGGCCTAAAAACCCAGAGGGGGACAGCTGGGGACACCTGTCCCCAAAAGGGACAGTTTTTATGGAAAACAACAGGAAACAGATCCCGAATGGATCCAGTATGGAAGCCGGGCACAGCGGAGGGGGAGGGGATGTTCGGGCATTTATTTCCCGACATTTATTTCCAAAGGTTGGGAAAAGCTTTCGCAGGATCTCTCCGGTCCTTTGCACCTGCTCAACCAAATCCCTTCGAACCCGACAAGCTGCTTCCCGCGGCCGCCAGGCGAAGGCAGCCGGGAGAAGGGAATCCCAGCGCTGTTACCCCTCCATTCCTGCCGGGAAGGCCGGGATGGAGCCGAGGCATTGTCAGGACACGGGACGCGGCCGCTCCGCTCCTCCTGCTCCATCCGGGAGCGGCTCCCTGCGGGAAAGGGCAGCCGGATCCCAGCGCCGGCCCGCGGGGAGCGGCATCGCGGCCTCGCCTGTCCTGGGGGTGGAGAGATACTGGGAATGGCCGGGAGCACCCCCAGAGGGAATTCCCGGGAGCCCCCGCAGCGGGGAGGGAAGGACGCTGCAGGGGCGCTGCCGAGAGGCCGCGGCTGAGCAGGATTCGCACGGGGTGCGGTGATCCAGAGGGACATTCCTGCCTCACCCCAGGGGGACACGTTCCTTCTCCCTTTCCCTGCCTTGGCCATCCCAGCCCGCTCTGGGGAGGCTCATCCCAGCTCCTTTTGCTCCCCGCGGTCCTGATTTACAGGTGGGAGAGCTGGGGGTGCTCACCTGGAGAGGAGAAGGCCCCAGGGAGAGCTCAGAGCCCCTTCCGGGGCCTAAAGGGGCTCCAGGAGAGCTGGAGAGGGACTGGGGACAAGGGCTGGAGGGACAGGACACAGGGAATGGCTTCCACTGCCAGAGGGCAGGGCTGGATGGGATATTGGGAAGGAATTGTTCCCTGGGAGGACAGGGAGGCCCTGGCTCCGGGTGCCCAGAGCAGCTGTGGCTGCCCCTGGATCCCTGGCAGTGCCCCAGGCCAGGCTGGACGGGGCTGGGAGCAGCCTGGGACAGTGGGAGGGGTCCCTGCCATGGCAGGGGTGGGAATAGAGGGATCCAGTCCTTCCAGCCCAATCCATCCTCGAATTCTTTCTCTGTGGTGAGGAAGCTCCCAGGGGGTCAGGGCAGGATTCCTCTCGGATCTGGGCATGTCCAGGTGCTTTTTGCCGAGTGGAGCAGCAGCTGAGGGAAGATCCCATCTCCTGCTGCCCCTCCAGGGGAGAACTCCCCCTGCCAGGGGGGCACAGAATCCCATCCCGATGCTGGAGAATCCCAGGATGCCGAGCTGTGGTTTGGGGTACCCAGGGATGCCCCAAACCCTGCCCTGGTTTCCTGTCCAGGTTCCCAGTGCTGAATTCACCCCTGAACCACTGCTCTGCCTCCTCTCAGCCCCTCAGCACTCCCTGCTCCGTCATTCCCAGATTTTCAGCCCTTGGCTCTCACATCCCTTCCCCTGGAACCACAATCATCTCCCCCAGAAACTCCTGCAAGCTTCTGTGGGGTTTTTTCCAGGCTTTCTGCTCTTTATCAAAGAGTCCTGGAAAACCTGGATCCCCACTCCTGGCAGGCTTTTAGATCCTTGACAAACTCCTCTTCCTCCCTTCTGTTCTTCTCCCTCCCAACTTAAAAAAGAAAATCAGGCTCGGAATGTTGAAAATTTTATTCTTTCTTCAGATCTTTCTTTCCCAATCCCCAGAATTTTGCTGGCACCTGCAGAGCAGGGGGATCCTGGCCCCGTCCTGTTCCTGGGACTCATCCATCAGCCACTGCCAAGAAAATCCCTTCTCCAGGTTGGGAGGAGCCGTTTTTCCCATCACTATTTCATGTTGGGTAAATTCTCCCAAGCTCTGGGCCCGGGATTTCAGCAGCTCTGGACAGAGGATGTGAGGGAAGCCTGAACTGGTGGATAAGGAAAATCATTCCCGAGGGTTCAGCAGCATCCTGGGAAGGCAGATTCTCCTCTTCTCCTGCTTTTCATTCCTCCTTTCCTGCCTTTTACCCCTCTGCCCCAAACCCGCTCCGTGTTTGTGCTGAGCATCCACTGAGGAGCAGTTCCATAAAACCTTGGGAGGTGAATCCAGGGGGGATCAGGCTCTTCCCCCAGAACGAGTGACGGGACAGGAGGAAACCTCGCCAGGGCAGGTTCAGGTTGGATTCCAGGGAGAATTTCTCCATGGAATGGGGAAAGGTTGCCCAGGGCAGGGCTGGAGTCCCCATTCCCGGCGGGATTTAAAATCCACGTGGAGGTGGCACCCGGGGACAGGGATCAGGGGTGGCCCTGGCAGTGCTGGGGGTGCTTGGACTCGGCTTTAAAGGAGTTTTCCAACCGAAACTCTTCTAGGATACAGGGAGCAGTGGAATTCCCTGGAATAAGTTGCTTTGTAGCAGCTTCTGGAGGCAGAACTTGGGGTCTTGGGGCAGTCTGGGCGTGGGATTCATGGAATTAGCGTAGGAGCGTGGCTCTCCGGGCTCTGGAGCATCTCTGGAGGGAGCAGAGGCTTTTTGTGCTTTAGAAAACAAAAGAGAAAATGAAGCAACTCTTTGAAACCAGCCCGGGTCTGTTTGAGCTCCTCTGTTCGGGGCCTCCGAGCGTCAGCCCAGCTCCTGCTCCTCCTGCTCCAGCTCTGATCTAAAGGAAATCCCTCCTTCTGGCATCTGAATACTCCTTTGGTCTTGGAAAATGTATCCCAGGCAGCTGCTGGTAGGATTTTGCCTCTCGGGGTGAACCTGCCTGGAGGAGAAAGTGATCCAAGAGCAGAAGCTCCGGGTTTGGGTTGATAATAAACAAATTAAACAGCTCAATGGGGATTTTATTCCTGCCACGTCAATAAAAATGAGAAGAAAGGGGTGAGAACATTGTGGAATGAGCTTTTCCGGAGTTCTTAGAGGGAAATAAACATGTTTTATTATTTTATTTTATTATGAGGTGCTTGCAGGGATGGCTGGGACAACCCCTGTGGCTGTGGGACTGCAGCTCCGGAACACACAGGGAATGTTCCCAAAAGGCAGAATGTGGGGATTCAGAGAATTCTGGAATTATTTGGGTTGGGAGGGACCCTAAATCCACCCAGTGCCACCCCTGCCATGGCAGGGACCCCTCCCACTGTCCCAGGCTGCTCCCAGCCCCGTCCAGCCTGGCCTGGGGCACTGCCAGGGATCCAGGGGCAGCCACAGCTGCTCTGGGAATTCCATCCCAGCCCCTGCCCACCCTCCCAGCCAGGAATTCCTTCCCAATATCTCGCCTAACCCAAACCCTTCCTCTGGACTCTCCCACTTTGCTTTTATGGCCACTTCCACCCCTCCGGGCTGTCCCATCCTTCTGTGGGAGCGCTCCCCTCACACCCCACCCCGGAGGGTGGGCAGGCCCTGGCACAGATTCCCAGAGAAGCTGTGGCTGCCCCTGGATCCCTGGAAGTGTCCGAGGAATGACTGGATACGGCCAGGACCATCCATTCCTGTGGATCCTGGGATCTCTGCTGGGCTCTCCCAAACATTTAGGACAGGTCCAGAAGGAAAGATTTGTTCCTTTATTGCATCCTTTAGGGTTTCCTCAGAACCACAAGGGAATTATCCAAAATTTCGGGATGACCCTTGAGGCCCTTCCAACCCCAACCTATGCAAACCCCCTTTAATCTGGAAGTTTCCATGGAGAAAAAGCTGGAATTGTGGCTCCCGGGACAGTTTGGGTCCCACCCTCTGCTTGCTGCAGCCCAGCCCATCCATGGCCAAAGCCTGGAGACCTCATCCATTAAATCTGGAGGGAATTTGGGATGAAACCATTCCCTGGTGGGATTCTAGCAGAGCTGAGGTGTGGGGGAGCTCCTGCAGCTCCTGCTGGATTCATCCCAACCTTTTTCGGTGAGGAAATTATCCCTGAAGGGGCTTCTCCAGCACTTTGAGTGGCATCGCATAGAGGGAAAGTGAGGGAAATGTTTCAGGCAGTAAAAAATAAGTGGGAAAGGGTTTTTAGGGAGCCATAAGCCGAGGATGAGGCCTCGTTCCAGCAGGAGCACAGGAGAAATGGAATTTAAGCTGCGTTTTATGGGAAAAGCAGCAGAGGATGGACTGTGGATCTCCTTATTCCAGTCACTGCTTCCCTGGAAATCGTGCTGGGGGTCAGGAAGAAACGGGAACTGCAGGGGTTTGTAATGCCAGGGAAAGGTTTGGAGGGGGTTTTAACTTGGGGAAGAGGATTCCCTCCTTTCTTTGGGAATTCTCCTGGCTCCCATCAGCTCTTGGAAGTGAGTCCCCAGCAAAGGCTCCCCCACCAGAGCCTCATTAACACCCTGAGCTAATTATCTGCATTAACCAGAGCCACTGAGTCCTGGGGGTCCAGAGCTGCTGAGGCCTGAGGGGACCCCGCAGGGGGAGGGGACACGGGCAGGGGACAAATCCCGCCGGTGCTTCCCGTGGAATTCCTGGGTAGCCCTGGATAACAACTGCTCCACTCTAAACTTCCCAGCTCCTCCGGCCTCCCTCAGCGATGTCCCAGCAGGAATTCTTTAGGCCTGGCCGGCCTGGTTTGCAGGGAGTTCTGATCTGGAGGAGGCTCCCACTGGGACTGGGGTGGCACCACCACTTCCAGGTGGCACAGAGGGGATTTGGGATGCCCCGGGAGGGGAAGGGGGGGGTTTATGCCCTGCTGGGTTTGGTAGGATCTTCCCAAGCCAAGGAGCTGCTCTGGGATAAGGAAGAGGAGGAGGAGCTGAGGCTGCTGGTGCTGGGCTTGGCAGAGCTGGCACTGGTGGCACTGGTGGCACTGGTGACATCCGGACCAGCTGGCCCGAGGTGGCCTCGGCTCTGGGATGTTTGGAGCCTCCCTGGCCACAGGAGCAGGGCTGGGATCCCAAAGCTGGCCCGGGATTTTGCTCTGTGCCCCAGCTGTGCCTCCGCTCGGGGAATCCCGGGAATCTTGGGAAAGCTCAGGGGGTTTCCTGATCCCAGATGGCTCCAGAAGTCGCCTCCACCAAGGGATGGGATCTGGGTGTCCAGAGGGAGCCTCTCCCTCCTTCCCGATGCTCCCAGCCTTCACTTCCCTTTGCAGCCCTTTCCTGCCCTCACGGATAATGGATAAAAGCCTTTCCATGGGGATCCTTCTCCAAGGGCAGATCCCTCCCAAAACACGTGGAAGTCTTTGTGGAGGCCGCGGGGTGTCCGGCTGGCGTCAAACTGACCGTGGAAACTCAGACATGGATCTGTGCTTCCCACAAAAGCTGAGGCAGGAGCTGCACTGAGCGAGGCTGAGAGCAGGGCCAGGGAATGCCCTGAGCTGGGAGGGATCCGCAGGGATCAGCCATTCCCAGTTCTGCCCTGCCCCGAGCTGGGAGGGATCCACAGGGATCAGCCATTCCCAGTCCTGGCCCTGCCCCGAGCTGGGAGGGATCCGCAGGGATCAGCCATTCCCAGTCCTGGCTGGCCCTGAGCTGGGAGGGATCCGCAGGGATCAGCCATTCCCAGTCCTGGCCCTGCCCAGTCACCCCAACAATCCCACCCTGGCCTGGCAGCGCTGCCCAAGCCTCGGCGCTGTGCCCATTCCCTGGGAATGATGACTCCTAAGGCCCGAGTTGGGCTTTGGATTCCCCAGTGAGACTTTCCTTGGGTTTTCCAGGGGGTAGATGATTTTTGGGCGCCAGGAATGAACCCGGCAGCCCCTGCCAAGGTGATGTTTGAGCTCTTCGGGATTTTCTCCTTTGTGCCCCATTCGGGTTTCCCCAATTTTAAATTTCTTGTCTCTTTAGAGGATTCCGTAATTCCCATTCCGTAGGGGAGAGCTCTGGGATGGTTTTGCTCATGGAAAATACGGCAGATAAAGCTGGGATTCAGCCATGTGAGAAACAGCTGGATGGATTTAGGTGGGATTTGGGAAAGAATTGTTCCCAGTGGGGGTGGGGAGTGGCTTCCATTCCTCTGGGATGGAATTCCCAGAGCAGCTGTGGCTGCCCCTGGATCCCTGGCAGTGCCCCAGGCCAGGCTGGACGGGGCTGGGAGCAGCCTGGGACAGTGGGAGGGGTCCCTGCCATGGCAGGGGTGGCACGGGGGGGGGCTCTGAGGTCCTTCCAACCCAAACCGTTCCAGGATTTCAACCTCTGCAATAACAGAACAAAAGACCCCTGCTGGTCCTTGGCTCTCCCTGTCCTGGTGCTTCCCTTGGGAGCATCCACAGCCACCCCAGGGAGGCACTGCAGGAATTCCTGGAGCCTGGTCCTGCTCCAGCAGCTGCAGCATCCCAGGAAATCTCCAGGATTTGTCCCTCTGGAGCAGCCAGGGGAGCGAGGGGTGCCAGGTGACCCCCAGCTCCTGCAGCCCCCGGTGAGCTCCAGCTGCGGTTTGGTCATTCCAGGTGGAGGCACCACAGGAGCATTCCCTGTTTCCATCCCTATTTCCACACCGATTCCTCGGGAGCTGCCGATTTCACTCCTGACTTTGGTTTGCTTAGTGAGCAGTAATGGGAAAAATGGATTTTTCTTTAATGAGGTTTTTTGTTATTGATTTGTTAAATTCCCAGTGACACAAACAGCTGGGAGCTCTGCCAGGCCGGGACTGGTTTTCCACCGGATCTCCAGCTTTGCTTGGGCTCCTGGAGGTCATGGAAAAATGGGAGAGGAGCACCGGGAGCTGCAATTCCAGAGCCTGGGGCTGTTTATTGTATGGATAAAGGGAGGATTTATGGTGAAGGAACATTTGGGCTCCAGGCGAGGATTTGGGAACAGCTCCCATATTCCTGAACTCTGACCCAGAGCATGCAAACCAAATCCACCCTGGATTTCCCTCTCCAACAGATCCTTTCTGGAGTGAAGGTGGATCCTCCAAGGCTCCAGTGAACCTTTAAAAGCCTTTAATTAAAACCCCATCAAGCCTGGGAGGGTCAATCCCGTTAATGACCCCAGAGGTGCCATGTGAGGCTTGTTCCCACTGGCCTGCGAGGTGACGGGGGACAATTCCAGGTGGTCCCAAATCAGCCTCTCCTGGGCTATCCCAGGCTGGGGAGGGGATGAGAGCATCCTGCTCTTATTTGCATTCAGAAATCTGATTAAAATGAGTATTTTACTTAAATAATGCTGGGCTTGGAGGCCACAGGAGCTGTGGGGCTGGCAGCAAATTCCCACTGGCCTCTCTCCCCCTGGAATGGCGCTTTTGGGTGGAAAACTTGGAAAACTGGGGGCTGTGTGTGAATAAATGCTCCTTTTACTTCAGAGAAATCAACTTTGTGCACAAAGGCACAACCCCAAGGGTGGAAGGCAGGGAGGGCCCTTTGATTCCTCAAAAAAGCTGGAAGCAAGGAAAGCAAAGGGAAGCAGTTCAAAAACTGGGATGGGGAAGGGCTGGGGAGGGAGATGGGAGCTGTCACCAAACGTCTCCAGATCGGCCCTGACGCCGCTCCCTGAGGAATGGCTCTGGGAAGACAAGGAAGGGGGAAGGAACAGCTCCTTTTATCCCACTCCAAACCCTTCCTTTGGTCCTGAATGAAGGGAAAATGTTTCATGTGTCCAGAGAGAGGTGAGGAATGTTTGTGTGGGAAAAATCCTTCATCCCCCAGCAGGACGGAGCCAGGAATTGGTGCTAAACAGGGCCTGGAAAGGGAAATGGCTCTAAAATGTGCCTGGAAAGGGAATTGGAGCTAAACCGGGCCTGGAAAGGCAACTGGAACTAAACTGGGCCTGGAAAGGGACAGAGATGAAGGAAAAGCTCCCATTTTAGACCAAATCCCTTGGCAAAATGGAAGGAAAGGACATTTCCAAGCCAGAGCACAGAAAAATGGGAATGTTTTGCTCAGAGTGAGTGATCCAGGGAAAAGCAGCTGTTTTGGGAGGCATTTGTTGTAATCCAACCCTCGGGTTTGTGAGGGGAACACTTGGCAGGGGCACAATTCCAGCCAAACCCTTGGAATCCAAGAGGGAAGGGGATAAAAGGAAGCATGGGAGAGCCCTGGAAACACTTCCCCACCACAACCTGCTTGGGAACCTGGACTTTCCCAAGGTTTTGGGGGAATTTCCACACTGGGAATGTCCCCTCCTTGGAGCACCTGGGCGGTTGTGGTCCCTCAAGACTTCGTTGGCTCTGCCAGGCCACGCTGCCCCGGCAAGGCTCGGAAATGAGTCCTTGGGACGTGTCCTTGGGATGTGTCCTTGGGGTGTGTCCTTGGGACGTGTCCTTGGGGTGTGTCCTTGGGGTGTGTCCTTGGGATGTGTCCATGGGGTGTGTCCATGGGGTGTGTCCTTGGGGTGTGTCCATGGGGTGTGTCCTTGGGACGTGTCCTTGGGGTGTGTCCTTGGGGTGTGTCCATGGGGGGTGTCCTTGGGGTCTGTCCTTGGGGTGTGGGGAGCCAACGTGGGAGCCCGAGAACGGATTTTTGAAGATGTCTTTGTGCTGTCCCTCCTTGTGTTGTTGCTCCTTGAGGTGGGGTTGGACCAGGTGCCCTTTAAATGTCCCCTCCAAACCAAACCGTCCCGGGATTCCGTGGGTCTGGGATTCTGGGATCTTTGGGGGTGGGGCTCTCCGTGTTCCTGACGTTTCCCTCCTGCCCTGAGCACCCTCGGGATGCGGCACCCCAGGGATGGGCGCTGTGACCAGGCTGGGCTGGGGGCACAGGGGGTGTTGGTGTGACCTTGGCCGGAGCCACCAAGGCCTCTCAGTCCCCTCTGCAGGACAGGGACAGGGAATAAAAAGGATTCAGGAGTTGAGAGGAAGAGAGGGAGAGATCCCGCCCCAATCCCATCACGGACACAACAGTCGGAATTGGGGATATTGACTGAATTTATTCCCAACAAAATCAGAGCAGGAAAAAGAGAAACAATAAATCTCAGCAGCCCCTTCCTGCCAGCCCTGCCTCCTTCCCGGGCTCTCCCTCGTCCCTCCGGGAGTGGAGGGGGACGGGAATGGGGTCACAGTCAGTCCAGCCCACGTCGTTCCCACTGCTGCTGCTCAGGGACAGCGCTTGGAGCCCTCTGCCCCCTGCCCAGCTCCGCTTCCCGGTCCCCGTGTCCTCCTTCCCTCTCCCCTCATCCCTCTCCCCCTGCCCGTGTCCCTCCTTCCCCTCTCCCCTTGTCCGTGTTCCCATTCCCTGTGTCCCTCTCCCCATGTCCCTCTTCCCTCTCCCCGTGTCCCTCTCCCCCGTCCCTCATCCTGTTTCCACAAGCTCCTAACTGGGACTGGGACTGGGACTGGGACTGGGACTGGGACTGGGACTGGGACTGGGATTGGAACTGGGATTGGGATTGGGACTGGGACTGGGACTGGGACGGGGACTGGGATTGGGATTGGGATTGGGACTGGGACTGGGATTGGGACTGGGATTGGGATTGGGACTGGGACTGGGACTGGGACTGGGACTGGGATTGGGATTAGGACTGGGACTGGGATTGGGATTAGGACTGGGACTGTGATCCTGCAGCATCCAGTGCTGGGACCCCCAATCCTCTTCCCAGTTTTTTCCACAACCCTTCCTGAATTTTCCACCCTGGAGTTTGGCGGGGGGGTTGCGCCTTCACAGCTCTCATTCCCTCTGAAATTATGGATGGGGATCCACAACCTCCGTTCCAGCCTAACAATTCCTGCTTTATTACCAGGATCAATCAAATCAAGCCCTGATGGCTTCCAAACGTTCTCCCTCCTCGCTCCCGTTGTTATTTCCTTGTTTTTTATTAGGAGAGACAAGTTCTGGCTCCGGGAGATTTCCCTGCCAGTAAACAATGCCATTAAAAACAAATCAGGAGCCTCGTTTTCCACGGATCCGGCAAATTCCTGCGCTCGGCTCCGCGGTGCCACCGCGGGCTGGGGCCGGGGCCGGGGCCGTGGGTAAGGCCTCCAGGTGGGGTCCAACTGCTGCTCCTGCCGGCTTTGGGGCTTTTCCCTGGATCCGTGTCCCTGAATCCCGGCCTTGCTGCTCCAGCGCGGCTGCTCCGGCCCGGGGGTGCGGGATCAGGAGGCGGCTCAGGAGTCGGGATGTCGCTGTCCCCCACGGGGGGCTCGGAGCCGTCCTTGTCCTGAGCGTAGAGGGGCTGAGCTCGCCACGTTTTGGGGATCCAGGATTTTCCCTTGGGATTCCTTCCCTCCTTTTCACAGGGCTGAGCTCCCCACGTTTTGGGGATCCAAGCTCTTCCCTTAGGATTCATTCCCCCTTTTCCTGGGGGTGGTCTCCTCACCTTTTGGGGATCCAGGGTTTTCCTTTGGGCTTCATTTCCCCCTTTTCATAGGGCTGAGCTCCCCACGTTATGGGAATCCAGGCTCTTCCCTTGGGATTCATTTCCCCCTTTCCACAGGGCTGATTTCCTGATGTTTTGGGGATCCAGGCTCTTCCCTTGGGATTCATTCCCCTCTTTTTATGGGTCTGATGCCACATTTTGGGGATCCAGGCCAGATTCCTCTGCTCCAAAGTGCTGCTGATCCCTGTTAAGGGATCTTAAAGCTCCTTCCAGCGGGGAGGGATGAGGAGTCCGGGATGCTCTTCCCACAGCCCTGCTCCTGTTTGGAGTGTCCCAGTCCTGGAACACTGGGAAAGGATCCCAGTCCTCTTCCCAGTCCCTGCTTTTTTGGCTCTGCCTCTCCAGCCTTTGGGATCTGTCTGATCCCTGTCCCCTTCCCAGTGTCCAATCCCTGTCCTTCCCAGTGCCTGAACCTTGTCCCCTTTCCCCTTCCTGGTGTCCGATCCCTGTCCCATCCCAGTGCCTGATCCTCATCCCCTTCCCCTTCCCCGGTGTTTGATCCCTGTCCCTTTCCCAGTTTTTTATCCCTGTCCCCTTTCCCAGTGCCTGATCGCTGTCCCCTTCCCCTCTGGATCCCTGCACGCAATTCCCACCTCCCAGGCCTCATTCCCAGCCCCACGTGGGAATGGAATGGAATAGAATGGAAAGGGAATGGAATTCTCTCCCACTGGGAACCAGCCACAAATCTGGAATATTTAAAGTACAGTTTAGCTACAACCCGGGAGCCCCTTCGGAATGTCTTTCCCAGGTCCTGGCAGGTCCTGGCAGAGCATTTTCCACCCTGGCTGTGAGGAGAGGGCTGGGAATTCTGTGCAGGGAAAAAGGCTCTTCCTGAGCTCCTGAATTTTTCATGAGTGCCCCACATGGCAAAGTGCTGCTCGTGAATCCATCCATCGTCCCTTCTTTTCTCATCCATAATGGAAAAGCCGGTCCCATCCTCAGCCGACAAACAGGGAATTCACAGGGCTGCTTCCCCGCATCCTCCCAGCCCCTGAGCAGCTCCTGCCTCCCCCGGCTGCTGCTGGGTGGTGACGGGGGATGGTTTTCCGTGGCTGCAGCTGGAGAAATCCCTGTGGGAGGTGGCTGAAGGTGTTCCCAAGGCTCTGCCCTTCTCCCAAATCCTGTTCCCACCGTTCCTGTTTTCTGTCTCCAGCCCTGGCCTGGGGCTGCTCCTGGATTTGGATTTTTGTGGATTTTTCCTGCTCCAAGGGCTCCTGGCTCAGCTCTGCCCAGCCAAGGCTCCCCAGGGTGCCGCCACATTCCTGTCGCTGCCGTGGGAATGGGAATTGGGCACTGCCGGTGTCCCCGCGGTCGGGGTTTGGGTGGGAATTTATGAATAAGCTCCAAGGTGACAAATTCCGGTGCTGCCGTCCCTTATTCAGAGGAATCCCAACGGGAAAAGGCTCGGGGGAGTGGG
>WEIT01016944.1:48374-60838 GCA_013389985.1 Dryoscopus gambensis
CCTTGCGGAAGCCGCGGGGCTCAGCCACTGCGGGAGGAGGAGGAGGAGGAGGAGGAGGAGGCGAAGCTGATTTAATTCCCGTTTTCCAGCCCGAGATTTAATGAGCTCCCAGGCACGGAGCCAGAGCTGGCCTGGACAGGGGGATTTGGGAAGCTCCGAGTGCGAAGCCAGGATTCATTCCCCTGGTCCCAAGATGGGAATCCTCACTGGTGCCGAGCTGCTGCCCCCATGGAAAAGCAGGAACTGGGGGAGCAAAGCCAGGGAATGCTCAGATTTCCAGAGCGGGATGGGGAAGGAAGGGAGGGATTTGAGCAGGGCCACAGGGAATGGAATTCCAGGAATTCCAGAGCCAGGAATGAACCGCCCCTACACGCCAAATTCTGTCCCACAGAGGATCCTCAGCTCCCCTCATCCCAAATCCTCCCAACTCCACACTTTCTATCCCTGGAAAAAGAGGTTTTAACTCCCAGAGGTTGCTCTGAGCTGGGAGATGGGAAACGAGCTCCCCTTTATCTTCATTCCTGTTTTTTTCTGGCTGCAGGATCATTTATTTTATGGCCTGGGGTGTAAAACTCCGGGTTCAGGACCCCAGTAACTGCCTGGGCTCCATCCCTGGAGGATTTCCCTGGAGCTTTTCCACCTCTGGCTCAGGTTTATCAAAGGAGCAGCACAGACGGAGAGATTGAGCTGGAGAAACCCAGGCTGAACCAGGGACTGGGATAAAAGCTGCACATCGGGAAGGTGGGGGAAGCCCAGAAGGTCCCCGAGGGATAATTAATTAGAGGAGGTTGTTAATGGCTGTAATTAGGTTAAAAATCACTTTCTGGGAACAGGGATTGGGGCGGGAGCTGAATGCCAGAGATCCCTCCAGCTCTCCTGGGAAAAGGCTTTGGAGCCCTCAGAGGATTTCAAACCAGTCAGAAAATCCCAGGAATGAGCACTTGCCTCTCCCAGCAGCGAAACTCTGACAAAATCCATGGAAAAAGGGAAACCCTGGAGCTGAGAGTCCCTAAATCTGTTCTCCTGTCCTCTACACCTCCCACGTGGAAGGGGGGATTTGGGGATTTGGGGACCTGGGGAGGGACGTTTCCCCCTCCCTCTGATCTGGATGATGTTCTCCCGATTGGAATTCTCATCTTCCAGTGGAGATACTGGGATAGGCAGCGCTGGCAGCGGGGTGGGGAAGGTTCCCAGCAGCCGCAGCAAAGCCCCACAATTTGCACCAATTTAACCCAGAGTCCTGGAGATCCCCTCCACAGGCTCCAGCTCCCAGCCACGCTCCCAGATCTTGTCCAGATGGGATTTTCAAGGAAGACAAATCTTTTCCATCATTGCTGGAGCTGCCAGGTGGGGCCGGCTCGAGGAGCTGTTCCCAAAACCTTTGAGCATCAGGCACCACACAACGGCCTGCCCGGCCCTTCCCAGCCCTTCCCATCCCTGTCCATCCCTGCCCATCCATCCATCCATCCATCCATCCATCCCTGCCCATCCCTGCCCATCCATCCATGAATCCATCCATCCATCCCTGCCCATCCCTGCCCATCCCTGTCCATCCACCCTTGTCCATCCCTGTCCATCCATCCATCCATGCATGCATGCATCCATCCCTGTCCATTGCTGTCCATCCATCCCTGTCCATCTCTATCCATCCCTGCCCATCCCTGAGCGTCCATCCCTGCCCATCCATCCCGTTTATCCCTGTCCATCCATCCTTGTCCATCTGTGTCCATCCATCCCTATCCAGTCATGTCCATCCCTGTCCATCCAGCCACATCCCAGCCTTATCCATCCCTGTCCATCCCTGCTTGGCCTTGTCCACCCCTGTCCATCCATCCCTGTCCATCCCTTCCCATTCCAGCCCACCCCTGTCCAGCTGGTGGGGAAGAATTATTCCATTATGTTTTTTCCATGTGCCTGAGGAGGATCTGGGGTCAACTGCCAACCCATCCATCCATCCCTCCATCCATCCATCCATCCATCCCTTCTTCCATCCATCCATCCCTCCATCCATCCCTCATCCATCCATCCCTCATCCATCCATCCCTCATCCATCCATCCCTCCATCCATCCCTCCATCCATCCATTCCTCCATCCATCCCTCATCCATCCATCCATCCCTCATCCATCCATCCATCCCTCATCCATCCATCCATCCATGGATCCATCCCTCATCCCTCCATCCATCCATCCCTCCATCCATCCCCCATCCATCCATCCATCTGTCCATCCATGGATCCCTGTGGATGTGTCTCTGCTGGGATCCAGGGACAGTGATGATTCCCAGGTATCCCAGCAGGGTTTGTCATAAATCCCATGGATATTTTGGTGTCACCTGAGTGATTCCCACTGTTCTTCATAAGGAAACTCTCTCCTCCTCCCTCTTTCTAAACCCAATGGTTTGGACGGGACCCAGCACTTGGAGCTGCCGTGGCTCCACTCCAACCATGGAAGAGCAACACAGGGAGGTCACCAGGGATGAAATCCCTCCTGGAGCTGGAATTACTGTGGGACTTTGGGGAACTGTCGGAATGCAGGGCTGTGGGAACGCATGGGAAATAACCTGGAAAAGCTGCCCTCATCCCAAGGAATTTGAAGCAAGGCATCAAAAACCTGTTAACGACGGGGATGCAACCAAGGGGCATCAATCACGGAGAAGGAACCTCTCCCATGGAGCCCCGGAGGGATCCTGGGCCGGGAAGGGAATTTGGGACTTACCCTCTGCTCCTGGGTGGCCACAAAAGTCTGGAACCCGGGGGCCACCCCAAATCCCAGCTCCTGGACAAAGGGAGGCTCGGACTGGCTGTGGATCTGCACTTTGACTCCGGCCTCGAACGTCGTCTCCTCTGGAAGAGAAGGGGGAGGTTAAGGAGCTCTGGAACAGCTGGAATGTTCCCACCTGGAAGATCGGATCCCGGGGAACTGAGGGAGGAAATCCAGCAGCAGGATTTGCTGGGAGCAGCCCACTCCTGGGCCTTGTCCCAAATCACCTCCCGTCGGCACCTGGAGCATCCCGGCTCCGATCCCAGCGGCTCCAGCCTGGGCTGAACTTCCAAGGAAGAGAAACCAGGAGGGGACCTCCCCTTTCCCGCTGGAATTCGGCCCCAGGACACTTTGGGGACATTCCCACCAAACCAAAGCAGCTCCTCCGTCCCCACCCCAAGCCCTTCCCATGCTCCGTGGGGTCTCCAGTGCTGAGGATTCAGGGATTCATGGATGCCCCTCCGCTGTCCCGTCTCTGACAGAGCTCAAGGCCACTTGGGAATGCTGGTCATGAAATGACATCAAAAATGTCCTAAAATCCAAGGAATTTTGGGTTTGGCAGCTGCTCCAAGCTGGAAAAGCCTTTTGGGCTCGGACACATCAGAGCTCGAGGTGATGGGAGGTTCCCACATCCCAAATCCTCGTGGAGGAACTCGAGATCGGTCCCTCTTTTCCACTGAAATGAGTGGGAAAAGTCCCAGAGTGACTCTGGGAGCGGAACTGACGGGATCAGATCAGCCCCGGGGCTCCTGTCCCCACACCCCGCGGGTGTTGTCTCCTCCCCTCGGGATTCCTGCTGCTCTCACATCCCAGCAAAACCGAGATTCCCTCTGGGACCCAGGAGTCACAGAGGAAGTTGTTCACGAGGCCCCATTTGGCCTGAACCTGGAATATTCCTGGATCTGGATCCACGCTGGTGGCCAGCAGTGCCACCTCCACATCCGAGGAGCTTCTGGTGGAGGATGAATCATTCCTCAGCTTCCCACTATTCCGCAGGATTTTCCCACTATTTCATTGTGCATTTCAATTTCCGACAGCTCCGGGAGAATCCTGGGAGCCGGGAATCCCAACCATTCCCAGCACAGAGCTGCTTCTCCGGGGGCTGCACAGGGAGGGCTGGGAGGACACGGGCAGGGGACAAGGGCACACTCAGGGGACACTGGATGAGGTTTTGTGGATCTCAGGGATTCTGGATTTAACTCTGCTGGCAAAGGGATCTGCCGCCCTCTCCCAAGAGGATTTCCCTCACAGGATCATGGAATCATGGAATGGTTTGGGTTGGAGGGACCTCAAAGCCCACCTGGTGCCACCCCTGCCATGGCAGGGACACCTCCCACTGTCCCAGGCTGCTCCAAAGTCTGTCCAACCCTGAACATTCCCAGGGATCCAGGGGCAGCCACAGCTGCTCTGGGAATTCCAGCCCAGCCCCTGCCCACCCTCCCAGCCAGGAATTCCTTCCCAAGATCCCACCTAAACAGACCCTGCTCCCCAGGAGCTTCCAAGGCACTGGATGGGTTTAGGTTGGGATTTGCCGGGATAAATGGGATAAACAGGATAAATGGGAGCCTCCCAGTGCTCGGATCCTGCCCCTTCCAGCCCCTCCGAGGCATCACCTCAGCAAAGCCACAGCCAAGAGCTGATCCAGAAGTTTGGAATTCTGGAGGCCCCAAACCACACATTCCTGCCATTTTTGGGAACAAACCCCCGCCAGCTCTTCCCAAATGCCTTTGGTGATGGAGAACGTCCCAATCCCATCCCAATCCCATCCCAATCCCAATCCCACAGCCCCACAGCAGCCCGGGATCTGCCCCAGCTGCCCAAATCCCAGACCAGGCTGGGCTCAAACCCTTCCCAAGCTCCTCCCAACTCCTCCAGCTCCAATTCCCATCCCGTTATTCCCGCTCCTGCCGATCCCACCCACCCCCACGGCTCTGCCGGGTGTTGATCCCCTTCCAGCACTCCGGAGGAGATTCCATCTGCTTCCCTCAATAATTCCCTGACACCTCCGATGAAAAAATTCCTGTTCCGTTTAATTTGTTGGGCAACAGGAATTGTTTTCCCAAAATATTTCCCATCCAGAATCGCTCTGCCCATTTCTGCACCTGCCCCAGCTCGAATTCCATGGATTTCCTGTGCCCGGGAGCCGTGTCCAGGTCTGTCCATGGGTAAATCCCTGTCCCTCCATACCAAGATCCAGCCTGCAGGTATCCAAAATAACCTTAAAAGCAGCATGATTTGGAATTTTAAATGGGAAATCCTGGAATGAAGCAGGTGGTGCCCATGGAAAGGGAGGGAGAGGCCACAACATGGAAAAAATGTTGTGATTAAACTCACAATTATGGAATTCCATCAGTGAAGATAACCAGGAAAACAAAATAAACGGGATTTTTTTAGAGCTGCCAAGTGCAGGCAGCTTTCCTTGGTTTTCCTGTGTCAGGATGAAACCATAAACATGGAATTGGCTTGGAAAAATTGTACCTTCTCCTAAAAAAATCTGTTCCTTCCAAAATTCCTGCTTGCTGCTAGGAGAGGGAAGGGAGAGGGAAGTTAAAAGCCCAGCTCGGATGGAAACGCCTGGATCAGAACTCATTAACTGCATCCTAAATATTCCCAGTCCGTGCTGGGATTCAAGATGAAATATTCCCTGGAACTGAGGGAAAAGGGAGGGCCCAGCAGCACCAAAAACCTGGGACTGGGGTCATTCATTTCTGAAGGAATTTCCCCTGGACACAGCAAATCCCAAAGGGCTCCGTGGGCTCTGAACATCCCCTGGGAAAATCCCAGCCATGATTTTATCCATATTTTCAATTTTAGGAATTTTGGACCATTTTTTTCCAATTTGACAATTTTTTCCCCATTTTTTTCCAATTTTAGCACCATTTGGAATGACTTTTTCTGGGAATACCTCCTGGAGCTCTGGGGCTGAGCCGCTGCTCTCCCCTTCCCATTTTTTGGAATCACCCATCCCCGCTGGGAAAAACAACCCTGAAATCCTGGGACTGGCCCAGAGAAACTCAAACCAATCCCAATCCCTTGGGATCTGGGTTGTCTCTCCCAGTTTTTAACCTCCTTTGGGATGTTGGGAACAATTCCTTCATCTCCAGCCCCACTCCCAGAGCCTGGAAATTCAGGTTTTAGCCCATCCTGGGTTGGGAATAATCTAAAATTCCTGGAGTACTGCATTTTCCCACATTAAATCCATTCCTGCTCCCAGGAACTGTCTTCCAACAAATCCCGAGCTGCTCTTTTCCCTGCAGGATTAAAGGAGCTTTAATTAAATCCAGGATTAATTCAGGATCTGCTCCCAGCTGGCTGCAGAGGGAAGCTCAGCTTCCCATTCCTGCTGTTGCCGTTCCGTGACTTTTCTGGGAAGAGCATCCCTGGAAAACTCTGCAAGGAGCTCCAGCAGAGCTCGGCTGGGACCAAGCTCCTCCCTGAAAATGCAGGAATTAAAATCCCAAGTGCTGCCAAAAGCCGGGAGCTTCCCTGTCCCCGCGCGTGGTCCTGAGCAAACACACCCAACCCCCCGGGAACGAACAGCTGGAGCTGATCCTGGCGCTGATTTACCGGGAAATGAGGATACAGCCGGAGCCGGGAGGGGTTTCTGGTTGGAACTGTTATCCTGAGCCCTGGAATTGTTATCCCGAGCTCTGGAATTGTTATCCTCTGGAGTTGTTATCCTCAGCTCTGGAGTTGTTATCCTGAGCCCTGGAATTGTTATCCCCAAGCCCTGGAATTGTTATCCCAGCCAGCAGCTCCATGGTGGATATTCCTGCTTGGCGAAAGCCAAAGCAGGTCCCACACGGTTCCATCTGGGAATTCCTCAGTTAATTCCCATAAATCTCCTCCGGCACCGGGCAGGGGGAACAGAGCTGGGGAAGGTTTGGATTCTCCCAGATTTTCACTGTCCTTGGCCTCAGTTTCCCTTCTGTAGGATGGGAACAACATCCCAAGGAATTCCTTGGGTTGGAAGTGTCTCCAGGGGCTCTCCCCACCCCCAGGAGCCCCCAAGCCCCAGGAGGGGCCCAGGGAGGGAGCAGCGGCCCCGGGGGCGCCGGGAGCCACATCTGGCAGGGCCCCAGATGTGCACCCTGGGCATCCCTTTGGGACCGGGATTCCGGGTGTTCCTCGGGAAGCAAGGACCTGGATCCGGGCCAGGCATCCCAGAGATGCCGTGGGATGCTGAGTTCATCCCGAGGTTTTCCAGCATCCTTTGCTTGGTGTCACCATGGAAACCATGAGCCAGGGCTGCCCCACCTTCCAGGGATTCCTGCTTCCCAGGGATCCCCAACCTTCCAGGGATTCCCGCTTCCCAGGGATCCCCAACCTTCCCAGGGATCCCCAACCTTCCCGGGGATCCCCCACTTCCCAGGAGCCGCCCCACCTCCTGTGTGACCCCGGGAAGGGCTGGAATTCCCAGCACTGGGATTGAGCCCCCCGAGCTGCTCTGGGTGTGCTCCCTGCTCCCACCAACCCCGGGATTCCCGAAATCCTCCCACATCCCTCTCGTTACTCCGGGAAGCGCGCGGGACTGGGATTTGTGTCCTCAGGTCACCCCAGGCCCTGCTGAGCACCGTGGGCTCATCCCAGCCGTGGATCCCGGGATGTTCCCTGTGCTCCCAGGGAATCTCCCGCCCCTCCGACCCCTCCGTATCCAGGCAGGAATCTTGACCGAACTCCCAACGCTCGCATTTTTCCCAGACAAAGATTTACAGATTAAAACAAAAAATCCAATTGCCATGGAAACACGGCTCCAAGGAAGCCGGAGCTGCGATCCCATCCTGGAAAAACCTGGAGTCGTGAAGGCACCAGTTCCACCAGTTCGGCTGCCCCGAGTGTGCTCTGGTTTCCATGGAATTGGGGTTTTAGTTCCCTGGAAGCTGCCTGGGAATGGGGAGGTGAAGCTGGAACCCGAGGGTTGATCCCAGCTGAGGCCACGAAGCTTTTCCAGGGAAAACCAGATCTGTCCCGGGGGTGTTTTTGCCGTGGGCTGAGCTCCGGGAGCAGCCGGGGACAAGGAATTTCCTCGCGGATAAAAGGGAGACGTCTGCCACATCCACCGGGAGCACACGTGGGATACAGCAGGAACGACGTCCCGGGGGCTGTGCGGGCTCTGTGCGAGCCCAGCCCCGCTGGATTTCAAGGAATGAATTTACCCCGGAGAAAAGGAGGCTCAGGGGGCACCTGCTCACCCCACACAGGAGGGGCAGCTGGGGGGGTCGGGATTTGGCCCAGGGAAAAATGGGACGGGAGGAGAGGGAACGGCCTCAGGCTGGGCTGGGGAGGCTCCGGGTGGGTTTAGGGAAAGTTTCCTCATGGAAAGGCGGTCAGACCCCGGAAGGGGCTGCCCAGGGAGGTCTGGAGCCATCCCAGGGGAGACACCTCCGCTGTTATTCCCATTCCCTCCAGGGAGAAGGGAATGGCAGGAGTGGCAGAGAGGAGGAAAATCGGCTTTGCCAGCAAAAGAGGGAGACTCAGAGGGAATCTGGGATGGAGCCAAGGCTGGGAAAGGAGCAGAGGGGTCTGATCCCAAGGGATGAGGGCACGGAGCCAATGCTTCCCTCTGGCACCTCTGGAATTCCACCCTGGAAGTGTCCGAGGCCAGGCTGGACGGGGCTCGGGGAGCCTGGGATGGGGGAGGTGTCCCTGCCCCAGGATGGGCTCTGGAGTCGCTCCCAGCCCGAAGCATTCCACGGTTCTGGAATCCCTGCAGCACCAACCGGGACAAATACCCAGGACAAACCCCAGCTCCCACCCACCCCGGGCTGGGACCCAGAGCTTCCCTACAGGAATTCCTGATTTATCTCCCACTTTCCTTCATTTGGGTGCCTCCCACCCCATCCCTGGAGAGGGGAAGGAGCTGGGGCTCAGAGCTCCTCCAGCTCCTCCCCAGCCTGGAGAGGAGGATTCTCCCTGCTCCCTCCTTTCCCAGCTCCCTCCTTCCCGAGGAGCAGGAGGTGTTGTACAACCCCACGGAGCCGCTGTGCTATTTTTAGGGAACAGATTGCATTTGCATCCCGAAGCCGGGGCCAGATGGCTCCGTGGATATCATTAAAGAGCTCCTTACGTAATCCAGGAGCAGGAGGAAGCGCCAGGATTCCAGCCCAGGGCTGGGAAAGGTTCTGCTGGGTGAGCAGGAGCCGGGAATTCACTATTCCAGCTCCTCGCTCCCACTGAATCCTTAAAAGGAGGGAACAAATGTCTGGGAGCTGCTCTCCCGGGGCTCATCCCAGGGCAGGCAGGGATGCTCCTGCCAGGTGATGCTGCTTCCACGAACAAGGAATACAAATCCCCTTCCCACCTCGGCATCCCTTGGGAATCCCGTGTGGCAGTGAAAGGAGGCGGCAGGAGAGCCAAAATCTCCAGAGCTCCGTGGATATCATTAAAGAGCTCCTTACGTAATCCAGGAGCAGGAGGAAGCGCCAGGATTCCAGCCCAGGGCTGGGAAAGGTTCTGCTGGGTGAGCAGGAGCCGGGAATTCAATATTCCAGCTCCTCGTTCGTGTCCTATTAAGCCTAATTTTTAATCATTAAAAAGAAGGAACGAACGTCTGGGAGCTGCTCTCCCGGGGCTCATCCCAGGGCAGGCAGGGATGCTCCTGGGATGCTGCTTCCACAATTTCTCCGTGCTGGGGAGGGAATAAAAATCCCCTTCCCACCCGAGCATCCCTTGGAATCCCGCGTGGCAGTGACGGGGCAGGGGGAGCAGAGCCAAAACTCCGGAGCCATCCCGGTACCTCCGGCATCCCCGGGGCTGCTGCCGGAGCAGGAGCGGGGAGGGAGCAGAGATTCCCTGGAGCGGAGGGAGGGAGGGAGGGAGGGAGGGAGGCAGGGATGTTCCTGGCACCCAGAGCCGGGGGTGGCACCATCTGCCAGCTTTGTTCCGCTGCTGCCCCAGGGACAGGGATGATCCCAAATAAATCAAAATAAGGGAAAACAGCTCGGAAAGGCACAGGAGCAGATCCCGCTCATCCCTCCCCCTTCAGGAGCTTCGCTGCTCCCCCGGGAACATCCTGAAAAAAGAAACAGGGAAGAGCTGCGGCTGATTCTGGCAGGTGGAGGAGCCAGAGGGAAGCAAAATTCCTGGGGATGAGGAGGAGTCCTGGCACTGCTGCTGCTCCTTTGGGATGTGTGGATGAGGGATGGATGGGACTGGGATATCCAAGGGTCCAGCCAGGTTTTGGTAAGGATGAAAAGGGAGCTCACAGAATCCTGGAATGGTTTGGGCTGGGAGGGACCCCAAAGCCCCCCCAGTGCCAGCCCTGCCCTGGCAGGGACACCGCCCACTGTCCCAGGCTGCTCCCAGCCCCGTCCAGCCTGGCCTGGGGCACTGCCAGGGATCCAGGGGCAGCCACAGCTGCTCTGGGCACCCTGTGCCAGGGCCTCACCTCCTTCACAGGGGGGAATTCCTTCCCAATATCCCATCCGGCCCTGCCCCCTGGCAGTGGGAAGCCATTCCCTGTGTCCTGTCCCTCCAGGCCTTGTCCCCAGCCCCTCTCCAGCTCTCCTGGAGCTCCTCTGGGCCCTGCAAAGGGCTCTGAGCTCTCCCTGGAGACCTCTCCGGGAAAGGATTTTCCCTCTCTGTATCCCAGAGCATCCCAAAGCCTTGCAGCTCCTCCCTCCCTTTGTCCCCAAGGTCCCCAGCTGTCCCCAGCCCTGTCCCCTCCTGCCTCCCCCGGCCCCCCATGGAGGACTTTATGGATAAACACATGGAAATGTAAAACATCTGCACTGGGTTCCAGTGGCACCCCCAGGCCAATCCCAGCTCCGGGGGCAGCAGGAGGGGAGAGACTTCCCAGACAAGCTGGGAAAACCCCAGGCAGCTCCTCCTGCTGGAATTGGGCTGGAGAGAGGGAAAAGAGACCAAAATATCCATCGGGGCCAGCCTGGAGATCCGGGCAGGGAATGGGGCTGGCCCTGGAAGGTTTTCAAGGAATGGGGAGAAAACAGCGGGAGGTGGAATCCAGGAATGGGATAATCCAGGAATGGGATGAGAACGAGGCAGAGCTGAATCCCGATGGATTTTCCAAGGGAGACAAACCAGGGAATGCTCATTCCCCATCTCCAGAGCTGACCATCAGTCCCGGCGGTCACCGCGGCGGCGACCCGTCCATCCACCCCATCCCTTGACTTACTTAGATGGAAAATCCCTCTTTAAGGAGTCACGGGGCGTGGGGCGGCTCCAGCCCGGATCTCATCCCGTTCCTCTCCCAGATCCCCCTTCCCAGGTGCCCACGCCGCACGGGACGGGCTCCAGGAGCCCTGGAGGGGAAGTGCCAGCCCCAGCTCCGGTCACCAGGGGGGGATGGGGACAGGGAAAGGGGCACCCCGGGAGCGGCCGGGATGGAGGCGGAGCGGGAAGGGCGGGATTTGGGATTCATGAGGAGCCCAGCACAGCCCGGGTTGTGTCGGGCCAGGGGAAGGCTCCGCATCCTCCCTGTAAATATTCCCAGGCAAACACCAGACGGGAGCAGAAGATTTCCCCCGGCGGGAAAAGCCGCGGGGAAAACGAAGGCTCCGGGCTGGGCCGGGTTATCCCGGGATACACTCCAGCCGGGTCCCAGCCCCAGCCGAGGGGACAGCGTCGGGACAGAGAGGGGCTTGGACATTTTCCCTCCGAACGAGCTCTGCTCCCCTGGGGTGTGGGCTGTGAGCTGCTCCAGCCTGGAGTTAGAGGGAGTCTCCCTGACCCGCAGGGCCTGCAGGAAAAAGCTGGGAAAAGGATGGAGAGAAGCCCCCAGGGGAGCACTCAGGGGCTGGAGGAGCAAACTGGGGATCCTCTGCTCCCCACTGGGACCAGGCCGGGACTGGATCCAGACGTGGGGAGGTGCTGGACGCGGGCAGACCTGGGGGAAAACGGGATCCTGCCCCGGAGGTGACACTTCCGAGAGAGCCGCAGGTCCCCGGGGAGGATCCAGGGGGAGCAGATCCCAAGGAAACGCTGAGCTGGCTCAGAGCCCTTTTTCTCCATGAATTCCGTGCGAGAGGAAGCGGCCTCAGGCTGTGCCAGGGGAGGCTGAGGTTGGGGAAATTCCTTCATGGAAAGGATTGTCCCGCGGCCAGTCCCTGTTCCTGCAGGATTCAAATCCACGTGGATGTGGCACCTGGGGACAGGAGCCAGTGGTGGCCGGGGCACTGCTGGGGATGCTGGGCTCCTCTCAGAGGGCTTTTCCAGCCCGAACAATTCCATGGCCTTGGGTTCCAAGCCATCTTTCCCCACAGAGAGCAGGAACTCCACCTCCCCTGCCCGGCACATTTCGGGATGTTTAACTCTCCCATCCCCGCGTTCTCCTTCCCTCCCGCCGAGCTTCCAGGGACAGAAAGGACACTTTTCCATCCACAATCCCCTGCCCTTCCTGCTGCTCCCTCTCCAAAATATCCGAGCAGCTCCTCGAGGGGATCCCCTGTCACTGGGCCAAACCCCGCAGGCGGCTCCTCCCGGCCCTTCCCGGCCCTTCCCTCTTTTCCCGGAGTGGCAGCGGTGGGAAAGCAACCCCACACCGCGGATATTCCAGCGGCTCCGCTCCCCACGGGCACAGCCCCTTCCCAGGGCTCCCGGGATTCCCCGGCCGTGGCAGAATTCCAAACCCATCCCAGCCAGCCCCGTGTGTGCCCAGGGATTGGTGGCTCTGCTCCGCCCCGGCTCAGGTGTGGCTGTCCCTGCCAGGACTGTCCCCAGCTCGGGACTGTCCCAGCCCTGTCCCA
>WEIT01016944.1:68386-87135 GCA_013389985.1 Dryoscopus gambensis
GGAAGGGAAGGGAAGGGGGGGGGGGTGGGATGGTTTTTCCAAGGAAATCACCCAAGGAAAAGGAAGCTCTCACCTGTTTCTCCCCAGATGGGCAGATACTCGTCCTGCTGGATGTCCAGCATGATTTCCAGGCCATTCCCTGTCCCCCCCTTCACTGTGGTGAGGAGAGGCCGCCCCTCCTCTCCTGAGTTAAACATGTAGCATTTCCCATATTTTGTAAACACCTGTGGGGAGAAAAGAGAGGAATTAGGGAATATTTCCCACAGAATCAACGGCCATTCCCAGCCAGCAGAGGGGTGGGAAACAGCCACGAGCTGCAGGTCAGGGGGAAATATCCCCAGAAATATCCAAATAAATATCCCCAGAAATATCCCCAGAAATATCCAAATAAGTATCCCCAGAAATATCCACAGAAATATCCCCAGAAATATCCCCAGAAATATCCTCAGAAATATCCAAATAAGTATCCCCAGAAATATCCACAGAAATATCCCCAGAAATATCCTCAGAAATATCCACAGAAATATTCCCAGAAATGTCCACAGAAATATCCTCAAAAATACCCAAATAAGTATCCCCAGAAATATCCAAATAAACATCCACAGAAATATCCCCAGAAATCCTCCAGGTTTAATCATTTGCGTTCTCCTTATGGAAAAGAAAAGAGGGAAGCGAGGGAGGAAAAGCTGCTTAGAGGGGAAGCTCTGAAGCTCCCGGAGTGGTTCCAGCCAGCCCAGGCTCTGACAGACACAACTGCCCTCGAGCTCCTGCTAAAAATTCCCACCATTCCCTGGGTTTGGCCAGAGCCTCAGCCCATCCATGCCACGGGAATGCTCTCCCGATGTTAAACACCCCATATCCCCAAAATTCCTCCCTCTGCCACTGCTTGGAAAATAGGAAGAGTTAAAAACACTCCGGGAAATGAGGGAACACTTCCTCCACCACTTTGCTCTTCTTCGCTCTCGTTTTGGGCTGATTCCCAAAAGGAATTCCTGGCAAAGCCCAGGTGGAACTTCCAGGCACCACCAGCGCTGCAAAGCAGGGGGACATCGGTGTCCAGCGGGGGTGGACACAGGACCCCAAAGGGGAGTGGGAAACACGGCTTTTCCAGCGGGGGAACATGGGCTCCCAGGGGGATGGACACCGGGATCCCAGTGGGATGGACACAGGATTCCCAGTGGGATGGACAAAGGGATCCCAGCGGGTTGGACACAGGATTCCCAGTGGGATGGACACAGGGATCCCAGCGGGATGGACACTGGGATCCCAGCGGGGGAACATGGGGTCCCAGTGGGATGGACACAGGGATCCCACTGGGATGGACACAGGCATCCCAGTGGGATGGGCACAGGATTCCCAGTGGGATGGACGCAGGGATCCCAGTGGGAATCCTGTGTCCATCCCGCGGGGATCCCAGTGTCCATCCCCCTGGGAGCCCATGTTCGCCCGCTGGAAAAGCCGTGTGCCCTCCCTTGGATCCCTGTGCCCATCCCGCTGGGATCCCTGCGTCCATCCCACTGGGATCCCGGTGTCCATCCCCCTGGGAGCCCATGTTCGCCCGCTGGAAAAGCCGTGTGCCCTCCCTTGGATCCCTGTGCCCATCCCGCTGGGATCCCTGCGTCCATCCCACTGGGATCCCGGTGTCCATCCCACTGGGATCCCAGTGGGATGGGCACAGGGATCCAAGGGAGGGAACACGGCTTTTCCAGTGGGGAGCACAGAATTCCCAAGTGGAGCAAACATGGGTTTCCAAGTGGGGAAACACAGATTTCCTGGTGGGATGGACATGTAGGGGACATGGGTTTTCCAGTGGGGTGGAGATGGGCTTCCAGGTGGGGACACCTGGGATTCTAGGCGGGATGGACACGTTTCCAGGTGGGATGGACAGGGGTTTCCAAGAGGAACATGAATTTCCAAGAGGAAGGGACCTTGGTTTCCAAGCGGGATGGACGTGTGATGAACACAGGGCTCCAAACGGGAGGGACAGGTGAGGAACACGGGGCTCCACATGGGATGGACGTGTGAGGAACACGGGGCTCCAAACGGGAGGGACAGCTGAGGAACACGGGGCTCCACATGGGATGGACGTGTGATGAACACAGGGCTCCAAACGGGAGGGACAGGTGAGGAACACGGGGCTCCACATGGGATGGATGTGGGAGGAACACGGGGCTCCAAACGGGAGGCACAGGCGTTTCCAAGTGGAGCAAGCGAGCGTTTCCCAGTGGGATAACAGATTTCCCAGTGGGATCCCAACACTCTGCGGGGGCAGCAGGGATGTCACATCTCTGCTGCTGGGGACACTCAGGGCTCAGCTCAGGCTCAGCCTTCCCCCCGAGTGGGAAAACTCCCAGAAATCCCAGATTTAATCCCAACCTATCCCTCCTCTGCCCTGCACTGACAGCCCGGGGACATCCAGAGCTGCTTCCTGGGATAAAGACTCCAGAAAGCCCAGTTTGGAAACCAGTACCAACCAGTAAACCCCAGCAAGGAGCACTCAGAACACAGGGAGCCATCATGGAGCAGCTCCAGCCCCCCCAGAGCCTCTCCCACGTTTGCTGAGCTCATTTGACCCCAAGATGAGTCAGAAACCCAAACAGCAGCGAGAGCCAGCAGCGATTTATTCCCTCAAATATTGACATATCCTGACTAATCCCAGCGCCGGGGAAGCAGGTGGGATGGAGAGAGAGGAAATCATATTTAAATTCAAATAGGAAGCGTTTGTGAGGGGAAAAAAATACATCCTTTAAAAAAGATTTGCTATCCAAATAAAAAATCCCATTTTAATGCTTGCCTGACCGATTAAACAACTCAGGCTGGACAGGGAAGCTGAGCCTCTGGAAGCAGCCCCGTGGATGGGGCTTCCCAGATGGGCTCTGAAGGCAGAAGTCAAAAATTCCTAAGGAGGGGAATTTAAAATGCAGCAAGGAGGAGCAGCTGCAGTGGAGGAAATCAGGGAGAAACGACAAAGCTGGAATGGGAACAGCGCAGGGAAGGGGGATTCCGGAGCTGCCCTGCTCGGCACCGTCTCCAGACAAATAAATCCATTCGTGGGGCTTTTATACGGCTGCAGAAATTCCCTGTGAAAGCTCCTGCTAGGATGTGTTTGTCCAAGGAAAAGGCTGGGATCACAATCCCAGGGAAAGAGCCCTCGTGGGGACTGGGAAAGGACAACCACGGGACCTCTCAGCCATGAGGATTCCAATGATTCCCCTCTTCCCCAAAGAAGATACAAAAAAAATTCTTCCTAAATATTTCCATGTTCAAAAATCCACGTGCATCCATTCCAGCTCCCATTAAACGGGATCGTGGTGTTACAGATCAATGGAACCATGGAATGGTTTGGATTTGGACCTTAAGGATCATCCAGTGCCATGGCAGGGACACCTTCCCCTATCCCGGGCTGCTCCAGCCTGGCCTGGGACAGTCCCAGGGATCCAGGGGCAGCCACAGCTGCTCTGGGAATTCCATCCCAGCCCCTCCCCACCCTCCCAGCCAGGAATTCCTTCCCGATATCCCGTCTGACCCTGCCCTCTGGAAGCCATTCCCTGCATCCTGCCCCTCTCCTGTTCCCTCAGCTCCCCCTGAGGATGTTCCTCCCCCTCTCACCTCTGCTGCGAGCGATTATTTGGGAAAACACAACATTGTTTTTCCAGAGTCTCCTCTTGTTCTCAGGCTCCCTGAGAACAGGAGAGGACTCGGAGCATTATCAGATCATCAGGATAAAACCTGGAGCTGTTGGGAAGGGCTGGGATCCACTGGAGGCAGGAACTTGAGCAGAGCAGGATGATTTAAGCTCAGTTTGTGTGAAGGGGAAAAACCCTCCTGGCTCTTGGAAATGTTTTAACTCCCAATAAAAAGGGCCAGAAACAACACTCCAGACACGTTCCCTGAGAACAGTCCATAAAAATTCCAATTTGTTCCCTCTGATGGAGCACGGGGCCTTTGACAGCGCCTCGGAAATTCCCAGCTTGGGCATAAAGGGAAATAATGCTAAGTCTGCAGAATGGGATTTGATGGAATCGTTTAGGCCGGGAAGAGCCCTTAAGGCGATGGAGTCCAACCCATGAACTGCCACGGAGCGGCCTCCTGAGCCCTTCCCCAGCCAGGGGAAAACCAAGGAAAATGTCCGTTTTGGGAAGTTTCTTCTGCCAAGGGGAAAATGTTTGTTTTGGGAAGTTCCAAGACTCCATCCCAGACTCCATC
The DNA here is from genome assembly GCA_013389985.1 of Dryoscopus gambensis. NCBI lineage: Eukaryota > Metazoa > Chordata > Aves > Passeriformes > Malaconotidae > Dryoscopus > Dryoscopus gambensis. The sequence goes on from WEIT01016944.1 coordinate 72,593, forward strand.
CCAGCTCCATCCCTGGCTCCATCCCAGCTCCATCCCTGGCTCCATCCCAGACTCCATCCCAGACTCCATCCCAGGCTCCATCCCAGGCTCCATCCCTGGCTCCATCCCAGGCTCCATCCCGGCTCCATCCCTGGCTCCATCCCAGACTCCATCCCTGGCTCCATCCCAGCTCCATCCCAGACTCTATCCCAGGCTCCATCCCAGCTCCATCCCAGCTCCATCCCAGACTCCATCCCTGGTTCCATCCCAGACTCCATCCCGGCTCCATCCCAGCTCCATTCCAGGCTCCATCCCAGGCTCCATTCTGGTTCCACCCAATGCTCCATCCCAGCTCCATCCCAAGGACATCCCAAGGGTCTGTTTGTCCTCCCAGGCAGTGGGACATTCTTTAGAATGGAATGATGGGGAGAAAATCCCAATGGATGCCCACAGGTATCTGAGAGATCCCCAAGGGAATCCCTTTCCGGGGGGATTGACCCTTGGTAAGGAGGGAACTGCTGGGAACGGGCAGAAAGGATTTAATGGCCTTTGCCAACAGAGGGCAGAGGGAAAGAATCGAATCCCAATCCCCGCAGAGGGGAATGTGAGCCCGGCCTTCAGGGCGTCCTCTTCACGCGTTATCCACATCCCAGTCCTCCAGAAACACCGGGAGAATGCACAAACCCCAGAGCCGGGGATGCCAAAGGGGATTTGGGTCACCCCTACCTGTCCATAAGCAAAGCTCTCCCAAAAATGAACAAAATCCAGGAGGGGAAACCGCTGGAGAGGAGGAGCTTTGGCATCTGCTCCCTGTCCGAGGATCGTGGATCCCGGGACAAATCCCGGCTGGTTCGTGCAGCGGGAACGTGGCACAGGCGATGCCAGGCACGGAGAGCCTCCTCCCTCCCTGCCGGCGCCGGCTGCCGTGTCCCCGCGGAGCCGAGGGACGGGGATGGAGCCGCGGGGAGCAGAGCCAGGGACGCCGTCAGGGCTGTGTTTACACGGAGAGGGTTTTCCAAGGCTGAGATTCCCGCTGGGATTTGCCAGGCAGCGCTGCCAGGGAAGGCAGGAGAGCTTTCCCTGCAGCAGCTCCGGGGCTGCCTGAGCCTCTCCGCTTCCCTGCCGGCTGCTGCTCCCAATCCCGACTGATCCCGATCCCAGCATTAATGGGAATTTTCTTCCCAACCCGGGAGCTCAGATCCAATAATCCGGCACTGCCGCAGCTGCTCCGAACACACGACATTCCCAGCGCATCCATCGCTCCCAGTGCATCCATCCCTCCCTTCCCATCCAGCTCTTGCCACTGGACACGCCCAACGCTCTCCAATGTATTTTATGGGATGGCACCAAACATTCCCAGCGGCTCACAATTCCCAGCTTTTTGTCCCACCCTTCAGCTCCAGTTAAACCCTGGCAGCACTGGCAGAGGAGCAATCGGGTCCGTGTTTAATCCCCTATGGGATATTCCCATTTTCTCCTGGTTTGTGCCATCGGCCCCTCCCTGGAACAGCCCATTGGTGCCGGGATTTCTGGGAACGGGGAGGACTCCTCAGAGCTGCCATAAATCCATAAAAATCCCCCTCCGCCCCCAGTTCAGTCCCTTGGGTGGGCGTTTAACAGGAAACACAGCCCCAAAATTCCAGCAGCAAATGGATCAACTCCAGTGGAGAAGCTCCAAATATTTGGGAATGATGTCGGTCCCTAAACCACGGGAAGTGCTGCCTGATTCCAGTAATCCCTGCTTCCCTCCACACCCAACCAAGGGACGCAGGGCAGGAGCTGGGGCTCGCTGGAATTCAGGGGCTGTCGGGAACAACACCTGGATATTCCCATCTGCCGTGGGAACACAAAGGAACCCAGGAACTCCAGTTCCCGAGGCTCTGTTTGGCAGAACATGGAATTAGTGAGGCTGGAAAAGCTCTCCAAGGTCACCGAGTCCAACCTGGGACCAGGGGGCACCACCGGGGATCACTGCAGAGGACACATCCTCTGGTTTTCCTGGATTTGGGAAGATTTTGAGGGAAGAGTGGGCCTTTTTTTAACAGAAAGTTTTGCATCTTATAAAAATCCATAAAAATAAATTAAAAATCAATTAAAAAAATCCATTTAAGGTCTATAAAAATCAATGAAAAAATCCATTACAAATCCATACAAATAAATTTAAAAATCCATAAAAATCCATAAAAATCCATAAAAATCCATAAAAACCCATAAAAATCCATAAAAATCCACGCCTCAGCACAAACCTGAGGTCACCTGGAATGTGCCAAGAGGTGACCTGAGGTCACTGGCCGTGGCCACCTCCAGCTGACGTCGTCACCCAGGGCTGGCCAAGGTCACTCGAGGCCACAGGCACCTGGAGGAGGCCCTCGGGAAGCGGCAGATGGAGCGGGAAGAGGAGCCAGGGAGGGCGAGGGGGCTCCATCCCGGCTCCGAGGCCACCGAGGCTCAGCCCAGCCCCGGAGCCTCGGGACAGGAGCCAGGAACGGCTCCCGGGCCGGGAGTCGTTTGGATCCTAATTACAATCTGTGCTCCCGCTCCATCCCCACTGATCCCGTTAATTAATTCCTGTCCGTTCCCTCTGCTGAACTCCGCGCCCGGCTCGGGGACTGACAACATTCCAGCATCCCAAAACTCCTCCCGAGTGTCCCAGAGCAGCCCCGGATCCCCTCAGTGCCCGTCCCCGTGGAGAGGCTCTGAGGGCCTTGGGAAAAAGGGGGATAAAACACCTGGAGCTGGGATGTCCGTGTCAATCCCAAACCCTCCAGCTGCACAGGGATATCCTGCACCGCGGGAACGTTCCAGAAAACAGGGATTGAGCATCTCCCATGTGTCTTAAACCCACCCAGCAGCATCCCAGATCCAAAGGGGCTGGGAAACGCTCGGGAGCTGGGCTGTCCTGGCCATCCTCAGCCCCAGATCCCGGCCCCTCCCCAGGCTCTGGACACTGGGATCCTGCAGGAGGCTGTAGCAGTTTGCTCCCTGCTATGGAATCACTTCCATGGCTGGAGTTCTCAGGCCATTCCCGGGAATTCCTGGCCCTTCCACAGGCGCAGGAGGAGGCGTCAGCCCCGTGGGAAGGACAAACAGCTCCAGATATTCCCGGTGGGACAACTCCAGCTCCTGCCTCCCAGAGAGGAAAAGAGGCCAGGAGAGAAGCACTGAAAATGTCCACTGGAAACAGCCACATCCATGGAAAACATCCACTGGAAACAGCCACACCCACTGGAGAGATCCAGATCCACTGCCAATGTCCACTGAGCTCAGCGGATTCCCTTCCCTGCAGCCGCGGAGGCCCAAAGCCCGGGAAGCTTTCCCTGCTCACATCCCTGAGTGCCACCGCTCCTGCCTGCAGGGAAGTATTTGGGAAGCAGGGAAAGCTCAGCCCAGGGCCAGCCTGGCCCCCAAGGTCACTCTGAGTGACCACGGCCATGTGGTCAGTGATGGTTCCGTGCCCTTTCCGAGGGATTTGTTGGAATAACGCAGCCAGAACTCCGGGATCCCCTTCCAGGCTCTTCAATTCCCTCCACAATTCCCTTGTCAATTCCAAGACATTTCCAAGCCCTGATGATCTCAGGAGCTCCCTGGCGTTTAAGGGCTCCCTGATCCCAATCTCCTGATCCTGCTCTCCGTGATCCCACTCCCCTGATCCCAATCTCCCTGATCCCAATCTCCTGATCCTGCTCTCCCTGATCCGGCTCATCCCAGGGAAACAGATTTGGGCTTGAGAACCTGCAGGTTTAAGAAATCTTTTCCTAATCCTCAGATAAATCCAGGGAATCTGCACCCATGGGATCCAAGAATTCATTTTTTCATGGCCAAGGCCCAGCTCGGTTCCCTCCCCTTCCCCCTGGCCTGGGACTTCCCTGTGGCTCTTCCCTGGCTTTGGTGGCCAACTCTTTAATCCAAAACAGGGACTAGAAGGAAGAAAAACATGGAAAATTCCCCTGGAGGAGATTTCCAGGTGTTTTATAACTCTCCTAGAGTGATGGGGGTTAATCAGGCAGAACAATTAATCCCAATTAATGNCAAAGCCCGGGAAGCTTTCCCTGCTCACATCCCTGAGTGCCACCGCTCCTGCCTGCAGGGAAGTATTTGGGAAGCAGGGAAAGCTCAGCCCAGGGCCAGCCTGGCCCCCAAGGTCACTCTGAGTGACCACGGCCATGTGGTCAGTGATGGTTCCGTGCCCTTTCCGAGGGATTTGTTGGAATAACGCAGCCAGAACTCCGGGATCCCCTTCCAGGCTCTTCAATTCCCTCCACAATTCCCTTGTCAATTCCAAGACATTTCCAAGCCCTGATGATCTCAGGAGCTCCCTGGCGTTTAAGGGCTCCCTGATCCCAATCTCCTGATCCTGCTCTCCGTGATCCCACTCCCCTGATCCCAATCTCCCTGATCCCAATCTCCTGATCCTGCTCTCCCTGATCCGGCTCATCCCAGGGAAACAGATTTGGGCTTGAGAACCTGCAGGTTTAAGAAATCTTTTCCTAATCCTCAGATAAATCCAGGGAATCTGCACCCATGGGATCCAAGAATTCATTTTTTCATGGCCAAGGCCCAGCTCGGTTCCCTCCCCTTCCCCCTGGCCTGGGACTTCCCTGTGGCTCTTCCCTGGCTTTGGTGGCCAACTCTTTAATCCAAAACAGGGACTAGAAGGAAGAAAAACATGGAAAATTCCCCTGGAGGAGATTTCCAGGTGTTTTATAACTCTCCTAGAGTGATGGGGGTTAATCAGGCAGAACAATTAATCCCAATTAATGCTGCCAGGTCCCGCAGATGCTGCCAGGACAGAATTCCCTTCATCCTGCACCTCGGGATGAGCCGGATCCACCCCAATTCCAGAGCTGCACTGACGCCAAGTTAAAACTCCTAAAACCCTCAGGGGTCTGAGGCTCTTCCCTAATTCCGAGGAAAACCTGTGGCTCAGAGATTCCCTCTTGGAATGCCCCAGGAGCAGCGCTTGGCTTTGAGCAGATTTTGCAGATTTTTGTTTAAAAAACAAACAACCCCCCCCCCAAATCCCCTGGTGGATGTTCAGACCTTCCCTGAGGAAGCAGCTGGAATTTGGGGCTCCCTTTGGTGCCCAGGATGCTCCAATCCCTGTGCCTGGATTCCTTTCCAGGGCTGTGGGAATGAGTGGGAATGATCCCGGTGCATCCGTGGCTGATTCCTCTGGAAGGGATTTCTGCAGATCCTGACCATGGGATCACCTTGGCAGCAACACCGAGCATGGAAACACCGCCCAGGTTGTTCTGGCTGCAGAGTCCAGGGAATTCTGTGCAAGGAATTGCTGTTCCTGGGATGCAGAGGTGCCCTGGGAGGCAGGAAAATCCTGCCCGGAGCCAGCCCAGCCCAGCTCAGAGCTCTGTGAAATCTCAAACTGCTCTTGGAGCTCAGGAACAAGAAACGAGGCAAGATCTGAAACAGGTCTGCTCCTGCTCCGTGGGCTGTCCCACACCACCACAGGTCCTGGATACTGGGAACGAATCCTTCCCTGGGAGGCTGGGGAGGGGCTGGAATTCCCAGAGCAGCTGTGGCTGCCCCTGGATCCCTGGCAGTGCCCCAGGCCAGGCTGGACGGGGCTTGGAGCACCCTGGGGCAGTGGGAGGGGTCCCTGCCAGGGCAGGGGTGTGGCACTGGGTGAGCTTTAGGATCCCTTCCCACCCAAACCATTCCAGAGTTCCGATTCCCAAAGGGCTCTGGAGCTGATTTCCCTGCAGGCCTTGTGAGTAACCGCAAGTTCAAGCTCCCAAATTCCCATTCCAAGCTGCTGTCCCAGCACTGAGCACACAAACCTCGCCCTGCTCAGCCAAGGAATAAATGGATCCTTCCAGGATTAATGCTTGGGATGAGCAGTTTTCCCTGTTTCCCCCTGATTCCACAAAACACCTCCAGAACAGTCCTGAGCCCAAGGACTGAGCGGCTCCTCTGTCCCCACACACGCAGGAGCTTCTCCAGGGATTTCCAGGGATGTTCCTCTGGCCAGATTCAGGTATTCATCCCAGCCCTCCACAGCCAGGTGCCAATCCTTTCCCACCAGGCAAAAAATTCCCCCCAGTTTTGCTTCTTTTTCCCTGAGGCAGCTCAGGGGCAGGGCCGAGAGGAGAATTTCAGTCCTTGGAAAGAGCAGAATCCCAGAATATCCTGAGCTGGAAGGGACCCCCAGGATCACCCAGTCCCACCCCGGCCCTGCCCAGACCCCCCAGCAGCCCCACCCTGGGCATCCCTGGCAGCGCTGCCCAAACGCCCCTGGAGCTCTGGCAGCCTCGGGGCCGGGCCCATTCCCTGGGGAGCCTGGGCAGTGCCAGCACCCTCTGGGGGAAGAGCCTTTCCCTGAGCTCCATCCCAAATCCCCCTGGCACAGCTCCAGCCATTCCCTGGGTCCTGACCCCACTCACCGGGAGCAGAGATGGGAGCTGTATGAGCCTCTCCCGAATCTCCTCTGAGGAACTGGATCCCACTGACAGAACCCCTTTTGTGTCCCCCCAAAATATCCAACCTGAGCCTAAAGCCCCAAAATTCCTGTTCATCTCCATCCTCTGCCCCAGACCCCCCAGGGCCTTGGGGATGTCCCTTTCTCCCCACCAGCACTGCAAATCCCGGGATCACCCAGCTCCAGCTGTGGCTCGGAGCTTCCCGTTCCCATCCGGCACCGGACAAAAGCTCTAATCCCAAATCCCATCTCAAGGGATGCTAAAAATAGCCCGGCCCTGATCCCTGCCCAGAGCTGTTCCCACACACCAGAGATGTTTGGGGTGCTGCTCCTTCCCTGCATCCCAGCCCGGACCAGAATCCAGGGAGTGACCACCCCCACAGCCAGGGAGGTTTGCAGGGAATAAATCCATCCCTGCCCTCCCTGGAGGAAAAGGAGAGGGTGGGAAAGGTTGGATGGAAGGAGCCAGGAGTCGTGGCTGCTCCAAGCTCCTGCTGCAGGGTGGGACAGGGAATGGGATCATGGATCAGGATAGGGTGGGACAGGGAATGAGGGAATGGGATCGTGGATCAGGATAGGGATGGGACAGGGAATGAGGGAATGGGATCGTGGATCAGGACAGGCTGGGACAGGGAACGGGATCATGGATCAGGATAGGGATGGGACAGGGAACGGGATCATGGATCAGGATAGGGTGGGACAGGGAATGGGATCATGGATCAGGATAGGGATGGGACAGGGAATGGGATCATGGATCAGGATAGGGTGGGACAGGGAATGGGATCATGGATCAGGATAGGGTGGGACAGGGAATGGGATCATGGATCAGGCAGGGCTGGATGAGGCCAAAGGAACAACAAGGAAAAGCTCCACCATCCCAAAAGCCAAACCTGAGCTGGGAACAGCTGGAAAGAGAGCAGTGGCAGAGCCCATGGCATTCCCTGGAAGGGGGGAGTTAAGGACGCTGCAGGCTGGGCTCAGCACTGAACTCCCCAAGGAACTTCCAATCCCATTCCAGGATGAACAGCCAGGATTTTCAGGAAAAATCCCACTTTTTCTGCCCAATTTTCTGCCCAAAAGCTCCCAAGATGTGCATCCCCCTGCTCCAGGGACACTTTCAGGAGCAGCTCCCTGGCTTTTCCTGGAGCTCCTGCCTGGATGAACTCAGTGCCTCAGCCGGAAAAAATGCCGGGAATTTCGAGTGATGAAGTGCAGTAACCTGGGAGCGAACCTTCCCCTGCCGGGCTGCCGTGGCCACGCTCAGCCTGGAATTTTCACGGAACAAGGAGAAAGCTCCAATTCCAGAGAGCCTTTAATGGGCCCTAAGGAGCTCCTGGGAACCCCGACAGCGCCTCCCACTCCTTGCAGCAACTAAAACATTGGGATCACAATAAAGCATGGAATTGGCTGTGGATGCGGAGAGAATCGGAGGTGAAAATGGAACAATAATTATAATAATAATAATAATAGTAATAAGAATAATAATAATGATGATGTTGTCATCAGGCCCCGCAAAATTCCCACAAGGAATGAGGCTGCTCCAGGGTGTCCCTGGGTTCCTTTTGATCCAGGTCAGTGTGGAGCCATCCCTGTGTTTAATCCCAGTTTAAAAACAGGGAAACCACGGGGAAATGCAGTTCCTGAGCCAGGAGCTGGGGACCCACGAGGGCAGGAGCAGAACATTCCGTGCCAGCATTCCCAGCCTCTCCAAGAGCTGCTCGGCCTGGGAGAAGGGCAGGGAGAGCACTCCTGGATGCTTCAGTGCCTTTTCCAGCAGGAAAAGCAGCCGGCCAGAATCCCAGGATCATGTTGAATAACACTGAATGAGCCCAGCCACTGTGGAGTTTTCAGAGCGAAGTTTCCATGGATTTCTCCTTGTGCTCTGTGCGGAATCACGGTAATTCCAGCCAAACCTGATCCCAGCGAAACCCAGCTCCAAAAAGAGTCAATTCCAGGCCGAGGGCTGGGTCCTGGGAGCATTCCGGGCTCATTCCCGGTGTGTGTCCCACAAGGAGGGCAAAGGTGAGATTGAATCCACAAAGTCCCCTCTCTGTCACCCCGAAGGGCACAGCCATAAACTGGGAACAAACCGGATTTTGGGATGGAGGGGGGAGCTCACCCCGAGCTGATTAAGCCCAGGCTCGGATGGGGAGTGGGAATATTCCCAGCACTGGAGCCAGGGATCTCTGGGGTGATGGAAAAGCGCCTGACATAGGCGGGGGAGGAAGGAAAGGTGACGGATTTTTCCATGAGGGAGTCAAGAAAACTGGATTTGGGAGGGGAGGGGGGAATCAAAGCTCCACCAAACACAGCAGGAGAGGAAGAGCCTGCCCTGGGAGCAGGTGATGACAGTGGGAGATGCTGGAATGCCTGGGGTGAAGGAATTTCCCCCTCGGAATTGCTGCTATCCTGGGCAGCTGGAGAGAAAACCACGGGATACATCAGAGAAGCTCTGGCTGGAGGAAAGGAGTTTTCCTCCTTATTCCACAAAAACCCCAGGATCCTACAGGACAGGGAGATTCCCAAAGTCTTCATCCCAGAGCTGTCCCCGGCACTGAAGCTGAGAACGGCACTGAAAACCAGGGATTTTCCATGGATTTTCCAGGGGTTTTTTCTCCTCCCTTGGAGGAGGCGGACAGGGAGGGACCTCCAGGGCGATCCCCGCTCCCATACGACGCATCCCGGATCCCCCAGACGGAACATCCCAGTGAAAGGCAGCTCCTCCCTCTCCCACCCTGGAGTTGTTTTCGTTGGATCCACGCTCCATCTCCAACCCCTGGGAGAGCCATCCCGCCTGGAAACGCACGGCAGCAGCGGGAGGACAGAGGGAAAAGCACTGCTCACCCTCCCGGTTCCGGGGCTTGCCCTACAGAGCCCCATCTGCAGCTCCACAGCCAAGATCCCAGCCTGGGCAGCATCCCAGGAACCCCTGATTTGAAATCCGAGGGTCCAAAGAAGTTTTTTCTCCAATTCCACACTTTTTTTCTGATGGTTTGGATGAAATCCAAGGAGATGGTCACCCAAGAAGAAAGGAGTGGGGTTTTTCTTTTCTTTTTTTTGAAACTCAGTTAAATTTGGATTAAAACTTCCCGCGGGTGGGGAGGGGTTGGCAGAGCTTTCCCAGAGAAGCCGTGGCTGCCCCATCCCTGGAGGAGTTCAGCGATCCAGGGGAGCTCGGGGTGGTTTTTCCCACTCGGACAGGGAGGGAGCAGAGATCCAGCGGGGGAGGACTCACAGAGCTCCCTGCACCTGGGACGGACCCGGGGAGCCCTGGGGGGCTCTGGGAGCACGGATCCAACCATCCCGCTGGGAATCGGCAGCTCCTTCCTGACGCTCCCGGTGCCCGGCAGGGCCCGGGCAGAGCTGGCACCGGATTTGGGATGGAGCCGCTGCTCCAGGCGGGAATCGTGTGGTTCCCACAGGCCCGGCTGGGCGGTGCTGATGAACCGCAGGCAGGGAGCGAGACCTCGGGCAGCGCGGGGGACGCTGTGTCCGTCCCTTCCCGGCCCCTTCCGCAGCCCGGGAGTGCGGGAGAGCAGCCGGGCACTGCCGGGAACGCGGGGCAGGGAGAGCAGCCGGGCATTCCCGGGAATGCGGGGCACAGAGAGCAGCCGGGCACTGCCGGGAACGCGGGGCAGGGAGAGCAGCCGGGCATTCCCGGGAATGCGGGAGAGCAGCCGGGCATTCCCGGGAATGCGGGAGAGCAGCCGGGCATTCCCGGGAATGCGGGGCACAGAGAGCAGCAGCCCCAGCCCCAGCCCCGGGGGACGCTCCGGCCCTGGGGGGTGAAGCCGAGGCTGGAGGTGGCACCTGGGGATAAGGGGGTGCCAGGGCAGGGGCTGGGCTCCACGGGCTCCACGGGCTCCAAGGGCTCCACGGGCTTTTCCGAGCCAGGTCATTCTGGGGAGCTTTGGGGAGGGATTTGAGGCCGTGCCTGGCTCGTGTCCCACCGAGCAGCAGCGGCTCCCAGCCTGAACCCCCGGCAGCAGCTCCTGCCCCGGGGGCCCTCAGCGAACCCCGAACCCGGCACAGCCCTCAGCCCTGAGGTCAGGGCTGGAACAACATAATCCCCCTGCCTGGGGAGCTGACGGGGAAACGGGAATTCATTCCTCGCCAGGAAAGGGCCTGGTGCCCTTTTCCCCTCACCAGGCACTGGGGGGGTCATGGCCGTGCATTAAATTTGGGCAGGGAAGGGTTTGGTCAGACCGTGCAGCACTGCAGGCTGGGGGCAGCGGGGCAGCGGTGAGGGGAGCAGCTCCTGCAGAGCCCGCAGCCCAGGTCCTCCTGCAATCCCACAGCCCAGGTGCCCCTGCAATCCCACAGCCCAGGTGCCCCTGCAATCCCACAGCCCAGGTGCCCCTGCAATCCCACAGCCTAGGGTCCTTCTTGCAGACCCCACAGCTCAGAGTGTTTCTGCAGAGCCCACAGCCCAGGGTCCTACTGCACAACCCACAGCCCAGGGTTTTCCTGCAATCCCACAGCTCAGGGTTCTGCAGACCCCACAGTTTGGGGTTCTCCTGCAGACCCCACAGTTTGGGGTCCTCCTGCAGACCCCAATGCTCAGGGTCCCTCCTGGCCCATTCCATGGCCTGGGGTCCCTCCTGCAGACCCCAAACCTCAGGGTCTAGATGGGCTTCAGGGTCCCTCCCAAACCTTTCCAGACTCCCTGATCCATTCCCAGCAGGAACCATCCCAGAACCATCCCAGCGTCCCCCCAGCAGCAGGCCCGACCACACCACACCCCAAACTGGGAGCAGTGGAGCCGGGTGGGGCTTGGAGCAACCCCCCAGCCCACAGCATCCCAGGATTCTGCAACAGCTCCAGGCACTGCAGGGAGCGACCGGGAGAAGGGGATGATGAGCAAATCATGATCCAGAACTGGAGCAGCTTCCCAGGGGTGGCATTTCCTGGGGTGTCCCTGGGATGGAGTCACAAACAGGACAGCAGCCAGCGAAGGATCCCTGCTGAGGGGCTGCACTTCCAGAGGATCCTCCCTCGGCTGGGGCAGGGATGCACATTCCACAATAAAACCCCTCGAAGCCTGGAATGAAGCCACCAGGCCTCGGCCTGTCCCTGACAAACAGATTTTGGGCTAAAATCCCGAAGTTTCCACCCAGCACAGCCCAGGCAGGGAATGCTCCCCCTCAGCAGAGCCCTTGGAAAATGCTTCCCTGTCCAAATCCCAGATTTGGGGATGTGACACGAGCGAACCTCGGGGGTTCCGTGACTGGAGCAAGGCCTCTGCAGCAGAGCTCGTTATCAGCCAGAGCCTCAATCAACGCTCATCAGCTTGCAGGGGGGCAGGAAGGAGCAGAATTCCCGCCAAAACCAGGGATAACGGCACAGAACATGGACACCACGGAGCGGCCTCTGCAGAGCCTCGGCGGCCCCGGCGCCCCTCAGCGGCCACACCCGAGGCCCGCGGTCACAGGAGAAATTCCAGCAGCTGGCAAAACTCGGCCTCATTTGTCCCTGGATTTATTCTTCCCTCAGGACATTCCCACAGGACAGATTTTTCACCTGATTTTTAATTTTTTTTTTTGCCTTCCCAAGGATTAATTGGCTCAGGGGGCGGCAGGCATTGCGGCTGGATGGGTTTGGGCAGGGAAGATGGATGGAACTCAGCAGGAGCAGGGAGCGACAGAAGCTCTGGGCAAGAGCCACGATCCCGTCTCCAGCTCCGTTTTCCTTTGGATTTGAAGGAAGGAGCTCTTTTTACAAAGCCTCCTGGTGGGGGGAATGGCTCAGCCTGGGATCACATCCCGAATTCCCTCAGGTTTCGGTTGGCCTGGGGGTTCAAACCTTGAGGAATCTGCAGCAGGATTTGTGCTCGGGTGCTGAGGAAAGTGAGGAAAAGCTGGATGAGCTCAGCCCAGCCCCGGGTGTGGCCCAGGGGCAGCGATGTCCCCTCTGTCCCCGTCCCCACCACCCCAAAGCCCTGGCAAGGCACACACGGAGCTGCTCCCTGTGGGATGGAAGTGTCCCAGGAATGGGAACGTTTGTGGCCTTCCAGGGAAAGGAATGGGGCTGGGAAGGGGCTGGAGCCCCCGGAGCAGCTGAGGGAGCTGGGAATGTTTATCCTGGAGAAAAGGAGGCTCAGGGGGGCCCTTGTGGCTCTGCATAGCTCCCTGACAGGAGGGGGCAGCTGGGGGGGGTTGGGATTTGTCCCAGGGAACAGGGACAGGAGGAGAGGGAACGGCCTCAGGCTGGGCCCGGGCAAAGCCACATCCAGGGTTCAGGTTGGAAAATTTCCAGGAGAATTTCCCTGCAAGAGCTGCCCAAGGGTGGAGTCCCCATCCCTGGAGGGATTTAACGTGCACGGGGATGTGGCACGTGGGGACACGGTCAGGGCTGGCCTGGGCAGTGCTGGGCATGGTTGGATTCCAGGGGTTCCAAGGGCTTTTCCAACTGGAGCAATTCCACAGTTCCAGAATATTGTTCCAGTCCTGCCCAGCCTCAGGCAGGAGAGCAAATCCCACGGAAAGGGTTGGGAGGACCACGGGCAGCTCCCAGATCTGCTTCAACACTTCCACAACCAAACCTCGGAGAGGCAAATCCCTCACACCCCAGTCCCAGTCCTGACCTCCAGCTCAGCTTTAATAATCCAGCTACAAAATCCAGGGCAGAGCCGCGGCTCTGGAACGGCTCCGGGGAGAGCTGCAGGGAAAGCTCACGAATCTTCTCTGCCTGATGCCTTCAAAAATAATAACAACAACAATGCACTGCAAGTCTTCTCCAGGGCTGGAGATCAGCACAAACTCCAAGATTCCAGGTCAGCCTTTCCCCACATCTGTTCCAGGCTTTCAAACCTATCCCGGATTTACTTCCACCTGGAAAGAACCAGGAAAAATCCAGGATCTGAACCAACAACCCGGACAAAACCCCCTCCTTTCTGCCCCAAAAATATCCCCAGCTCTGCCAGCCCTGTGGAAACTCCCTGCACATCCCATTCTCCCTGCACATCCCGTTCTCCCAGCACTGGCTGTGCCGTCCATGTTTCCTTAGGTGTGGGCTGGAAAAAGACTTTACAGACCTGAGATCTTCAGGGAGCTCCCTCCTGCCTGTGAGAGGAGAAGGGAAAACTCCAGGCTAGAAATGTTCAACATTTTAAAAATCCCCAAAGGATATCCCTATAAATCCCCAAAGGATACCCCTATCAATCCCCAAGTGTACCCCTATCAATCCCCAGGTGTACCCCTATAAATTCCCAAAGGATATCCCTATAAATCCCCAAAGGATATGCCTATCAATCCCCAGGTGTACCCCTATAAATCCCCGGGTGTACCCCTATAAATCCCCGGGTGTACCCCTATAAACCCCCAAGGACCTCCGTGTATCACAGCCCCGAACTCAGCCAAACCCTGCACGGAGCACCGAGGAAATGCCACGAAGCAGAGCCCTGGCGCTTCCTGCCCATCAGTCCTGACCCCACCCCTATCCCAGCCTTTTCCCACCCACTTCCCATTAAAAACGCAGGGTCTGGGCGCTGAGCTCGCGCTGTTGTCACTCGGTGCCCTTCCAAGAGCTGCTAATTGCTGACAAGCTCATTACCAGATGAAAGCAGCAGGGGTGGAACGCTGGAATGTTTTCCTGCCTGTCTGCAGAGGGAACAGCTGGCTCCAAACCTCCAGCACTAATCCCATTAAACTGGAGCAAAAAATACCTCCAGCAGTGAAAAAGAGCCCTTTTCCCTCTCAGGTCGAATATTCCCTCCTCCAAATCCATCAGGGCTTGGTGGATTTCCAGCTGTTCCCCAGTGCTCACGGGGATGGAGATTCGGGAGCTGAGCCCAGCACGGAGGGAAAAGGAAGAACGGGAGGAGGAAAACGGGATGTGGGCAAGGTCCCCTCGACGTGGGGCTGGGATTCACTGGTGCCAGCCGCTCCTCTGGAGCCCTGTAATCCCAGCAAAGCCATTCCAGAAATCTGAGGAATGGGATGAAGGCTGGACTTGATCTTGGAAATCTCTTCCAGCCTTAAAGGTTCTGTGGTTTTATTTCTTTTTGCAAATTCTCTCGCTCAGTCCCTGCTCTTGTTTTGCTGTCACAGCCTGGGGGGCCCAGCCTGGCCCAAAGTCCCTCTGCCACGGCCAGGGGGGGACAGGACACAGAAACCATCCAAGGAACCCACGC
>WEIT01016944.1:104667-118436 GCA_013389985.1 Dryoscopus gambensis
CCTCCTCCGGCAGGAGTTTGTTTTTCTGCTTTTCAGCAGCCCCGGGGGAGAACATAATATCAAGTAAAGCCTGGGGAAAGGCGGGCGAGGCTTGCAGCGGGCTCCGTGCGGCCGCTGCGCTCTGGGGAGGGGGCGATGGCTTTGGAGGGGGCTCGGGGCTTTCTGCTCTCCGTGGCGAAGCTGCTCCCCGCTCCCAGGGAACGAGGGGGAAGGGGAGAACCGCGTTCATGGCAGCATCGCCCCCGCTCCCCGCTGCCCCTGTACCCCTCACCCCGAGCCTGCGGAGCCCTTTGGGTTCGGGGGCTCCTCCTGCCCTGCATCGGACACCCAAAAGCCCCCTTCCCCCAGCACCCTGCGCGACGGGAATAACTCGGGGTGCGGGTTGGCGTCTCCTCGGGATTGCTGAGCTCGGATCTCTGGGAGCGGCTGCCGCTGCCTTCATTTTGCTTTCAAACAGTACCGAGAAACATTCCCCTAATTGTGCCCAATTAAGCTGTAAGTGCCGGTAACCGCTCCGAATCCCCTCTGATATATTTTTTTTTCCCTCGGAATTAATTTTCCCTGTGCATTTGGAGCCGTATATTTTTACCCAATAGATGGAGTCGTTACAGCCTGGTTCTCTCCAGCCTCTCGCCGACAGTTGCTTTTTTATTGTGGCAGAGCCGCGAACGTGCAGCAGTCCCGGCTCGGGGGCAGCCGGCCCCAAATCCCACTCCGTGTCCTGGGAACACGGGGGAATGGGATCGAGGGGCCGAGCCCGTGCCCTGCAGGGCCGGGGCGGCGGCAGCAGCACCAGCGCTGAGCGGGCTCGGCTCGGCGCCCTCAGATAACTCGGGTGGTTTTTCCAGAGCTCGTGTCCGTGCTCGTGAGCATTTCCCGATTCTTTAGCACTGCTCAGAAGCAGCAAATCCTTCCCAGCCCCAGCGTGGGCCGTGACCTGTCCTAACCGAGTGGGAAAAGGCCAGCAGCTCCCGTACCCATTCCGGCGGGATCTCCAGCAGCTCCAGGGAGCCTCTCCTGCCGTTTTCCAGCGGATCCCGGCTCGTTTTTCCCCGCCGCCTGTTGAAGGCAGTGGGAGTTTTTCCCCTTGGCTCCCTCTCAGGATCATCAGCATCCCAAGTGCTTCCCCACCAGGCGGGCTGGGGCTCTTTTATCCGTGATTTATTGCCACAAACCCAAGGAAATAAAAGGTGCCCGACCATAACCATCCTCCCGAATTCCTCCCTCTCCAAGCGGATCCCAACCCCGGCACAGCCGGGCCGGGCTCCCTGGCGGTGCCCGGCTGGGACAGCCCAGCCCAGCCCTGCACTGTGGCCTCTGCCTCGGGTTCAGCTCTTCCCCTTCTCCAAAAGGTTTTTCACTCTGTTTTTTGGGCAGGGGCAGCCTGGCAGAAGGGTGAAGGAAGGAGCAGCAGGTTTGCCTGGGAAGCGGCTTTTTCCTTAAATCCACTCCGAGTGTTCCGCTCAAATCTCCTGATTTATTAGCGGGAAGAATTTCTCTTAATTAATTGCTGGCAAAGGGCAGTGGGATGGCCAAGGCCACTGGAGCTGCAATCCCAAAGGTTCCCCATGAAAACATTCCAAAGCCAAACCAAACCTGACCGTGAAATTCCAAGGCGGACACCCGGCGGGACACCTCCCCAAACTTTGGAAATCCTCTCCATGTTTTCAGTCACTCGGGAAAGCAGCTCGTTCCCTCCTTCCCTGCATCCGAGCCCTGGGTGATTCCTCATGCAGCCAGAGTGGCTCAAAAGCTGATTGGGTCTAATTAAGCCCAATGAGAAATAATAGAGCTGATCAATAAATATTGCTAATTAACCAACAAGTCGCTTGAACATTATCCCTTGGGCTGGGTGAGTCTCCTGTTCCTGGTGGAGAATGGATTCGGGATTCTGTAGTTTGGAATAATTGACAAATTCAGGGAATTATTGTGGAGGAATTCCACCATTCCCCCCCAAACATCCCCTGAGCGCCCCGAGAGGGGACAGGAAGACAAAGACTCGGAAGTTGTTCCAATCAAAACTTTGGCTTCTTTTGAAACTTCATTTCCACCTCAAACATCGACTCAGGTGAAGATAAAAAGGATTAAAGAAAACCTGAAACCCCCTGGAAGGGAATAATAAACTTTGTTCTGCTGGATACTATTATTATTATTACTATTACTACTACTACTATTATTATTATTATTATTACTATTATTATTATTTCATCCTGGAAAGGAGCAAAAGGAGGGAGGATCCAACCCAAAACCCTCTCTCCAGACTCACGAGGTGACTGGAACCCCCCTTCCCTGGCCGCATTCCCCACCTGTGTCCACTGGAGCATCCCGGGGGATTTATGGGATTTATTCCATCGCTCTCCGGAGCGATTCCAGCCAGGTGGGTGGGCAGCAGATTTATCCCTGTTTGGTGCCCCTGGGATTGGCCCCGGACAGGGAGCAGCTCTGGGACATCGTCTGCTCTGCTGAGCTTTTGGGGACCTAAAGCAGGGGGAGGAATTACAGGGATGGCATCAAATGGGGCAGGATGGGGCTTGGATTTTGGGAAAGAATTCCTCCCTGGGAGGCTGGGGAGGGGCTGGGATGGAATTCCCAGAGCAGCTGTGGCTGCCCCTGGATCCCTGGCAGTGCCCCAGGCCAGGCTGGACGGGGCTTGGGGCACCCTGGCACAGTGGGAGGCGTCCCTGGGGGTGGCACTGGGTGGGTTTAAGGTCCCTTCCCACCCCAACCATTCCAGGATTCCATGGCCAACCTTCCAGCGTTGGATTCTGTGCTGCCACAGCCCCCGGAATACAAAGGTGGGGATTCTCAGCTCTCAGGAGCTCCAGGAGAATGAGGGAGAGGCCACGTGTGCCCAGGCAGGAGCTCAGGTCCCCCTGGGCTGGGAATGGGGTCCCTTTTCCAGCACAGGAACATCTCCAGGGGCAGGAGTGGAGCCGGGCACCACGGGGCACTGCTGGGCACAGCTGGGCACAGCTGGGTGTGCCCATCCTGCAGAGCCCTGCCAGGGCGGGGCTGGGCTTGGGGACCCAAGGAGCCCCTGGGACAGGTGTGACCCCACAGCTCCCTAAGGACAGGTGTGACCCCACAGCTCCTGGGACAGGTGTGACCCCACAGCCCCTGGGACAGGTGTGACCCCACAGCCCAGGGGTCGGGGCAAAATGAGCCAAGAATGTGTTCTGCAACCCCCAAATCTTCCAGAAAAATTCCCTGCTCTGCCCAAGCCCTGCAGGAACAATTCCTGCTGGAGCCAGAAAGCCATGGAACAACTGGAAATTGGGGTTTCCATGGAAGCCACCACTCGGCCCTAATTCCAGCCCTAATTCCAGTCCTGTGCCTCAGATCCCAAGGATGTGACAACCCCACCCAGAGGGAGCCCGGGGCAGCAGAGCTTTGGGGAGCTCCCAGAAACATCCCAGGGGGTTTGTGGTTGTTTTCCTTGGGGTTGTTTTATTTTCCATGCAAATAAATGAAATAAATTCTTGGGCTTCCCACTGGGAATTTCTCCCAAGGAATTGAGGGAATTTCGGGGGCTGCAGTGGCTTGGGGCTGTTTGTTTTGAATGCAGGAGGTGAAATATTCCATCCACACCAAAATACTGGGAGCACACAAATAATGCCAGGATTTCTGGATCTGCTGCTTCAGGCCGGCAGCACCAGAGGAGTAAAAACGTTTGGATTTCACAACCCTGCTCCAAAAAAAAAAAAAAAATAGGGAAACTTTGGATATCTCATGTCCAGGGCCTTGCGTGTGTTTAAAGGAGAAAACCCAGGAGAGATCAAACGCATGCCCAAGGGAGCCGAGATGTTGCTGCTCCTGTGGGAATTGCACTGGGAATCGCAGCGTGGGGAAGGCAAAGTGGGATTTCCCAGGGCTGCTGAGGGATGAACTGGGAAGATTTCAGGAGGAGCCAGATCCTGCCCGTGGGGGATCCCCCATCCCTGCACATCCCAAAGGATTCAATCCGCCTCCATCCTGGTTTTTGGAGGGGACACATGGCTGATCCCAGGGCTGAATTTGGGGATCAGCTGTGGGTGCAAGGCCCTGTTCCGTGCCACACACGGCAGGGCCATCATGGGGCCATTAATTAGCAGAGTCTCCTTTAATTGGCATTTCCTGGCAAAGCCATTATTCCCGGCCTTCCGTAAAGGAATAAAATGCTAATCCATAAATAAATGTGTTTATAGAGACAGATATTTAAATATCTCCTTCTTTCCTCCTGCAGGTAGGGAGGAGGAAGGATTTGGGTCTATTTTAAGCTCTCAGCTGGCACCCTCCCAGTTATCTCCTTTCCCCCCTGTTTTCCATTTCACTGCCGAAGAAAAGAGGGGAGGAAACGAAACAAATGAAAAACCTCTGGATTTGGGAAGGACAGATTTGAACAGGAATTCTTTGGAGCAAATTAAACAGCCAAGTTCTCGTGGTGTCTTCCTATCAAATTCCTTTGCTGCCCTCAGGAATGGGCATCCCGGAGCTGCCGATTCCCTGCAGGTGGGCACAGCCCTGCTCCTGCCCCATTGCTCTCTGTGGATTTTGGTGGCCCTAGGGCTGCCCAGGAGTGTCCCTCCATCCCTGGAGGGCCCCAAAACTCTCTCCAGGGGTTAGAAAAAAGTCATGGAATGGTTGGGTTTGGGAGGGACATTAAAGCCCCCCCAGTGCCACCCCTGCCATGGCAGGGACCCCTCCCACTGTCCCAGGCTGCTCCCAGCCCCGTCCAGCCTGGCCTGGGCACTGCCAGGGATCCAGGGGCAGCCACAGCTGCTCTGGGAATTCCATCCCAGCCCCTCCCCACCCTCCCAGGGCACAATTCCTTCCCAAATCCCATCCATCCCTGCCCTCTGGCAGTGGGATCCATTCCCTGAGCCCTGTCCCCCCAGCCCGTGTGACAGCGAGGGGACACAGCCGGGTGTGGGGCTTGGTGCCAGTCCCTGAGCGCTGGGGCCCTGCTCCCACTCCCTGCTGGAATTATCCTGGATCCAGGCAGCCCCAGGGGAAGCACGGCAGGAGAAAAGAGGAAAGAACAGCTTTGAAAGGAGCCCTGACCGTGGAGGGAAGGGGAATCCACGGGACACATCCAGGGGCTGGGGAATGATTCCATCCTCAGGAGGACAAGGAAGATTGGAATATTGACTACTGAATATCGAATATTGACTATTGAATATCATCCATTTTCTGGCTCTCAGACACACAGATGATTATTCCAATTTTCTCCCTGAACCTCTGAACTTCAGAGCCTTGTGGCTTCTCTGCTCCCGTTTATTTTCCTTTTCCTTTTTTTCCCAGTTCCTGAAGGGCTGGGATTCGCTGGGAGCTCCTGGCAGGGGGAGCCCTGGTCTGGCTGCTGAGGGGCTGCGGGGAGGGGGCGGCGGCGCTGCTGCTCCTGCTTTCCTTGGGACTTGGGGCACGCCCCGAGGCTTTCCCTGCTCCATGTGTGGCACCACTGCAGATGTCCTGCCTTCATTAAAACGGAATCTCGGGAAGGAAAAACCTCCTGAACTCATTTTGCTCTTCAGACCTGTCTCGTTCAGGGCTTTGGTCCAGAGCTGGGGATGGGAGCTGATCCATGTGGGATTGGGCACCTCCTACAGCCCTACATGGGACTGGGCATCACCTTCCTTTAGGATTAGGCATCACCTACAGCTTACTTTGGGATTTAGGCACCTCCTACACCTTCATTTAGGATTAGACGGGACCTACACCTTGTTCAGGGTTAGGCATCACCTCTGCATCTGGCAGTGGGATGTGCTGGGGGGAATGTGGGAGGCAGCTCCCAGCCTCCCTGTCTTGGGGGGATCATTCTGGAAACCCCACAGGAACAAGCCTGGAGTGGGCTGGAGGATCCTCTGCACCTCCCCTGACCCCACAGCTCACATTCCCAAGAGGAACAGCACCTGGAAAAGAGGAGCCTGGAGCG
Organism: Dryoscopus gambensis; assembly: GCA_013389985.1. NCBI lineage: Eukaryota > Metazoa > Chordata > Aves > Passeriformes > Malaconotidae > Dryoscopus > Dryoscopus gambensis. Next base: position 110,579 of record WEIT01016944.1, read on the forward strand.
TCCCAGGGGACAGCAGCCCACGGGTCACCCTGGGACACCTGGGAGGGTCCTGCTGGATATTCCATGTCCCACCCTGTGCCTGGAGAGACAATTCCCTGCTAATTCTGCCCTTCCTGAACCCTTTTCCCTCCTGTTAAATTCACTGGCCCTGGCAAGTCCAGAGGAAAACTGCTCCGTGTTTGGGTGCTGGAGGGGATGGACAATTCTCTCTCCCGGGGAGTTGGGCTTCCAAACCGAGTTCAGGAAGTGATTTCTTGAGTTAAGATTTATTCCTTGCCTTTCCAAGGACTTTGAAGGCTCTCCTGGCAGCCAGGTGGGAAAAGGGAAAAAGCCCCTTCTCCTCAAACCTGGAGATGTTTCAAATCCAAGGGGCTGCCACATCCCTGTTTTGATGGCAGGGAAAATGAGGTTTCAGGTCCTGAGGGATAAAAAGGAACAGTCAAGCCTCCGATCCACATCAGCCTCCGATCCCACAGAACCAGGACCATGCCTGGGAGTTCCTTTATTCCCTGAATTTGCTGGGAAAAAAAAATGGAACTCCCTGGGCCAGTCTGGAGTCCCCCCATGGAGGTTTGGGCTGGAATTTTTGGGATTGAACAGCCCTGGAGTGGTCCCTGGATCAGCCCCAGGAGCTGCCACTGAAACCTCCCCATTCCCAAATCCATTTGCTCCTGGGATTTGTGGCACAGGAACTGCAGGGAAATCTGCTGCTGCAAAAATTCCCATTTCGGGGTTGGAGTAATTGGCTCCGTATGGGGAATCATGGAATGGTTTGGGCTGGGAGAGACCTTAAACCGCATCCCTGTTCCATCCCCAGGACAGCTCCCACTATCCCAGGGTGCTCCAAGCCCCGTCCTCGGCCTGCGACTGCCAGGGATGGAAGAGCAGGGCATGGAGATGAGTCCAGAGGTGACAGCGGGAAGGTCACCTGGAGCTGGGGGCTCTGGGGACGGGAGGGGCTTGGGAAGGTCCCTGTGCCACATTCCCAGTCCAGCTCATCCCTGCTCCCGCTGCGGAGGCTGCGGCCGAGCGCAGGGGTCACCTTGGAGGAATCAATAAATGCAATTACTGTAAAAATCCGCGGAGCACCTGAGGGACGGGGCTGGAAGCACAAACAGCTCTGACCTGACCCTGCTCTCTGGGAAGGCTTGGGAGACTCCCGGACTCCGCAGAAATCTGGAAGAATTCAGTGCTCCTTCCCGAGGGAAGCAGCCCCTTTCTGCACGTGGCAAAACCTCCCCCTCTCTATCCAAAAAAGCTTCAATTCCTGTCAAAAATCCCTTCAAAGGATCAAATCTGACAGCCCCAAAGCTGCTCCAGTTCCTCGCAGATTCCGTGGGAATGCTGCCAGCGATTCCAGCGATTCCAGCATGGGTTCATTCAGGCAATTCCCAGTGTGGAAAGCCAGGTGGCTGCGAACCCTCCACACACCAGCGGCTGCTGCAGGAGAATTTGGGAACTTTCACCTCCTTCCTGCGGATTTCCAGGACTGGAGGCCCCAGGGTGGGTGCCGAAGGTCTGGCCCGCTGATATCCCTGTTATTTTGGCACAGGGAGTACCCACAGGGGTGCAGGGAAGTGGGACGGGCTGGGAGCAGAGGCAGGTAAGTGCCACCTGCAGAGCTGCCAAACCGAAAGGATCCAGAGAATTTTCCTTTGGCAGCCGAATGGTGACAGCAGTTGTGTGGGAAGACTAATGGAGAAAAGGTTGGATAAAATAGAAGCTCCATCCCAAAGTTTTTCAGCTGCTTTTTCGCAGTTATGTAATTGGCAATGACACTGATTTTTATAAAAACCCCCAAACAACACTGGGAAATGTTTCGGGCTGGAATGTTTCGGGCTGGATTCTGCTCCTGCTGCCAGCGGAGGGAATTCAGCATTTTCTTGGATTTCAGGGCAGTTTCAGGCTGTTTTTTTACGGATGAGAAACAGGATTTGGCTCCTGATAGCCTTGGAATGCCACTGGAGCTGTGCAGGGAGGAGAGAAGGGGCTGAGCAGGCACAGCCAGGGATTGTCCGGGTTTGTATCCGGCCAGAATTCCCTGCACGGGCTGTTCCTTGGTAATCAGCATCAGCACGGATCGGGATTGCACCTGGAGCGGACTCCGAGGCCTTTCCAGCGTGGGTGATTCCATGACCTGTGACCCTCCCAAGTGCCTCTGGTGCCTGAGGAGCTCTGCGGATTCCTGGCTCCCATCCCGTGGATCCAGAGCTGGGGGCCCAGGGTAAAACCAGGGATGAATTTTTAGTGGGAATGCTGGGATTTGGTCCAAGGCTGGACTCAGTGACCTTGGAGGTCTTTTCCAGCCTCAGTGACCCTGGGATGGCACCTGGAGGAGCAGCAGGAGATTCCCATTCCCAGTTCATCCCGGATCACCCCCAGCCCCCTGGGCTCACGGGGCTCTGCTCAATCCCTGCTGGATCTGACCCGGGACACAGGGAAAGGACACTGGGAAAGGATGGGAAAAGACCCCTCAGAGTGCCTCAGTTTCCCTGGATTCAGCCACAGGATTCCAGGCCCAGGCTGGGACAAGACCCAGGACCTGGCTCAGGTCAGTGCTGGCCTCTCTCCTGCCAGGATCCAGCCCCTGGAAGCTGTTCTCTCCCATTCCTGCCTTCAGGACTTTTTCATGGAATCATGGAGTGGTTTGGGTTGGAAGGAACCCCAAAGCCCGTCCAGTGCCAGCCCTGCCCTGGGCAGGGACAGCTCCCACTGCCCAGGGTGCTCCGAGCCTGGCCTCGGACACTGCCAGGGATCCAGGGGCAGCCTGGAATAACCCTTCCCACCCTCCCAGGGAACCGTTCCTTCCCAGTATCCCATCAAAATCTGCCCTTTTTAACCCTTTCCTGTAATGCTGCCCTGTATTCTCCAGCCTCTGGCTCCTCTGGTGCCTGACAAGGAATTGTTTTATTATTCAAAATCCCTGCTTTCTTCTTCCATGGAATCCCATGGGAAGGCAAAAGGAAGGGGGCTCCTGCACGGAGGAATTCCCTGGAGGAATGAAACCGCAGCAGGAAAAGCTTCCCCCTTCCAGGACTGGCTCTGCCTTGGCACAAGGATCTTGTCAGGATTGGTTTTCCTGAAGAGACATTCCCTGAAGGAATATCCCCAGTGTTTCTGGGAATGTTTGAATCCATTCTCTTCCCCCTCCAAGGAAAAGGGGTTTGCTCCAGGTGTGAGAGGCACAAGATGACATTCCTGGTCCTTTTTGTTTCCTCTCTGTATCTCCCCCAAAATACTGGATACATTTATATCCAGAATTCCCCTCTCCCCCTCTCTCCTCCTTTTCCAGCCCTTGGATGTGGCTGGATGAGCACACGGAGCCTCCCTGAGCCGTGGCTAATGGGCTGGATGATTCGCCACGATTTTCTCCGAGATTTTTCCCTTCCCAAGGCTATTTCCTCTCTGGAGTTGATATTTTAAAACAATTTCCCCGGAGGTGTAAAAGCTCCTTGGAGAACTGGGAAAGCTTGACTGGAAACGCTCCCATCAAACCCCTCCTGATCCCTCCTCCCTCCTTTTGGGCAGCTCCTTCCTGAAGCAATTTGAGGATTTTAGCAACTTCTCCATGGATTGTTTTAAATTTAGTCCTTAATTCTGGGAACAAGATACTCCAAGGAAGGATTTGCTCCAGTGCCCAGGTACCAGCTGTAAAATCTGGGAGTGAAGGGAGGATTGACTCCTGTGTTCCTGTCCCAGCTGTAAAATCTGGGAATGAAGGGAGGATTCACTCCTGTGTTCCTGTCCCAGCTGTAAAATCTGGGAAGGAAGGGAGGATTCACTCCTGTGTTCCTGCACCTGCTGTAAAATCTGGGAATGAACACATTCCAATCTTCCTTCTTCCCTTTGCCACCATCAGTTCCCCAGTGCCAGGAGCTGATGGGAGTCAGGAGGCTCCAGATAAGCAGGAATCAGAGCTGGGAATCTGCCAGGTCATGGATCAGCCTCCAAAGCTCCCCCTCAATCCTCCCACACGAAGCAGGAGCGTTTATTTTCCCTGTGGCTACTCCTCAGTGTCCGTGCAGCATCTCCTGCCTTCCCATTTATCCTGGGAAATGCTCCTGCCTTCCCATTTATCCCGGGAAATGGGGACACCATGGGTTTTTCACAGCTCTGGGATGGGCGGGAGGGGACTGGGATGAGACGTTTCCACAGGGACACTGAAATCCCCTCAATCCCTTCCTCCCCAGGGTGTTTTCCATGACAGTGGGGTTCCTTTCCCCATCCACATCCCGTTGTGCACCGATTCCCCAGGGAGCTGTTCCCAGGGTAATTGCCCAGGACAAATAATCAGGAATTCCGATTTATTTCCCTCTCCTTTTCCAGATGCAGTCACGTGGTGCTCCTGGGGGATAACTGGGAACACCTGATGCTGACCTGGGAAATGGGAGGAAGAAATCCAAATACTGATCTTGGAGCCAAGCTGAGGGGGAAGTGGCATGGGAAGCTTTTCCTCAGACAGCTGGAATTGTTCTCCACAAGGGCTTGTGCAGCTCTGGGGCTGGGACGTCCCAGTTCCTTGGGACCTTGCAGCTCCTCAGGGCCACAAACCATGGGATCCCAGCCTGGTTTGGGTGGGAAGGGGCCTTAGGGATGGAGGATCCTGCCCTGGCAGGGACACCTCCCACTGTCCCAGGCTGCTCCCAGCCCTGTCCAGCCTGGCCTGGGACATTCCAGGGATCCAGGGGCAGCCACAGCTGCTCTGGGAATTCCATCCAACCCGTCCCCACCCTCCCAGGGAGGAATTCCTTCCCAGTACCCAAACTAAATCTCCCCTCTTTCAGTCTAAGCCCATCCTCCCTTGTCCTTTCCCTCTCTGCCCATGGAAAAGTCACTTTTCCATGTTTTTTTAAGCCCCTGAAGTCCTGAAATGCCTCAGTGAGGTGCAGCCAGTCCTGCTCAGTTCATCCTCCCTTTCCCGCTCCAGGGACCTTTCCTGGATTTCCCGTTCCTGCTCCTTGCTCAGCTGGAGGTGGGTTTGGACACCAGTATTGCCAGTGCTGGGATCATCCTCTCTGCCCAGTACAAACCAGTACAGCCAGAGCGTGGGGCGCATCCTGAAATGGGAAAGGAACGAGCTGGGAGGGTTGGGAAGCAGAAGTGATGAGTGAGCTGAGGGTGGCACAGGCACGAGGGACCTCTGGCTGGGGCAGGGCCCAGGGGCTGCTCGGGGCCACTGAGCTTTTGGGAACAGCATTTATTGCCTGGTCTCGTTCCTGCCCCCTTCCCGAGGGAGGGAGGGAGATGGTGGGAGAGGGCAGAGGCTCAGTCTGGTTTCATCCAGCTCCTCCGGCAGCCTCACATTCAGCACATGGAGCAGGCGGGCGTTATGGAATCCTGGAATATCCTGAGCTGGAAGGGACCCCCAGGATCACCCAGTCCCACCCCGGCCCTGCCCAGACCCCCCAGCAGCCCCACCCTGGGCATCCCTGGCAGCGCTGCCCAAACGCCCCTGGAGCTCTGGCAGCCTCGGGGCCGGGCCCATTCCCTGGGGAGCCTGGGCAGTGCCAGCACCTCTGGGGGAAGAACCTTTCCCTGAGCTCCATCCCAAATCCTCCTGGCACAGCTCCAGCTGCTCCCTGTCCCCGGATTAGCCCTTGGCAACAGCTGGCAGGGATGAAGTTTCCCTGGCTCTGGGAAAGGCCCTCAGGCAGGAAAAGCAGCCGTGGCCAGAAACTCGAGGGGCTGCCCAGCCTTGGTGTGCCTGGAGCTGGCCTGGCCTGCCCAGCAAAAGCAGTTTGGGTCAAAACTGAGCAACGGGGAGGCTCCCACAGAGCAGTTTCTCTCCAAACCCATCTTTTATCAGCATGAGCTGGGCTTTTAGGGCAGCTCCAGTTTTTTCCAGCCCCCTCACCTCAGGACGTGCTGGGCTCCAGGGCAGAGAGCCGAGGGGCTGCAGCCGGGCCGTGCGGGCACAGTGAAAACATCACCGAGAAAAGGCAGTGCCAAAGCAGCAGAGCAGCTCCAGCCCCTCCACCCCACCGAGGGTGGTTTTAATTCCGTGCTCAGTGCTCGAATTCAGTGTTACAAATAAGAGACCAGATTATCAGTTTAACAATTGCCCATTCATTTTATACTTCATTGTAGTTTATTATTTGTTACCTGAATGTTATATTTAGTCCTTTATTAACAGTTACTGGTAATTACTCCGTTGTTGTAAAAAAACCCCAACTCGAGGTAAGCTACTCCTTATCAGCATGTGCTAATGTAAGGAATGTATGGCATCCCTACCCTTCCTCCATTGCCCAGCTACCCCGCCCAAGGCCCGCCTGAAGAAACCAGAGAGTAGAAAAATAAAAAACCCAGAAAACCTGATATGCAAACGAAAGCCTAAGAGACTCTTGGGAGACACAAAGCCCTAGAAAAACAACAAGTTAAAACGAGCCAACGAACTGTTAAGAAAAATCAACCTGATTACACGATCAATTAGAAAGAAGACCACCACCTGGCCAGCTTTTGGATTTCCTTTTTAGTCACCACAACTACAAAAAGTGTTGACTGAGAGCAAGGCCCTCCGAAGATGAGTTGAAATTGTCTTCCTGGCCACTCCCCTGTGTGGAGAGAAGGCCCAGCTTTAGCACTTTAGGTGGCATGGCCAAATTCCTCCTCCCCCACGTCGAAGCGGAGGTGTGCGCAGCCTGCCGGGCACCCAACCCAAGCTGATCACTTTTAATAAAGGCTTTTAAAGGACTCGCAGTCCTGCCCGGGCCGGGCGGAGCAGAGCTAGCGGGGATTATTTACAGAGAGCAGGAGCTGCTCCCAGAGCCAGCCCAGGGCGAGCCCTCCGCGGGTGGCTGGCACCGGGCTGGCTGCGGGGCGGCACCGGGGGGCAGCTGTGGGGAGGGGAGGCCGGGGTGCGAGGAGGGCCCGGAACGGCCCCACGACCTCAGGGATTCCCCCAGGGGTCACCGAGTCAGTCACTGCCAGCTGTGAGGAGAGAGGACAGCAGCTCAGGACTGACTCTGAAACCTTAAACTCCTTTAAAATCTAAACTCCTTTGAAACTTCAGCTGCCCCCTGGCTTTTCTCTGGGCAGGTGAGGGGAGGGGTCCAGCACAAGCCCCGGGAGGGCCTGAGAGCAGCCAGCTCCTGAGGGTCAGCCCTCAGAGCAGAATTAAATCATATAATGATTAATAAATGAATGTTATTAATAACTGTATATCCGCTGGGCCGGAGCCTGTGCCAAAGGGGGGATTTGGAGGTCTGGGTGTGGGCAGGTGGCCCTGGGACACCCCGGCAGGACGGGGAGGGCCGGGGCAGCGCAGGCACAGCTGCAGCTCCGGGCCTGGAGGAGTTTTTCACCTGATTTTTGACCTGTGGCATCCCCAGGCTGCTGATATTTGCTAAAGTTCATCCAAGCTGAGCTATTTTAGATAAAACCAAGCCCAAAACTAAGCTCAGGAGGCAGCTGAGCCCAGCTCCCACCAACCCCACCCCCACATTTTGATAATATTGCTCTGTTTGGTTTCCATTTTGAAATTTCCCCTTTTTTCCTTCCTGAGCAGCCACTGAGTTCATCTAAATGAAATAAAACTGATAAAATTCCATCCTTCAGATGGAACTTAGTGCTCTGGAAATGGGGAATGGGGCTCTGAAGCACCTGTGAGCTCCAGAGCTGCCTCTGCGCTCCCTGCAGCAGCTGCTGGGGAGGGGAGCTGCTGGTCCAGCCCTTCCCTGCGAGCCCCTCCAGTCGGATAAATGACATTTTTAGTGGGAAAGCTGAATCCAAATATCCTCAGTTGGCAGGGGCTGGAATTTCATTGCCAAACCTCACTTTTGCTGTGGAAATTCTGTGTTCCAGGAGGGTTTTTCCAATGGCCAGGCCTGCAGGGCCTGGGGCCTTTGGGGTGGGGGGTTTG
>WEIT01016944.1:118489-141051 GCA_013389985.1 Dryoscopus gambensis
TGGGATGGGATGGGATGGGATGGGATGGGATGGGATGGGATGGGATGGGATGGGGGCTCTGGAATGGGGTGGGGTGAGTTTAATTCTGTCTGAACTGACCAAAACCTGACATTATTGAGTAAATCCGGCCACACAAAGCCCCTGGGCTGGGTCGGCTGAGCTAAAATCCAGCAGGGAGTTCACGGAGCCATCCCAAATCCTGCTCCAGCCATGCAGGGCTGGGGACTGGCATTTGCTGATGGTCCCAGCTGGGGCTGGGGGGTGACAGTGACATTTCGGGGGGAGAGCTAAGCAGGCAGGGCCTGGGTGTGGGAGGCTCATCCCAACTCTCTATCCACCACTCCAGGTCCCGCTCCTCGGCGCTGATCCCGAGGGGCCACAGCAGGAACAGGGACCCCTCAGCTGGAGCTCAGGGATCCCTCCGGAGAGGAGGAATCGGCTCCTGACACCCTGGATCCCACAGGAGCCGCTGGCACCATCCCTGTCCGGCACTTCCCAAGCAGTTGCTTCCTTCCCAGGCACTCAGCACCATCCTGACCCACTCTGACTGATCCCAAATCCTTTTCCCAAGCTCAAGGGCATCCTTTGGCCACCTTGGAGCAGCTTCCCAGAGTGGCTGTGGCTGCCCCTGGATCCCTGGCAGTGCCCCAGGCCAGACTGGACGGGGCTGGGAGCAGCCTGGGACAGTGGGAGGTGTCCCTGCCAGGGCAGGGGTGGCACTGGGTGGTTTTTAAGGTCCTCCCAACCCAAACATTCCATGATTCCAAGCTTCCAAGTCTCCAAGAACAGCTGCTGGCAAGGGCCTGGGAGGGAGTGGCAGCAGGGATGTGGGAGAAACCCCCCACCTTTGGGTGGCAAAGCCTGTGGGAGATGGAGACGTGGAGGCTCCACCCTGCACCTCCCAAGGCTCTGGAACAGGGAAAACTCAGCACAGCCCCTTCATTTCCTTCCCTCTCTCATCATATTCCCAGGAATGTGACTCCAGGCAAGTTTGCCGCTTGTATTCCCAGCAGAATTCCCTGGTGACGAGAGAAGTGAGTGATGATTTCTGCTCTCTGGGCTTCCCCTCTCACAGCATTTCCAGTTGGATGCTGTTGGATCCTGGATCAGACATTTAGGATGCATTTCTGGATTAACCCCTGGGATGAGGCCACTCCTGGCTCTGGTGAAAATGCAGCTGTGGCTGTTCACTGCTCCTTGAGTGCTCTGAGGGGATGAATCAGGGATTTCGGGTGCTGGAATGAAAAATCAATTGAAAAAAACCCTCACAGGGAGGAAAAACTCCACTTGGAGGGGGCTTGGAGCAGCCTGGGACAGGGGGAGGTGTCCCTGTCATGGCAGGGGTGGCCTTGAGGTCTTTCCCAACCCAAACCATTCCGTGATTCCCTGATTCTCTCATCTCCCATTTGCACTACACAGAATCCTGGAATATCCCAGGGTGGAAGGGACCCCCAGGATCACCCAGTCCCACCCCCGGCCCTGCCCAGACCCCCCAGCAGCCCCACCCTGGGCACCCCTGGCAGCGCTGCCCAAACGCCCCTGGAGCTCTGGCAGCCTCGGGGCCGGGCCCATTCCCTGGGGAGCCTGGGCAGTGCCAGCACCCTCTGGGGGAAGAGCCTTTCCCTGAGCTCCATCCCAAATCCTCCTGGCACAGCTCCAGCCATTCCCTGGATCCTGTCCAGGGCCTTTCCCTGAGCTCCATCCCAACTCCCCCAGCCCAGCTCCAGCCATTCCCTGGATCCTGTCCCTGTCACAGGGACAAGGATGTCACCTCGTTATGGGGAATTTCCTCACAGCTGTGAAATGTTGGACACAACCCCGGTGAGAGCTGTGGGAAAAGCCCAGGAGAACAGGGACACTGAAATCGGCCAGAGAGAAACTCTCTGACAGAGTTTTGGGCGTTAGAAAGCAGAAATTCCTTAGGGCAGCAACAAGAATTCCTGATCTCAACAAGAACTGTCGGGGTTTTCCCTCTACGAAACACCCAAGGCCTGAGAAGCAGCCCTGCGAGAGGCAGAGCCGAGGCAGCGAATCCTCCCCTTCCCTGAGCTGTCTGTGCCCACCCGCACAGGGAGGGCTCCCGAAATCTGTGAAATCCCAGCAAACTCCACCAGAACTGCTGACGGGTGAGGGGTGGAAGTGATGGATGGAGATCCAACCTCCTCTTCCCTGCATCCAGAGCATTCCCTTGGCAGCTTCCAGGGAATTCCCGGGGTTTTCTTTAGCTTTGCACAGGAGCCCTGCCCAGGTCTGTGTTGAACTGCAGGAGCAGGATCCCAGTGCAGCTCCCAGGATCCCAGCAGGATCCCAGCAGGATCCCAGGGGCACTCCAGGCTGTTGTGGCTGTGCTGCTCCCCCCAGCTCCAGGCAGTGCCGCTCTCCCTCTGCCCACGGGGGATTTTCCGGGGGACTTTCCATGCGGAGCAGGATTCAGTGTCTGCACACTGTAATTACTTTTGGTTGTTGCCTTCTCCTTTGTTGTAATTCGCTCGCTAATTATTGTCACCGAGTTTTAACTCAGTTGTTCCCATTAATCTTAAATTAATTACCGGGGGTTCCAGATTTCTTTAACTCCAGGCTTGTTTTGCTTTTAATCACAGGTTTTGTGCTCGGCGCTGCCGTCCCAGGAACAGCCACGGAAAGTCTCTGGAGAGGGGCTTTGGGTGAGGGCTGGAGGGCCAGGACACAGGGAAGGGATCCCACTGCCAGAGGGCAGGGAGGGATGGGATACCGGGAAGGAATTCCTGGCTGGGAGGGTGGGGAGGGGCTGGGGTGGAATTCCCAGAGCAGCTGTGGCTGCCCCTGGATCCCTGGCAGTGCCCCAGGCCAGGCTGGAGCAGCCTGGGATAGGGGAGGTGTCCCTGCCCGTGGATGGCCCTGGGTGATCCTTAAGGCCCCTTCCAGTCTGACCCATTCCATGGTTCTGGGATGGTGTTGGAAGAGCAGCTGGTCCTGAGGTGTCAGCGGGAGCAAACCCCACCCTTTAATGGATTCCCAGGGCAGGGAATGTTCCCCAAGCCCACATGAGAAGCTTTTCCATTCCTCGTCCGCTGTTCTTGCCAATATTCCTGGAGAAGGATTTCTGGGATCCCTGTTTGCCGGAGCCGAGGGTTTCAGGCTGGGTTGTTGCCCCTTTTGTGTCTCACCTTTGGCTGAGCCTTCCCTCGGGAAAGGATTTCACCAATCCGAGGCTTTTCCCCAAAAGTCCAAATCTCAGGCCCCTCCCGCAGTCAGGGCCCTTTGCTGGAGGTGGCACCAGAGGAGGTGGCACCAGAGGAGGTGGCACCAGAGGAGGTGGCACCAGAGGAGGTGGCTGCTGTGCCCCTGTCCCCGGCTGGCCACTGACGGCGGGGTGGCCTTTGGGGCAGGACAGGGATGGCCCCCACAGCCCCCACGCTCCAGGCCTGGCTCCGGGGAAGGCAGGGAGCTCAGAGACCCCCCACAGCCAACTGCACTCCCCAGAGGCAATGGCCACACCTTCGTGAGGAAGTTGTGGCCTTTTCCAAATGTCAGGCAAGGACCTGGAGGGCTCTGGTTCCTCCGAGTCCAGCCAGGACCTTACAGCCACCACAAAATCCTTTCAAAATCACGTCACCAGATTTTTCCCAAAGCTGGCCGTGAATTGGATGAAATATTGGGTTTTTCCAGAGCTCTAGCCCTGCTTTGGTCATCCCCAGGTGTTTCAGTGCATTTGGAATTCAGGGTGGTGAGGATTTCACGGAAAATGCTGCTGGAATCTGTCACATCCTGCAAAACTCCTGTTCCAGGGAATCCTCACCTCCCTTTGGAACGCCTGTGCCAGAGAAATGGTGAGAAATTCTGCTCTCTCTGCTCTCAGGGCTGGGCTTTCATGCCTGGGTTCTTCAAAATGCCAAAGAAGCCAGTGCTGGAGCTGGGATCCCACATTTCCCACAGGATGGAGGCTCCAAGCTGGGAATGGGAGAATCTTGAGTCCTGGATGTGCAGGGACAGACCTAAAACAGCTCCCACAGCCATGTAAGGACAGAGGTACCAAAGAAATAGTGAGGCAGCTCTGGGCGCTAATAGATATAAAATATAAAANTATAAAGTTAAAAACAAAATATATAATAAAATATTATAATTTATAATTTATAATAAAATATAAAATAAGAATGAAAAATGAAAATAAAAATGAAATATAAAACATGAAATATAAAATATGAAATATGAAAGATTAAACCATGGAATGCCCAAGGCTTGAACATTATTGATTTCTGTCTAGACTAAGCAGGAACACAAAAGGATTCCGGGGAAGATGGGGCCTTGGTGCAGGGCTGAGCGCATTCAGCTCTCCAAGCAGGAAGCAGCTGGGAGAGGTCCCTCCCCCGCTCCTGCTCCGGTCACGCAGGGAGCGGCGCGGTTCGGTTCGGCCCGCGCCCGTCGGGTCCCGCTCGGGATCCATCCCGGGGCCGCTCCCGCGCTGGTTTGCAGGATCCCGCCTGGAGGCGCTGCCAGGAGAACGCGGGAGTGGCTCTGGGGGCTCTCGACTCCCAGTTCGGCTCCGAGATGTTCCTTGGAGGAGCTCTCCAGCAGGAAGGGATGGGGTTTGAGGCCAAGAGAAGGGACCAAGGGCCCCCACAAACGGGGGTGACACCCGGACGCTCACATCAGTGTCACTGCCTGGAACTCCTGGGTGCGAGAGCTCAGCGTGGTCCGAGTCAAACAGGGATTCACTTCTGGCCAGCCCTTCCCGAGGCTGAAATTCCAGCTGCAGCACAAAGGGCACAGGAATCACCTTTCCCTGCTCCTGCGCTCCCGCCTGTGAGGAATCTGAGCTGCCTGGATCCCTGCCAGGGCTGTTCTCACCCTCGGGGACACACGGACACCCCAAAATGTGCCCTGTGAGCAGCTGGCAACTCCCCAGGGAGCCAGATCCCCTGGCACGGTCTGGACAGCGCCAAGGAGCATCTCCAGCCCCTGTGGGACAACTTTGGCGCCCGGAGTTTGCTTTGCTGGACCTCCAGGGCAGTCGGTGCCCCTGCCAGGCCCCTGGGCTCTGCTGGTGCTTCTCGGTGTCCCAGCGGTGGCACTGCCCTTCCAGCCGTGGCTCCAGCAGCAAGGGCAGCATTTGGAGGTTCAATCCCATGGGATCGTCTCAGTCTGGGCACTCTGAGCTTCCCCTCTGAGCTCCCCTGGGCCAGCACAATCTGCTAAAATCCAACCTTTTGGGGTTCTTTGTCCCGTACCCCTGCCCTGCCACACCCAGGACCTGCAGGGGCTGGAGGCCAGGCTGGGTCTGAAATATTCCCTGGACATCCAGGATGGAATCCCACACCCCAGCGAGGGCTCCTGGCTGCCCAAGGAGCACCAAGAGCTCCCAGGAATGACCCAGGAGAAGGGAATCTCCCCCAGGCTCACAGGGAGAATTCCTGCTTTCCTTCCAGTCTGATCCATAAAGAGATGCAGTTCCCAAAGTAGCCCTGGGAGCAGAGCCTGCAGGGAGGGGGTGACACAGCTGGGAGGGGGAGGAGGAGGAGGAGGAGGAGGAGGGAAGGAATTGCTCTGGAGGGCCTTTTCTGCCAGCACTGAGAGCCGAAGGACCCGCAAAGATCAGAGCCAGGAACACAAACTGGTGGATAATGGACGGAGATTCCGAGGTGCCTCTGCTGCGGAGGGAACTCATCCCCAGCCCACGGACACAGGGAGGAGGGGCCGGGGGCCGGAGTCCTGCAGAAATGGCCTTTCCCTGTAGAAGCAGCAGGGGAGGCTGCAGCTGCTGCTCCCCTGGATGCACAACCCCAAAGAAAACGTCTCCTGCAATAAAAATCAACCGCAGGGCTCCAAGCACTGCTGGGTGTCCCGGCAGGTACAGCAGGGGCGTTTCCCACACCAGGATGGGGAGAAGAAGGCACGGAAATTCCTGCAAAAATCCATTCCTCACATCAGACAGATTGGCTTTGTCTGGAGACGGATCCATTCTGGAATTCCATTCTCCAGCTCTTCTGACAAAGGAATTTGAACATCCCAAAACTGTTGCCACTGCCCTTACCCAATAGGCAGGGTCTCCATGGCTCACCCCGGAGCGTTTCCAGCCTGGAATTAGGGCTGGAAATGGTCAGAGGAGAAGCCAATTTGTTGAGCCTGAGACATTTAACTGCTCCAGAATCCCAGAGTGGTTTGGGTTGGAAGGACCTTAGGGATGATCCAGGGCCACCCCTGCCATGGCAGGGACCCCTCCCACTGTCCCAGGCTGCTCCCAGCCCCATCCAGCCTGGCCTGGGGCACTGCCAGGGATCCAGGGGCAGCCACAGCTGCTCTGGGAGTTCTAGTCCAGGGCCTCCCACTCTCCCAGGGAGGAATTCCTTCCCAAATCCCATCCAATCCTTCCCTCCTTCCGCTCAAGGCCATTCCCCCTTGTCCTTTGTCCCTCACGTTTTTTTCTGCCATATTAAAGCCCTGCAAACACATGGGAATCTTTGGTGAAATTCCCGCTCAGGACAGACAGAGCTCCAGGGGCAGGAGCTGGACACAGCCCTGGAATAAAGGTGGGGAATAAAGTCAGTGATGGAAGAAAATCAGGGAGGTTTTGGCTCCCGGTAGTTGGGATGCAGCCAGAGCAAGCCCTGACGCCGGCAGGGAAGGGATCAGCCTCAGTTTCCTGCTGGAAGCTCAGGAGGAGCTGCTGGGACTCCTCTGATGGCTGAAGTCCGACTTCTTAAGCTCAAATTGAGAAAAAGAGGGGAAAAGACTATTTCCTTGGGAATTTCTGTCTCTTATCCTTCACCATTCCCTGAGGGCTGAAGGAGAAGGCACCACTTCATCACCGGAGCCAAAATCTTCCCTGGGCTCCCCTTCTCCCTTCCCTCGGCCGGGAGTGGAGGGGGTGCAGCAGGGGGAGTTTCCTTCTCCAGGGATTCCCTGGGTGCGCAGCCCCACCCCACGGGCACACTCAGCTCTTCCTCCCCTCCCTCACCCCTCATCCACAATTTATCCATCAATAAATGCTGAGTGTTCATGGGAAGGGTTTAGCTCCAGGCCTTGGTGGGAAATGGGATTTCCAGAGGCTGCTGAGGGGCAGCTGGACTCCTCCAGGGCCCTGACCCCATTCCATGTGGGAGGGGGGGGCTGAGGAATCCCATCAGGGAGGGTGTTCCTTGTGGGAGGTGTTTGTCCCAGCACCGGGCAGGAGTTGCACCAGCAGCTCCTTCAGGGAGAGCTGAGCTCCTGGAAAAACAGAATGGCCTCCAAAGGGGCAGGAATGGGAATTTCCAGGGTGTGTTTGAACACCAGCACTGCCCTGAGACAGAGAAGCTTTGGATCTTTTAGGTGGGAAAAGACCTGGAAGTTCCAGTCCAATGCGTGGCTTTGAGCACCGCGTGGAGACCCTGAGACTCCAGGGACCTCTCCAGAGCCAGGGAAATGCCTGGAAAACGCTGCTGGATCTCACGGGTCCATCCCAAATGCTGGATCCCACTGCCGCTGCCGTGTGCAGGGAAACGTGGAGTCTCCATCCCACCCCCTTCTCCTTCCCAAGGGACGGGGTTCCCTGCTGCTGGCTGCTCCTGCCAAGGGGTGACTGTGGGCAATTCCGGGGCGGCCTCAGCAGGACAGAACCCCTGGACTCTGAATTCCAGGGATCAGGGACAGGCTGAGTGTCCCCACATGGAACGGTGGGAGAGGGAGTGGGAGGGGGCTGCGATGGAGGGAGAAGGGTCCTTGGAAAGCAGAAACGGGGCTGGTTTGGAAGAGCAGGAGCGAAGCTGCCGTTTGCAAAGGGCAAAGCATCTCCAGGGAAAAGGAGCTCATCCATAGCTGGGAGCTCGGGAGCAGCAGGGAACGGGAAGATGGTTTAATAAGGAGCTGAGGAATGCTCAGGTGGGGATAACCCGCCCCAGACATCTGCAGGGGATCCTGGTGTGGTGGAGCCAAACACCAGGACCCAGCGTGGGCCGGACACTGCAGGGCTGGACTCCAGCAGCCTCCTGGGGCCCTTCCAGCTCAGCCTCATCTGGGATTCTGGGATTGTCCCACTGACAGCACCAGAAATCAGCTCCTTCTGCCCTGGGCAGCAGCCAAACATGACAGAACCACCCTCAGGTGGGAATAAATATGAGCAAACCTCCAGTTCTTGCCCATTCCTGAGCCCTGCAGGAGCTCTGTGCTCACCTCTGCACAACGCTGAGGGTCAGGAGCTCGGGACAGGAGGGAAAGCAGGAGGTGCTGTCCCACCAGGGCTCCAGGGAGGGACGGATAGAGCCGACAGAATTCCAGAGAGGGAATGACGGAGGTTTTTGGGAATGCCTCCGCTGCTGCTCCTCTGCTCCTCGCAGCTCCTGGGGCTGTTCCTGCTTTGGGTCCTGGAGGTGACCAAAGCTGCCTCGGCTCTCCTGCAGCTCCTGCAGCAGCAGCGGGAGCTGCTCCCTCCCTGCACAATTCCTGCTCCTTCCCTGCACAATTCCCACTCCCATCCCTGCACAATTCCTGCTCCCTCCCTGCACAATTCCTGCTCCTTCCCTGCACAATTCCCACTCCCATCCCTGCACAATTCCTGTCCCCTCCCTGCCCAATTCCCGCTCCCTNCTGCACAATTCCTGCCCCCTCCCTGCACAATTCCCGCTCCCATCCCTGCACAATTCCCGCTCCCCCCTGCACAATTCCCGTGGCACTGGGAGACCCCTGGGCAGGGGGAGCGGGGAGCTCTGGTGGGAGGCTGAATTCCCAGCCCTGGCCCTGTTGGTGTGGCCCCATCAGCCTGAGGGGTCTCAGAGGGGTCTCAGGGGGGTCTCAGGGGTTTCCCGGGGGTATCCAGAGGTTTCCCAGAGGTATCCAGAGGAGAGGGGTCCTGCCCTTCCCACTCTGACCCCTCCTCTGCAGCTCTGTGTTATGGGATCCCCTCCCATGCCCCACTGATGGCTCCGGCAGCTTTGGGATTCCGGGAATGAATTCTCCCTCCCCCCACCCCCAGCTCGCACAGGGGGGGCTGCACTCGGCAATTCCAGCCCGGAGCTGACCCTTCCATCCCGTCCGCTTTCCCTGGAGAACCGGGAGCAGGGAGGTCACGGCCGCCTCCCACGGGAGCTGATGTCGGGACATTCGGGGAGGGAGCAGAAGGATTTCAATCCTCTCGTAGCTCTGAGGGGCAATGGAAATAACGGGACAGGGAATCCCAGCTCCTGCAGGCCCCGCTGCAGCTGGGGAGTGGGAATGTGGGACAGGGATTGTCCCAAGGGATGGCCCCAGGCTCAGGGGAAAGGATTGGTCAGTCCAGTCCTAACGAGTCTGGTCCTTGGGCAGGGCCTGCGGACAGCGGGGACGGGGAGGGGATATGGGATGGATGAGGGATGGATGCGGGATGGATGCGGGATCGATACAGGAGGGATGCAGGAAAGGCTCTTCCCCCAGAGGGTGCTGGCACTGCCCAGGCTCCCCAGGGAATGGGCCCGGCCCCGAGGCTGCCAGAGCTCCAGGGGCGTTTGGGCAGCGCTGCCAGGGGTGCCCAGGGTGGGGCTGCTGGGGGACTGGGCAGGGCTGGGGTGATCCTGAGGTTCCCTCCCAGCTCAGGATATTCCAAGATTCTCTGAACCATGGGATGGTGACTTCCAGATGAGGCTCATCCTGAGCAGCTCCAGTTTGTAACTCCCCCGAGATTCCCACCTGGAGCAGCTTTCCCATTCCCAGGCAGGTTGTTCATCCCATCCTCTGGGCAGGCACAGCCATTATCTGGAAATAATGGATTTTTTTGCCTCACCGACAATTTCAAACAAGAAATTGATTCAGGTCAACTTGAAATCCAAACCCTTGAATTTTTTTTTTGCCCAATCAGAAGGTGCAAAAACCCGCACGTTGGGTTCAGGGGAACATTTTATTTGCCCTGATATGAAATATCCCATTCTCATGCCAAGTGTTTCTATAATCACAGTGTAACTACAGCTGGAGGAGTTTCCTACCCAACGAGCGATTTATTTGTTCCATTTTCCCCCTGATGTTTTGTCTGGGTGTGCAAGGCTGGAATTCATGCAGGGAGAATTTGCTGCTGTTAAATCGCTATTTTATTTTTTTTTGAGACCAAAAGAATCGAGACAATGAGATTGGGTAAAATATTTCCCTCTGACAAAGCTCTGCTAGGAGCTTTTCTGTGCTGCTCCCAAATCCCCTTCGCCCCTCACCCCTCGGGCTGGGAGCAGAGCAGGTGACCCCTGCCCCGGGCACGGCACCAGGCTGGGAATTATTTGTGGATAAAGCAAGACAGAGTCACGGGAAAGCTTTTCCTGCTGCAGGAAAGGCCTGAGAGAGCAATTCTGAGATTTTGTGCAGCTTCAGCGACACCAAAGGTCTCCTGAAGGAGCTGGACTGGGAGACCTCCTCCAACAGTGCTGGAGCAGTGAGGATAATTCCCAGATCCTTGTAACACTCGTGATCTCTGTAACCTCTGTGACTCGGCTTTTGCGGGAGAAAGGGTTTTGTAGACATCGACCTGACCTTCCCACTCATTCCCTACAGTTCTGGGATGTGTTTTGTGGACGCCGTGCTGATTCCCCACCCATTCCCAACATTTCTGATGCCGAGGGAACGGGGCTGCTGCTGCTGAAGGCTTTGCAGAGAGCCCCTGGTGGATGTAAGCCCACAGGCCAGAGCCCTGGCCGGCCGCGTGCTCCGAGGGAACAGCATTCCCGCATTCCCGCATTCCCTGGGCCGAGCTGTGCCGCCAGCCCCGGTTCCCTCGGTGAGACCCTGCCCGGAGGGACGAGCAGCGGGCATCGGGAGGAGCGGCAGATTCCCGGGGAGGGAGCGGCTGCCGCGTGAAAACGAGCGGAATCCTCCCCTCGTGGCATTCCACGGGATCCCGGGATGAGAGATCCCAGCAAAGCTTTGGAGATCTCTCATCCAGCGCTCCCGAGCGAGGCAGTCCAACCTCCCCCCCACCCCCAACCCCTTTGATCCCCGGGCGGCAGCAGCCCCGCTAATTGCGCTGATTGATGAGTCTCTCACACAGCCCTAATTGCACGAGGAGAAGCTGAGAGTTCATTTTTACCTCCTGAGCTGCTTCCAAATGAGGCGGGCGCGGAGCAGCCCGGGCGGGGCTCATTTGCATACGGTAATTAACGGTGCTTCACTCACGAGAGGCGCCTTCCCTTCCCACCAGAGCCTTCGGTTCTGCTCCAGCGGCTCCCGACCCCGCACATCCCGCTGGGGCTCCGCGGGGACGGGGAAAGGGCTCGGAGCGGCTCGGGACTCCTGGAGCGCGGCTGCAATCCCTGGGATTGCTCCTGCCTGGGGGGATCAGACCCTGCCCCTGGATCCCTGGAATGTCCCAGCCAGGCTGGACGGGGCTGGGAGCAGCCTGGGACGCTGGGAGGTGTCCCAGGGGTGGCACTGGATGAGCTTTTAGGTCCATCCCAACCCCAGCCATTCTGTGATCCTTTAACGCACACATTTGGATGCACGATCCCCATTCCAGGTGCTCAGAGAACTCTTAATTAGCTTTTCCAGCCCAGCCTAACGAGGTTCAGTCTCCCCTGACTGAGCAGAACCAGTGATGAGGAAAAGGGAAAAGCTGCTCAGGGAGCTCCAAGGTGAGCCAGCGCCTCAGGGATTCATTCCGGCCCAAACACCGGGAAAGTTCCTTTTCTCCCCTCGGGGTTGTGTTCCCTTTGGATTTGGGCGCTGGGGATCCTCCTGCCTGTTCCCCACAGGGCTGGAAGGGAGAGGCTCTTCTGCACTTGGGGTCAAACCGCTCAGTCCTTGCCGGGATTTTGGCTCCAGGGACCCAAACCCAGCCCTGCGAGGGCCTTTTGTGGCTTCTGCCTCTCCCGCTGTCCCCAAAGCGGATTCCGCCTCCCGCTCCTCCTCCCCCCGAGCACGGATTACAAAGGATCAAACCTCCCCTTTATCCCTTCCAGACAGAGCTCGGCACCGACATCCCAGGGGAGGCATTTCTGGCTTTGTAAAGCTCGAGACAAAACTCCGACACCTTTGAGGTTCAGCTGAAACTCCGTGTTTTGTTTGCTTTGTGGGAAGAACCCTCCGGATCAAATCCGTCTCCATTCAGGAAGGACTTTATTGCTCCGAAGAACAACAAACGCATCCTGCAGAGAGCACTTCAGCCCTCAAAGCCCAGAGCCACCACTCACAGCTCCCCGGCACAGCCTGGCCTCATCCCAGCTTCTCCCAGCACGCTGGGGAAACTGAGGCCTGGCTTGCTGGGGGAGGGATTGATATTCCAGAGGAAAAGCAGCAACCAGGGGACCCCAGTGGGATCCCACACTGCTCAGCCCTCAGCACCTTTTGGAAGGAATTCTGCCCATCTGCAGCATTCCAGGTTTGGCTATTCTGCCCCAAATCCAGGAGCTCCATTTTTGGAGCAGTTTTCAGGGGAAAGCCCTGGGTTTTCCTGGGTGTAGTGCCAGGTTTTCCCTTTCCCAGCCGGAGCAGCCTTTGCTGCAGTTGAAGGAAGCAGCTCCAGGTGAGAGAACAAACCATGGAATTCTGCCGGAGTGACAGGGAATGTCTGAGGTGCTGCCCCTCACACACATAACAGCCTTGGGAATGGAATCCAGGCGTGAGCACAAAATCTGAGGGAAAATCCAGGCTTTTCTACACGACAGAGCCTTGGATGATTCCTGGGAACCTGCGAGAGTGGGAGGTGTCCCTGCCCGTGGCAGGGCCTGGCTATCCTTAGGCCCATCCAGCCCAAACCATTCCAGGATTCCAGGGTTTTATGCTCAGGACAAATCCCAGCCCTGCTGGGCTCTCACAGAGCCCCAGGCAAGGAATTCAGGACAAAGATTTAGGGACGAAATCTCTGTGTGTGGACAGTGGTAACACATTTTTAATGGGCACATCGAGGAGGAAAACGCTTCCATCACATCACCATCATTAAGGTAATTTTGCAATCAGCTGCTGGCTGTACCCAGTGCTCCGTCCAGTATCCAATGGCTCGTCCAGTATGCAGTGGTCTGTCCCCCTGAACCTGGGAAGAACTGGAGCTCTGTGATTTAAACCTGGTTTAGTCTCGGTTTTGCAGGTGCCTGAGCAGCTCAGGGTCAGCACCTGGGGTTGCTCAGAGCTGCAACCACAGCTGAAATCTCATAAAAAGTTGTTGTGGGCTTGGAATCGGGAAAATTCCCATTTTGTGCTGGCTCCCAGGAGAGCTGCTGCAGGAGGAGGATCCTTGCTCAGCCTCAGCAGCAGCTGTGCAGCCACAAGGGTGGCTCCAGCACAATTAGACTCAGTTTTAATAACCACAGGTATTTTTCCAACAGTTGGAGCCCGGTCATGGATCAGGATGCCGCTGTAAATGTTAATGAGGAAGTGCCAGGGAAAAGGCAGCGAAGATAAATCCTGTAATTAATCCCTGCTCCAATCCAGCCGTGCCTCCGAGCTCAGGGATCAAACACTGCCTGAACTGGCTCTGGGGGTTCGGGCTTCCTCCCTTTCCATTGGATTTCCGGAGTGCCCAGATCAGAGGAGACAGCCCAGGGTGATCCCTCTGACCCATGGATTGAGCATTCCATGAGTTCAGAGATCCCAGTCCCTGGGGCAGCTCCGGGTGGGATCCCCTGGGATGGGTCCCCCAGGATGGATCCCCAGGGAGAGCCCCGGGGTTCTCCCCTCCCGAGCTGTTCCCTGCAGGAGGAGCCTTGCTCTGGGGATGGGATCCAAGCTGCAAAATCCCGGGATAGATCCAGGGCTGAACCCGGATCTCCGGGCACATCAGTGAGCACAGCCCGAGGCCAGGCTGGGCCTTGGAGCTCCCTGGGACACCGGGAGCTGTCCTGGGCCGGGACTGGGTGCCCTTTAAGGTCCCTTGCAACCCAAACCATCCTGGGATTCTGGGAGAAGTCTGGGATCCAAGTGCAGCTGTCCCTGGGACAGCCTGAATCAGCAAAGGACATTTATTGCAGAATCCAGTTCTGGGAGCAGTTAAACCCCGGCCCAGGCCCAGCCTGAGCCCGGCTCTAGCAGGATGAAATGTTGGCATTCCCATTTCCCTTCCAGAAACCTCTTCCCCAAAAGAGAAGTGGCTCCTTGGCAGAGCCATCCTTTCCTCTGGACGTGGGAAATGGGAAGCTTTGGCACTTTGGAGACTTCTTCCCAAAAATCTTCATTTCCAGCCATCTCAAACCTCAGCACAGTTTCACAAAACGGGAATTCCTGACAGAAAACGCTGAGCTGGGAAATTCCCAGCTCTCCAGTAAGGAAAGGATCTGCTCAGTGGGGAGTAGGTCACTGACAGCTCCCCGGGCGGGACAGGCTGGCACGGCCATGCATCCCGGGAAAGGGGAATTCCAAGGGAAGCAAACCCACTGTGCCAAGGAACAGCGGGATCCCAGGAATGGCAGCGGGGGTTGTGCAGCTCCCGGCCAGCTAAGAAGGGCTGCAAACCATGTCCCTGCTTTCCCTGCTCACCCACTCCCAGCTGGAGCTTTCCCTCCTCCACACTTCCTCCTCCTGCCTGGCTCCATCTGTCCCTGGGCCTTCCCAGGAAACCCCCTCCGTCCTCCCTGCCAGGCTCTGACTTCCCAACATCCCAACCAGGATTCCTCTGGAGAATGACCCTTCCCAGGCTCTGGGTCTGCTCCTTCTCTGCTGGAATTTGTGTCACTGGGAGTGGAGTTGAAGGGGGACCTCCCTTCCCTGCACCTCTCATTTCCTCCTCGCTGCTTTGGAAAACATCAGGAAGGGATTGGGATTGGGAAGAGCAGGATTTGTTTCTTTATGTGGGGGTTGATTTGGGGCTCAGTCCATGCCCAGCCCCAGGAACTGTTCCAGGCACCCTGCAAGGTTCAGGATTTAAATGGAAAGGGAGTAGGGTTAGACGGGACATTGGGAAGGAATTCCTGGCTTCGAGGGTGGCGAAGGGCTGGGGTGGAATTCCCAGAGTAGCTGAGGCTGCCCCTGGATCCCTTGGACACTTCTGGCAGTGTCCCAGGCCAGGCTGGACAAGGCTTGGAGCAGGCTGGGACAGTGGGAGGTGTCCCTGCCCTGGCAGGGGTGGCCCTGGATCTTTAACACTCCTCCCAACCCAAATCATTCCAGGATTCCCTGGTTTTATGGTTCCTGTTGCTGTTGATGTCCTTCTTGGAGGCTGGAAAAGGCTCATCCAAAATCACCATGGGATCCTGAAGACTCTGGGACTGTCCTGACTCCCAAAGCCTGAGGAAAACTCTTGGAAACTCAGCCCTGAATTCCCTTCCACCTCCTCAGAGCTCCTCACACCTGGCAAAAACCTCCAGGAATAAAACCCAGCCTGAAGTGGCTGTAACTTCCAGCAGGAATTAGTGATGCTCCCTGCCTGACCCTGCTCCTCCCGAGGCTCCAGGAGTGTTCCAAGCCTGCTAATTCCCAAAGCCTCTTCCTGCTGCTCTGGGCAGCCAGGGGAGAGGAAAAGGAATCAAATTCCTGCCAGGGAAAAGTGATTTCTTCATATTCCCTCACTCCTTGCCCTGACAGCAGCTTTGGCTTGCAAAATAAAAAATGGCAATGGAGACACCTTTAATGCATTATTGGAATGTTCTCTTCTCCTAAAATCCTGAAGATGAAATCCTGAGGGAGGCAGGAAGGATCCGGGGATAGAGCTCAGGGGTTCCTGCTGGGATTGAACAGCCAGGGCTGAAAGAGCTTCATCCAAAAAAGAGGATGAAGACACTTCTCCA
The DNA here is from genome assembly GCA_013389985.1 of Dryoscopus gambensis. Classification (NCBI taxonomy): domain Eukaryota; kingdom Metazoa; phylum Chordata; class Aves; order Passeriformes; family Malaconotidae; genus Dryoscopus; species Dryoscopus gambensis. The sequence goes on from WEIT01016944.1 coordinate 134,107, forward strand.
GCCCCCTGAACTCGCAGCCACTGTGGGAAAAGGAACGTTTTGAGGTTGGTGCTGCTGAATCTCCAGAGTGTAGCTCCAAATCCATGCCCGGGGGATTGGACCGTTGCATTCCCAGCACAAACCCGAGCTCCAGAGTGCATTCCTGGTCAGAAACTCCCTCGCCACACCATGTGCAGGACTTGAAGATATCATTTGGCAAACCCAGCTTACTCCAAGTCAGAAGTTGTGCGTTTGGTAAATCAGCATTTCCTGATGGAGAAGGAATGGTCTGACCCCCCTGGCCAGGGCAGCATTCTCTGGGAGCACATTCCTGGCCTTGGAATTAGATGGGAGCACATTCCTGGCCTTGGAATGGGCTCCTCAACACCTCAAGCAATGGAATTGCTGCAGTTTCCTGGGAGAAATGAATTTCGGGAAGCACAGCTCAGAGGCAGCAATCCTCTCTGGGCTCGGTGTCACTCCCTTCCCGGATTATTGCCTTATCCCTGGATGGAGCCCTGGATGAGCTTCCCCTCACCCTGCACACACTTTGCACACCCACTGATAAGTCCCGGCTGGAATTTTCTCCTCCCTCGACATGGCCCTGGAGCCCCAGGCTCCGTTTCTCTGCCGGGTTTGTTTCCATGACCCAAACGCTCCCCGCGGTTGTGTCGGTTTAGCACAGCCCCACTTTTAGTGGGGGCAGGAGAAAAGCTGCTCTGAACTTCTGAGTCCGGCATGGAGCCAACCACTGAAGGCTCTCATGATGGGCAGGGCACCGGCCCAATTAGACAAGGTGCCACCGCCTCTGTGATGATGGATTTAGGGAAGGAAAAACCGTGGGAAGCGCTCTCTCCTTCTCCCGAGGGGTGGTGGGGGGGCTCTGGGGCCCATCCCGCCGGGGCTGCTTGGCCGGGCCCCCCTGAGGTCGGGCCCCCCTGAGGTCGGGCCCCCCTGAGGCCGGACCCCTCCTGAGGCCGGGGCACCCTTGAGGCCGGGCCCCCCTGAGGTCGGGGCCCGCCGGGAGTGCGTGGCCTCAGCGAGAGACGCGGCGAGCAGTTCCCCGATGCGGAGCCCAGATGTTATAAATGACTGTGGGGGTTGACTTTTGTAGTCCTCTGTTGTAGGAATCACATTGTGTTAAATTACTAGTTAATGGTTAATTAGCTTAGAGTTAGGTTAGAATCTGTTGGACACATTGGCTTGGGGGGGTTAATAATTGTTGGTTGTTAATTGATCTATGTATTGTTTTTTGTTTTGTGCTGTTAATAATTGTATGTATTGTTAATTGTTCTGTGTATTTCAATGAAGTAGTAGTAGCAGTAAGCCCTAAAATTGATTGACAAGGAAGATTCTAGAAAGAGGGTGTTTGAAGGTAATTAACATAAAGGGATAAGAGAAAGATCCCAGCTGGAGTAGGATACCACCGATCACTGACGCCCTGGCATCGCCCCACTGGGCCTGTCCAGCCCGCTAGAGGACGAGCCAGCCCACAGCCAGTGGTGTGCCACCGCGGGGAGGGCTCTCGGCGGGGGCTGGGACTCCTGGGAGGGCATAAAAACAGAAACCCCCAGAGATCTTGGTCTCTGATCCATCGGCCCTGGCTGGACACCCAGCGTGGGTCAGGTCCTCCTCCCCAGGAAATAGCCAGTTAGCTTTAGGGAATCTTAATTGCTTTACTGCTAGTTCTTGTTAATAAACCTGCTCGACGGGAGATTGGCGTTCTGTGTTTGTTTCGTGGAGGAGATCAACCTCTCTACTGCAGCTTACAGACACGGACTTCCTTCCAAGTCAGAGGAAAAGGAAAAGCGAGGGTGCGCGAGGAGAACCAACGTGGCGGCACCGAGGCCAGAGAGAAAAAGGAAAGGGAGGAGGTGCTCCCAGCGCCGGAGCTGGGATTCTCCTGCGAGCCGTGGTGAGGACTAGAACACAACAAAGTGTGTCCCTGCAGCTCATGAGGTGCGCGGTGGGTGCAGAGATCCGCGCACAGCCCGGGACAAGGGGGCTTCCGCCAGAGCGTGTGGGTGCTGAGTGGCTGTGGTCTCGTGAGGAACCCCAACAGAGAGAGAGGGCCCTTGCTTTTAGAGACAGAGAGCCTTCGCTTCCAAACCAGAACAGCTCATCCTGCAAAGACTGAACCCCATGGACTAAAATGACCCATGCTGGCAGGTGTGGGAAGACTGCTTGGCCCGTGGGAGGGACTCACGCTGCGGCAGGTTCGGGTGGCTGGTGCTTGTGGAAGTTCAAACCATGCTGGAAAAGTTCACAGAGAGCTGTCTCCCGTGGGAAGGATCCCATGGCTCAGCAGAAGAAACTCTTTGCCTTAAGCGTACTGACGGAAGATTTTTAAGAAGTGAAAGACTGACCAAACCCCCGTGTTTTGTGTCCTTGCGCGGTCGGTGGAAAGAGGGAAGGAATGGGAAGGAAACGTGTTCTGAAGGTTTGCTTTGGTTCCCATTACCCTTTTTACTTTTAATTCTGTCAATAATAAATCTTCTTTATACCGTTTAAGTTTTGAACCTGTTCTGCCTTAAAGTGGTTCTCATTTTCAATAATCCTTATCTCAACTCATGAAAATGAAGTTTTTATTTCCCCTCCTCTGCTCAGCTGTAGCAGAGGAAAATGAGTGAATAGATTTTTGTGGGTGCCTTCAGAGCTGGAAGGTGGAGCCTCCCTGATCCCACAAACAGCACTTCCAGGGGGACATCCTGGAGGTTAATTCCAAGGATTTCACTGCCCTGGCTGGATGTCCTTGGAAGTTACAGAGCAGGGAGTGCTTTGGTTTGGTTTCACACTGAGGTGAAGTCACCATACCCCATCCCAGCATCCCTGCTCCTCCAGCCACCTGTACAATCTCCTGTCTTCCCAAAATAAACAGCTGGAGCTGTCACCATGTCTGCTGGCATTTGGAAATAACGGAAAACAGAATTCCATGCCAAGATATTCCCACTTAAAGCACAGAGTCAGTAATTACTACAGCTCCAGGTTTTTTAGGGCTGCAAATCTGTCCCAGCTCAGAGCTGTTACCACTGGAACCCTGAGCAGTGCTGGGAAGGCCCCGAGGGATCCCAGTCTGTTGTGCACATTCCAAGATATTTCTGGAGGAGCAGATTGTGGGTTTGTTTGTTTGGAGCTCTTTCTCCCTGCATATGTTTGACTATTTTGGGTTGAGGAGAAATTGCAGCCTCAAGACTTTGGCTGCTGCATCCTGTTTACCTGAGCTGAGTTCCAGAGCCTTGGAGTTGTTCAGGATGGCACAGAGCTCCAGGATCATGGAGTTCAACATTCCCCAGCTCTGCCAAGGCCACCCCGGCCATGTCCCCAAGTGCCACATGCACAGGGCTTTGAATCCCCCAGAGATGGGGACTCCAGCCCTGCCCGGGGCAGCCTGGCCACCCTTTCCATGGGGAAATTCCTGCTGATGCCCACCCCGAGCCTCCCCCGGCCCAGCCTGAGGCCGTTCCCTCTCCTCCTGTCCCTGTTCCCTGCGAGCAGAGCCCGACCCCCCCGGCTGCCCCCTCCTGTCAGGGACTTGTGCAGAGCCACAAGGGCCCCCCTGAGCCTCCTTTGCTCCAGGCTGAGCCCCTTTCCCAGCTCCCTCAGACGCTCCTGGGGCTCCAGCCCCTTCCAGGAGCAGCAGGAAACAGGAGCTGATCTGCTTCAGTGGGAGAAGGGACAGCATCACATTTTTTAGAGGAACAAGGAGCTGGGAGGGACCTTCAGCATCCCCAGCTCGGATTTCTTCATTCAAGCACAGGAACAACAGAGATTTATCCTGAGAGTCCCTCGGTCACAAACACCTCTGGGTGTTTTATAACAAATCTAAAACCTTTGGGGGAAGACCAAATCCAGAGATATAAAATCCCCCTGGAGAAAAGAGATAAGTTCAGAGAAACATGGAATGGTTTGGGTTGGGAGGGATCTGGAAGTGAGGAATGCTGGAACAGCTTTTGCTCCTGCAGTGCTTGCAAAGGCTCCTTGGGAAGTGGGGAAGGGATTTACAGCGAACAGAACCTGCCCAGCACAGGACAAGGATCATTCCCAGCCCATCCCAAAGCCTTGGCTGGGAATGCTCCATGGCCATACCTCATTAGCACTGCAAAAATGAGATCCCTTTTAATGAGGATTCATTTCTTCCCTCCCTCCTGCTCCTTTGCACAAGCTCAGGGAGGCTCTTTCATGCCAGGGCTGCTGCAGCCCAGGGAAGCTGTGGCTGCCTGGAAAAATGCCAAACCAGCTTCCTTGGAAAAGGCTTCAGAGAGATTCCTGGGGCTTAGAACGGCATTCCAGGAGTTATTCCTGGAGGTTTCAGATGGAGCTGTCACTGAGCTGCACAGTGAGGAATTATTAAATCAACTTTTCTTTTCTTAATCTGGATTTGGGAGGAATCCTGATTCCCCATCCTGCAGTGTCACCCCCGCTGCTTTTCCTCTGCAGAGAAGGAAAAGGGACCTCTAAGGGGAGGGATCAAACCCTTCCCAGGAGCTTTCCAGCTTCCAAAACTGGGGATTTTTAGCTGCAGAAATTTCCCTCCCTCATGTTTTAATCTCACATCCAGGATGGGTTTAAAGAGTCTGTTCAAGCTTTTTTTTTCTTTGGATGAAGAAATTTATTTTTTTTCCCAGGGAAATGTTATTTGGAAGGGAAACGTCCACAGAGAGGTTCCTGCTTTTCTCCATTCCAGTTCATTTTTAGGACAGACTTTTCCAGCACGGGTGGAAATTCACAGCCAGGGAGCATCTTCCCTCTGGGCTGTCCTAAACCTATCTGGGAAAACGATCATGGAATCACTGAATGGTTTGGGATGAAAGGACCTTAAGGCCCCTCCAGTGCCACCCCTGCCATGGCAGGGACACCTCCCACTGTCCCAGGCTGCTCCCAGCCCCATCCCGCCTGGCCTGGGGCACTGCCAGGGATCCAGGGGCAGCCACAGCTGCTCTGGGCACCCTGTGCCAAGGCCTGCCCACCCTCACAGGGAACAATTCCTTCCCAATATCCCATCCATCCCTGCCCTCTGGCAGTGGGAAGCCATTCCCTGTGTCCTGTCCCTCCAGCCCTTGTCCCCAGCCCCTCTCCAGCTCTCCTGGAGCCCCTTTAGGCCCTGGCAGGGGCTCTGAGCTCTCCCTGGATCCTTCCCCTCTCCAGGTGAGCACCCCCAGCTCTCCCAGCCTGGCTCCAGAGCGGCTCCAGCCCTGGAGCAGCTCCGTGGCCTCCTCTGGACTCATCCCAGCAGCCCCAGGTCCTTCTGGACCATGGAAGTGTCACCCCAAGAACTTGTAGTGATGTCCCTCATGACAGTGACCCCTTTCCTGGCTTTTCCCCCCAACAAACAAACTAAAATACGTATTCAAAGCCCTGCCTGGCAGCTCGGGGTGCCCAGGGAATGGGATCTGTCCCCACGGCTGCAGGGGGGCTCTGGGACAGAGGTTCCTGCCCCAGGAACAGCCGGGACTGAGGCGGGAATGTGGGAGCAGCTCCTCACATTCCAGCTTGGAAGGGAAGGGATTTGCTGCTCAGGAAGGATTAATTTTATGAGTCATCCAAAACTCAATTGAGATGCAGGGAAAAGGATTGCAGATAGAACATTGCAGGGAAGGAGATTAGAAATGAGGGAATCTATCCCGAACTCCCCCAAAGGTAGCGAGCACATCCTTAATTCTTATTTAATGGCCCCATTCCTTGTGCCAATGGCTCAGTTAGGGATTAACTGGAGGCCTCGTCCATCTGCACATGGAAAAGAGGCTGGAAAAGCTCCACGGGGAAGTCACAGGGACAGAAATAAACAATGGTTGCTTTCCTTGCACCTGCAGCAATCGGGGAAAACACAAATCCTGGCCTACTTTCTGGGAAACTCGGCAGGTAACCCATCCCTCCCTCTGGCAAACAATCCATCCAGGCTTCTGGGAACAGGGAAAACCTCCTGGACTGGGAGTGTTGCTTTCTCCAGAGCCTGGAAAGGCTCAGCCATCTAGAAAAACCCTCCACGTGTCACAGGGGCAGGAATCCCAATAAATGCTCCCATTTCCCAACTCCAGTGCCCTTGGAATTGTGAAATTCCCTGACAAACGGAGCTCGGGGTCTCTGGGATGAACCCCAGAGCTGCTGGATTGAAGCTTTGCCAGGGCAGCTCCTGGGGAGGACATTCCATCCCCACGGCCTGGGCTTGGCTCCCCTGGGCCTGCCTGGACCAGGCAAAACCAGGATCTGGGGCACCAGGCAGGAGGAGAGGCACGAAGGGAGGGATTTATCCACGGGAAATTAATTCCTTGCAGTGAATCTCTGGTTTTCCATGGATTTAGTCCTTCCTGAGCATGTTTCCAACATGTCCTGACAGAGGCTGTTCCCACAAAGCTGGAGTTGGCCTTGGTGAACGCGTCGGTTTTGCTCAGCCTGGGTTTTGGTGGCGGGGGGACCACAGAGGTGGCTCCTGTGGGAAGCTGCTGGAAGCTTCCACCATGTCCAGCAGAGCCAGTCCCTGAAGATGGACGTGCTGCTGGCCCAGTGAGAGAGGCTGGGAACGCNGAGGAGAGGCCTCAAACAGCCCCCATGCCGCTGCACTGCCCGCGCGGTGGTGGCGGGGACGCCCGGCCGGCAGCAGAAACACGGCGAGGGACTCCCTGGCATGGAAACCAGACAAGACCGACCCCTTGGTGCTGCAGGATCCCGCAGGGATCTTTGAACTGGTGGAACTTGTTGGCAGTGGTACCCACGGGCAGTAGGCGTGAGGGAGAGCAACACGGCGGCACCAAGGGCAGTGCACAAGGAGGGGGAGGAGGTGCTCCAGGCGCTGGAGCTGAGATNGAACGCCTCTGTGCTGACATATTTAGGAAGAAAACCAAACCAGCGCCCGGGCCGTGTTTTCCAAGGGTGGTGAGGCGTCGCGGCCCTGCCGGGGCCATCTCGGCACGGCCCACGGTGGCTTTGCCTGCCTGGCTGCCCCTCACCAGCCACGCCGCGGGCAGCAGG
>WEIT01016944.1:151035-166934 GCA_013389985.1 Dryoscopus gambensis
GGGATTCCTGCAGCTCCCCAGTATTCCTGCAGCTCCCCTGGATTCCAGCAGCCCCCCAGGATTCCTGCAGCTCCCCTGGATTCCTGCAGCCCCCAGGGATTCCTGCAGCTCCCCAGGGTTCCTGCAGCCCCCAGGGATTCCTGCAGCTCCCCTGGATTCCTGCAGCTCCCCGGGATTCCTGCAGCTCCCCGGGATTCCTGCAGCCCCCAGGGATTCCTGCAGCCCCCAGGGATTCCTGCAGCTCCCCGGGATTCCTGCAGCTCCCCCAGATTCCAGCAGCTCCCCGGGGTTCCTGCAGCTCCCCGGGGTTCCTGCAGCTCCCCGGGGTTCCTGCAGCCCCCAGCAGTGGTTCCAGCCGCAGCAGGGGCTGAGCCGAGGGTTTGGGGTAACGCCCGGAGCGGGCTCTGGTGTTTGCTCCCTCCACCTCCTGCCTTGCTGGTTTTTGTTCATTCCTCGGTTTCCAGCTCCAGGGCTGAGCTGAGGGTTGTTTGTGGTTTCTTTGTGCCAGGGGAGTGTTTGGGGTGGGTTTTTTACACTTTTCCTCTCTGGGATTTGGTGTTTTCCCCACTGAGGGGCCTCTTTTCCATAAAAAGAGCTGCTCCCAGCACTTTGGATTTATTTATTCCGAATCTTTTGAGTCAACACTCCACTACAGGTGGAGCACGAGGTCATCCTTAATATTTTTCACCTTTTCTTGCAGAGGGAGAATGAAACAGCAATCAAATATTTATTTTAGATCCCGGCAGTCTCAGCTTTACCAGGGGCTTTCAGAGCCTTTCCAAATAAACTCAGATATTTTGTTGGGGTTTTTTTCCCTCCTACTTGGAAAAACACAGGCATCTGCAGCCCTTTCACTGGGGCACTTCCCAAGCTGTTCCTGCCTGTTTTTCTGGGTGTTTTCTCTCCCTGGAAAGTTTGGGAGCACTGAGGGCGTTTAAACTCTGCCTCCCTCCCTCCCTCCCGCTCTCCCACTCCTCCTCCTGCTCCCATCCCACCTTCCCACAAACCACACCCGTTTTAAACCCCGACCCTGTGGCAGTGCTGGGGGAATTCCGGGGCTTTGGTGAACATTCCAGCCTGGGGTTTGTGGATAATTGATGGGAATCTGCAGCCCGGTGTTGATGGAGAGGAAGCAGTGACCGGGCAGGGGGAGCCTCTTCCCTCCCGCCCACTCCCTTGGCCGGGCTCTGGAGGGTTTAACGATGCTCATAAAACCTCATTTCCCCCAAATCCTGGTGCCCTTCCTCTGCTCAGTGCGGTCCAACACCAACCCCCGGGCGTGGCTCCTGCGCCCTGGGACCGTTTGGGGTCGGGATTCGGGGTGGAGGGGCCGGGGAGCAGCTCAGTGGAGCTCAGGCTCTGCGATGGCCACAGAGGTGCAGCTGGGCAGCGCCGGGGGTCCGTCCCCGCTGCTCCCTGGGCATCTCCGCCTGTACCCCATGGAAACAGGGAATATCCTGAGCTGCAAGAGACCCACCAGGGCATCCTCAGGAACCACATCCCTGTGTTCCCAGTCCTAATTCCGAGCTCCCTTCAGCCCTTTTTGGCAGGAAATCCAAGCTGGAGGGACAGAGACTTTTCCCAGAGCCCCTTGCTACGAATTCCTGCAGAACCCAATCCCGGAGCATCCCCTGCTCAGCGCAGTCCCTGCTGAATCTCCTACTGGAATCCAGAGGACGTTTTCCCACCTCCCTCTTGGCTCAAATCTTGGCACTGAGCAAGAAGGCTTTTGACAGCCTCAGGCTGGTGGAGATGGAGCAGCAGCAAGAGGAGCAGGATCGCAGTGCTGGAGAACTGGGATGTGCTGGGAACAGCCCCATTTCCCCCAGATCTTTATTGCCCTTGCTGCTCGTTTAGGGAACAATAATAAGGAAAAAATACCAGTTCCAGCTGAGATTCCCAAGTGCCAGAGCAGGTTTGCTGGAAGCTGGATCACAGCAGCCCTGCAGGGCCAGTGCCTCATTTCCCTGCGCAGGGAGGGCTCTCGGGGGACTCAGGAGCTGGGATCTGGGCGAGTTTCAATGAACGAGGAGACAAATCCAGTCCCACCAATCCTTTTTGTCCTCTGGTAAATACTGCCCTTGAATTCCCTGCCACGCACTCAGCCAGGGAAGAGCTGATGATCCAAGATGTAAACATTTTATTCCCTGGCTCCAAAGCCGAGCACAGCTTTAACCCTTGCCCAGCAAAGCTCAGCAGCTGTCAGGGAAGCTTTTATGGACTGCAGGGGCAGGATCCCAGTCCTGCTGGAGTCACCGGGATTTTGTCATTGCAGGGGCATCTGGGGATAAGGGACGAGGGAGGCAGCAAGGCCAGAGAGATAACAGTTATCAGCCAGAGCCCCTGCTGCCAGCCCCGGACACTCACCCGCCCTTACACCCTGACCCCGCGAGAAGCCATTTCTCAGGCGTTCTGTCCTCCAGAAGTGGGCAAGGACGGGAGGAGGAGGCTCTGATGGGGCTGGGAGGGGTTTGAGGGGCCAGGTCCTGCCTGAGCAGGGCTGTGGGAGGTGCCGGTGGGATCAGCTGGGATTCAGCTCAGCCCAGAGCAGGTGGTTCCACCCCGAACTCCAGCACCTCCGAAGGTCCCTGAGCAGCTGAGATCAGCTGCCCCAGCTGCAGTGGGGGGACTCAGAGGTGACTCTGACCCTTGGAGGGGACAGAATTAAACCTGAGCTTCAGCAGAGAGCTCATGGGCACTTGAATTGGTCACTCCCTTTTCCCTCGGGAGCCACCGGTGGATGCAGGGGCTGTACCAGTGACCATCCAGCCACTTGGAAAAGCAGTTTTGGGGCCACATGGAATTTAACCCTGGATAGAGGATGATGCTGTTGCTTCCCCCTTTCCCAGGATTTTGAGGGTTTCCAGCCCTCAGCAGCTCCTGTGTGTGCACATTTGGAGCCTTCCCCCCTGTGCTGTTCTATTCTCTGAGGCAGCTGAGAGCACAAAGGATGAAAAACGAGCAGCCACGGCACTTAATTCTCTCCCAATCATCATTAATAGAAGGAAGGAGAGAAAAATGCCCTCATACAAATGAAGCCACTGTTTGTTAATATTTCTGGGCATGCCAGGACAGCAGCTGTTGATTATTCTCGGTAAGTGCAGGAGTATTTTTGACCTGAAGGATTTCCTGCTCATCGTGCAGCCTCTGTCTCAAGCACTGAGTCCTCTCCATGTCCTCTCCACATTCCTTGAGGGAATTCAGCCCAAGCCAGGACTAATTTGTTTTTGTTTACTTGGCCAGTTAGGGGCAATTTAATGAAGCATCGGGTGGAAAGCAGCTTCCCCTGTGCTGTTGCCACAAGAGCAATTACAGGAGCCGAGGGAATTAATTGAAATCTTCTTTTGATATAAAAATAAGCAGAGGATCTGTCTGAGTGGGGCTGAGGAGCTCCCTGGTGCTGTGGGAAACCTTTACTGGCAGCACGGTGGGGCAAGTTCACCCTTCACTCCCACCCAGCCCAGGGATGGGAGCGGGGAGAGCCGGAGGAGCTCGGGCAGGCAGATCCTGGGGCAGGGATGGATGTGCTGCTGCCTGGAGCTGCGGGGCCCTGGCTGGTGGCCTTGGGGCTGAGGAGCACCCTGGGGGCAAACCCAGGGTGTGTCCAACCCCGGCCTTTCTGTGAGGGACCACGGATCATGGGGGGAAAACCTGGAGAGCTTTGCTCCATCCTCTCTCCAGCCCCCCGGGCTGCCCCTGCCACAGCCTCGACAGGGATTGTCCCCCCCGTGCTCAGGTGAGGCCCCAGCTGCAGGGATGGCCCGGCACAGGAGCGACCTGCAGCTGCTGCAGAGAGCCCAGAGGAGGCTCCAGCATGGTCCGAGGGATGGAGCAGCTCTGCTGGGAGGAGAGGCTGGGAGAGCTGGGAATGTTCAGCCCGGAGAGGAGACTGGGGGTGACCTCACTGTGGCCTTGTGGGGCCTGAAGGAGCCACGGGAAACATGGAGAGGGACTGGGGACAAGGGCTGGAGGGACAGGACACAGGGAATGGCTTCCCACTGCCAGAGGGAATAGATGGGATATTGGGAAGGAATTGCTCCCTGTGAGGGTGGGCAGGCCCTGGCACAGGGTGCCCAGAGCAGCTGTGGCTGCCCCTGGATCCCTGGCAGTGCCCCAGGCCAGGCTGGACGGGGCTGGGAGCAGCCTGGGACAGGGGGAGGTGTCCCTGCCATGGCAGGGGTGGCACTGGGTGGGCTTTAAGGTCCTTTCTGACCCAAACCCTTCCATGATTCCATGAAATCCGTGCAGCCTTCCCCTGCTGGTTGCCTTCGGGCTCAGCTGGGGCTGAGGGAGGCCCTGCTCCCCTTGCTGGGCCCTGCTCAGGCTGCTCTGAGTTCGCTGCTCCCACAAAATGCTCTCTTAAATAGGATGTTGAGCTCAGATTTCCCATCAGGGCCTTCCAGGTGAACCAATCTTAGGAGATCATTTTAATTAGGGAAAAATCTGAGACATGCTGGAAACTCAGGAAGTTCACATGGAAAAGAAAGGCATCCCCTGCAGAGGTGGGAGAAGTGAGGTGCCAAGCCAAGGGCCAGGGTGGGGCCTGGGCTGGGATGTCCTGAGGGAAGAAACCACCTGGAACTCCAGATATTCCCTAAAAGCTGCTCCAGACACCAGAACCGTGCAGTGCAAGTTTCTCCTGTGCCCATCAAACTTCTGCTGCTGCTTTGGCTGCTGGTGCCAGGTTTGAGGAACAGGACACTGGAGCCTCTCCAGCCTGGGGGGATTTTACAGCCAGTGCTGAAAAGTCTCCCTGAGAATCCCCCAAAATGCTGAGTGAGGCAGGGAGAGGATCAAAACTGGCTCCTTTTAGACATGAAAAGTGCTTTGCCCACCTGGAACGATTGCAGAACTCTTTGTAGGGATTGGCACCGCAAAATTTCCCCCTGCAGGAGGCTTTGGAACAGAAGGAAAAGCTCCACTGCCGGCCCTCAAAGGGGTTTTTGCCTCCCTCAGCAAAGTCCCCCCACAAGCAGCATCCCAGGGTCACTCAGAGCCGGCTGGACATTTGTTCCTGGAGAGACTTCCCACAGCTGGCTGGGGCTGGTTGGGATTTCTCTGCTCTGGCTGCGCCTGGCTCAGGAAGGAGGGAAGAGCTTTTCCACTGACAGAGCACCGAGCATCCACCACGGGAACGGGGCTCTTTGGGGCATTTTGAGGTGAATGTCCCCAGCTGTTAACTGGGAGCTGTTTGGTGACAGCCAGGGTGGCTTCTGGCACTGAGCTCCAGCCCAGACCCCTTGAACTCTGTCTGAGCCACCAGAGCTCCAAAACTGACATGGATAAAACCATGGAGCCCTGGAATCGTTCTGGTTGGAAAAGACCTTTAAGGTCATGGAGTCAACATCCCCCAGCGCTGCCAGGGCCACCCCGGCCATGTCCCCAAGTGCCACATCCACAGGGCTTTAAATGCCCCCAGGGATGGGGACTCACCCCTCCCCTGGGCAGCTGTGCCAGGCCTGGACAGCCCTTTTAGGGAAGAAGTTTTCCCAATATCCAACCTAACCCTCCCCCGGCCCAGCCTGAGGCCGTTCCCTCTCCTCCTGTCCCTGTTCCCTGCGAGCAGAGCCCGACCCCCCCGGCTGCCCCCTCCTGTCAGGGACTTGTGCAGAGCCACCAGGGCCCCCCTGAGCCTCCTTTGCTCCAGGCTGAGTCCCTTCCCAGCTCCCTCAGCTCTGCTCCAATCCTTTCTTTCCCTTGCAGGATGATTCCTTTGCTCTTGCAAAGCCTTTTCAATATTTCAGGCCTGTTCAAGAGCCCCTGCTCAGAGCTCTCCCTGCAGATGAACAGCCCAACTTCGGCAAGGGAGGAACAGCAGAGATTCTGAATTTCCACCAGCACAAAACACTGAATTAAACCCAAACCCCGCATTAGGCAGAGCAGGAGCCAGGAAGTGCCATCAGGCCCAGTGACTTCATCTGCAGCCCTTTGTCCCTGCTCCTGAAAATACTCATTAATTACATCATCAAGGCTATTTTTGCCCCGTGCTCTCTGACTCAGAGCTCGGATGGAGCTGCCCTGGGCAGGACGAGGCTGCTGTCTGCAGGATTCTCTTGCATTAGGGGAAAAAAGGAAAGAAACAACAAGAAAAGAAACAATGAAGTCATGTCAAATGGAGGAGATATTTTTGAGCAGTGGCAGACAATTCTCCCCTGCTTCCTACATGATAAATGTCCTTTCTGTGCCGAATGGATGGGGAAATAATGGCCGGAGCAGTTCACTTTTATCTGGCAGGTTTTGTTTCCAGAGATGGGGAGAAAGGAGTTCATTTTTAACCTAAAGAGATAAAGAGAGATTGCAGAGTTGGGATCAAAAGCTGTGGCACAGCAGATTTGCGGAGCGTGGCCGCGGGAATGACCTCCCTCAGTTCCTGTGTCCCTGCAATTGTGGCTGCCGTGCCTGGGCAGGGAGTTGAACACGGTGGGGATGTGGGGAGGGACCTTGGCGGCCTCGGCTGCGTCTGTCACTGCGCAGGGACCGTGCAAAGCACGGAGGTGAGGCCTCGTTTGCAGCACCCCCTGTCCCTAAGGACCAAACCTCCCGGGGAGTGTTCACAATCCTTTTCTTCTGCTGGGAAACAGAGTGTAAATAAAATTTCCACCTGCTCCACAAAGCCTTTATTGATGCTGATGAATTTCTTGGGGAGTTTAGGACTCCCTAAACCAAATACTATTTTCCTTTCTGTTGTTCATTTTCATTCGATACTGAGGGGAAAATGTCTTTGATGGAAACTTGGAGCTTAAGGCAGCTCCAGGTGCAGATCCTGCTCCCTGCTCTGAATCTCCCAGGGAAGCATCCCACAACCCCAGCCTCTCCATATCCCTGGGGTCTGGCACATGGATCCCTCCCAGCCCACGGCCAGATCCCACTCTCAGCTCATCCCTGCCCTACATCCTTGTTTTCCTATAGAAACTCCCATTTCTCCCAGCTGCCTCCGGCCATTCAGCTCACACAGGGAGCCTCTGGATCAGCCTCAGGTGCCTCCTGAATACCCTGAGCAACCAGGAAATGAGATGTTCCTGCTGCTGGATTTTATTCCTGTGGCAGGAATCGATCCCCTCTTTCCTTTCCCTCCCTGCTCTCAACAGAGCTTGAAATTAATTCACTTCTCTGCCATCCATCAGGTTCCCTCTCCCACTCCGTGTCCTGATGGATACACAGGGATCAGATCCCCCCTGGCGCCCAGCACAGGGCTCTCCACGCTCCCTGCTTGTCCCAGCTCCTGGGAGACAGCCCATCCTACGGCTTGGAGCCTCCAAACCAGCCCTCAGGGGTGACTTCCCGGCCCTAAAAGCCCTTGGGGGCAGCCAAGTGCTCCCCTGGGGACAGTAAAATATTGCCCTGGGGACAAACAGCAGCACCTGGGCTCTCCATGGCCTCGGGGCTCTTCCCATCCAGGCTTTGGATGCTGCCAGAGTCCCCCAACAGCTCCCACCTTGGCCCTTGTGCCCCAGGGAAGGGACGGGAACAGGGACAGGGACAAGGACACATCTTGGCTCTGCCCAGAAAAACCCAGCAGCCCCAGGAGAACACATCCAGGCAGGATCTGAGGGGACAAACCACTCACAGAAGTGCAAAGGTTTCACATCCTTTCCATGCAGGTTTTTCTTGGCTTCAAGAATTGTGCTCCAGCAGAAATTGAAAAGCAACATCCCCAAACTCATCCCATCCCTGAGGAGGGCCAAAACGCAAATTTGTAAGAAATTCCTCTTCTTTTTTTCCCCTTTTGCTTGTTGGTTTTGCTCCAAATTGGACTGAAACCAGCAGCACCTTTTTAAATTTATCCCTGAGCAGAAACTCCCCCGGGATTGCAGCTGCTCCCGAGAAACCACTTCAGCTTCGCTGAGGATGGGGGTGGGAGAGGCTGTGAGTGGCACTGAAAGGCTGCTGGGGAATCAGGGAATATCCTGAGCTGGGAAGGGAACCCCAGGACCATCCAGTGCCACCCCGGCCCTGCCCAGACCCCCCAGCAGCCCCACCCTGGGCATCCCTGGCAGCGCTGCCCAAACGCCCCTGGAGCTGTGGCAGCCTCGGGGCCGGGCCCATTCCCTGGGGAGCCTGGGCAGTGCCAGCACCCTCTGGGGGAAGGGCCTTTCCCTGAGCTCCAGCCCAAATCCCCCTGGAACAGCTCCAGCCGTTCCCTGGATCCTGTCCCTGTCACAGGGACAAGGATGTCACCTCGTTATGGGGAATTTCCTCACGGCTGTGAAATGTTGGACACAACCCCTGTGAGAGCTGTGGGAAAAGCCCAGGAGAACAGGGACACTGAAATCGGCCAGAGAGAAACTCCCTGACACAGTTTTGGGCATTAGAAAGGATTCCCTCAGGTCCTGTCCTGGTCACCGAGCAGAGCTCAGTGCCTGAAGGCGCTGGGAACACAGGGAAGGAGGTGGATTCAGTGGAGGCTCCCGATCCTGGGAGGATTCTGGGTGCTCCAGATCCCGAGGGCACCCAGGAAGAGAAAAGGTGCCTGGGAATGGGGGCAGGGGTCACTGATGGTCAGCTCCGGCAGGGATGGACAAACCCCCAGGCAGCACCTCCTGTTCTTGGAGCACCTGGGAGCCGCGGCAGTGCCACCCTGCTGTGCCAGGCCCGGGCAGAGCAGGGGCTGCAGCTCCAGCAGCTCTCCCTGCTGCCTTCCCAGTTAAAGGTTTCGGGAGAGATTCATTAACTGGCCTGGTTTGGGCTGCACTTGCAGCTGCAGGGATTTTGCAGCACCTGGAAAGGAAACATGGGCCCTCTCTGCCTTCTCCAGACCCCCCTGAGGCCCCCCTCCCACCAATCCTGAATAATTCCCTGATATTCTCTGGTCAGTCCCAAGCTTGATTTGACCCTGGCAGGATATTTCCCTCAGGTCACCAGGACCTCGTGGGGTCACCAGGGCCAGAACCAGGCCCTTCTGGGGGAGCTGTGCTGGGGGACCCCTGGGAAGGTTCCTCCTCCTCCCCAAAACGCCTCTGCTCCTTAGATCCCATGGATCCGACTCCAAAGTGCGCGAGCATCCTTAGGGATGAATGGATTTCCTTCTTTTTTGTTTTGTTTTTTGTTTTCCGAGGGGGTGTTGGAGGAGCTGTCCGGTGAGGAGCTGCCGGGAATGAGGGGAGAGAGGGAAAAGGGGAGGGAGCAGGGAGTGACCCCTGGCTGTGAGGAGGGCGGGATGGCCCCAAAACCTCTGCAGGTCACAGGGGGCACAATAACCTGTGTTTGACTGGCCCGTTTCTGAGGCTCCTGAGCATCTCCTGATCCTCCCTGCAGGGTCTGGGAAAGGGCAGAGCTGGGATGGAGCCCAGGGAGAAGCCGAGCTCTGTCCCAGGGACAGCTCTGCCACCGGGAACTGGGGCAAAACCTCAATTCCACAAATCCAGCACAATTCCCGCTCCCGTGGTGCTGGGGAGGGATCCAAGCAGGCATCAGTCCAAAGGCTGCACTTGGCTTTGGTTTCAGCTTCTTCATTTCTTTTCCTTAATCTAAATAATCTCATTTTTTTGACCAGCAAGCCCCTGATTCAGTGCCCAGAGAATCTTATTGTAAAATCTTTAATATTTGGATGGTGGCAACATTTTTATTGAAACAAATTTTGAGCCAAGCAGGGCTTCTGCTCTGCCTCTTATGGGGGTCACAAGCTGGAATAAACAATTCCAAACACTTCCAAACACTGCCAAAAACAACAAAAGGAAAATGCACTGAAAAATTCCTGGTAGCCACAGCCTTAATTTCCAGCCTGTGCCTGATTTACTCCATCCCACATCCCAGTCAGGCAGCGCCAGGGGGAATCCCTGGCCTGGACATGATTAAAGAAAGGCTAAACGTGGATTAAAGGAGTTCTGAGCACTGCCCTGCTTCCCCCTTTCCCAGATTCCTGCTCCAAGCCGAGGTGCTGCTGGTGCTGAGCCGGGGCAGGCTGGGGCGGCTCTGTGGCCATGGCGAGCGCTGCCGGAGCTGCTCCCCGCGGAGCTGGGATTCGGCGGCACACGCGGCAGGAACACAAAACCGGGCTGAGGCAGCCCTGTAAAAGGTGATCTCCCATCCAGGGCCTCGGGCTGCCCTAAAGGAGCTGTGCTGGGGAGGAGGTGAACACGGGAGCCCCGGGGTGATTTAAGGGCCTGAACACACAAAGACACGGCCCCAGCGAGCAGCAACGAGCTCAGGAACACCGGGGCCGCTACATTCCAATTGTTTCTGTGTTCTCCACTGAAACACAACCCAAACTCTTGTTTGGAAAAGATGTAAATGCCTCTCTGGGCTGGAGCGGCAGCGAGGCTGAGCGAGGATCTGAAACATCATTTCGGGATTTACGGGTGAGTGATGCTCCCTTCCCTCAGCCAGACTGCCCCAAAAGCCCGGGAAGGACCAGGGGAACTCGGCTCCTGTGGGATCTGGCAGCTGATGCAGGGAAATCAGGCTCGGTTTCCCTCTCAGACCCCATGTGTGCATTGGCAGGGGTGTTTAATCCCTGGCTGAGCTTTTCTGGGCCTGGCTGGGCTCTGAGGAACTCCTGGGAAGTTCCAGCTGGGAAGTTTTCCCAGGCACTCAGCCCAGGAACGCCTTTCGTGGAATCATGGAATGGTTTGGGCTGGAAGGGACCCTAAGGCTCACCCAGTGCCATGGCAGGGACACCTCCCCCTGTCCCAGGCTGCTCCCAGCCCCATCCAGCCTGGCCTTTCCAAACGGAGCAAATTCCTCATTCAGCAGCTCGGAGCCCTCAGCCTGGGCCTCTCCAGGCGGGGTTTGTCCCTTGGGTCTGTCCCTTGATTGTGGTTTTGTGCCATCCTTGGGCTCCTGGGTTTGGGGAGGGTCTCACCCAAGAAGGGTCTCCTGGCAAGGGAGTCTGAAAGGGAATTACTGAATTTAGGAGAGACTGAAACCTCTCTGCTCCTCTCCTCCTTTCCTTCATCCCCCCTTATCCAAACCACCAACTTTCCCTCCCTGGGGGAACATTCCCAAGGCCCTTGCTGGGAGCACCGAGAGGAATTGGAGCTATGGCTACAACCTGTAATGGAACGGGATTTCGGGGAAAAAATCCTTCCTTTTCCGGAATGGGAAGCTCTAATGAGGGAAGAGCCACCCTTGGAAGTGGAAATAATCTGTGTTTAAAATGGGGCACTTAAATTCCAGCTTTTGTTGGGTTTAACTCAGGGTTTGTGCCATTGTGTTACTGGAACACAGAGAGGTGTAACAGGAATTTCAACAACAGGGAATGGGATCCATATTTTAGGGGTATTTCCATATTTATAGATTACATTTGCTTTTTCAAATCCTCCTGCTTCAGTGTTGGAGAGCGAAGCATTTCCAGGACGGGGTTCTGACATTTCCAAAATGAAATTTCCGCTTGGGGAAGGATTTCTGAATTTCTCTGTTCATTCTGATGTGGAAGGAAAATGAATTCCGAGAGGCTGAGGCTCCCAAAGGACACGAATTGCGTTTTGTCTTTCCCTTTGTGTCTCTGCCCTTTCCCATGGGCTCTGGGGGAGGTGCGGGCAAGGCTTGCAGGAGAACTTCGGAGGGATACCCCGGAGCCGTGGGAGATGTTTGCGCTGAATTCCATGGATTTCTGTGGGAAGGGCAGCCTGGGCACCCCTGGGGTGCTCATTCCCACCCTCCAGTGAGGCTCCAGGTGTCCACCCCAGCTCTCCGATCGCTGCCCAGCCAGGCTCGCTCTGGGATTCCAGCGGCACTGGGGCTGGGCGTGCAGGGGACGGTGGGGACAGCGCCGGCTTCTGCTGCTGCTGGGGTCAGGGTGGGATCGGAACCTCTGGATGCTCACGGGGCGCTGCCAACCTCTGCCGGGAGCGGGGCAGGGCGGGCACCCCGGAGCACTCCTGGGGCAGGGCAGGGCAAGGCAGGGAGATCGNGACACCTGGCTCTTGAGCCTAACGACATCAATGTCCCATTCCTGCACCCACACAGCAACAGGAGAGAAAACCCAACAAACCTGTGGCTCTTCCAGGTCTCCCATGAATCATTCCTTATCCTTATAAAAATACATCAGCATTTCACAGAATCTCTTGCAGAGATTCAGGCAGTAAGAAAATCATGCACTAAGCTGGCCTACAGTACTCAAAAATATATTAAAAAGAGAAGTTCCATCCTGTATCTTTCCAGATTGATTGCCTGGGATAATCTGGGCAGGACACTCATTTCCCAGGTGCTCCTGGAGCCAGCAAGCAATTTAAGTTAAAAAATGAGGGGGGAAAAGTGAGCAAATTGAGGGGAAGCTGCTGGGTGAAAGTGTATCTGTTTGTAAGGTCGGGTTACACAAGGTCCAGCTCATTTTCAGGAGCGCCTGCAGCTGCAGAGGCTGCGGGACAGCCCGAGCTGCAGGGCAGGGCAGGGCGGGGCGGGGCAGGGCAGGGCAGGGCAGGGTGGGGCAGGGGGGGCAGGACAGGGCATCCCCCCCTTCCCAACCCTCTGCAGGGGCTGGGAGTGCTCAGCCGGGCTGGACCTGCCTGGGGTCACCTTCTGCTCACACCAGGGCCAGGGGTCACCTCCTGCTCACACCAGGGCCAGGCTGGACCTGCTGGGTAGCCTGGGGGAGTTTGGGGCTTGGAGCACCGAGGAAGGGAAATCCTACACCCCAAAAATGGCAGAAGTGCCATGGCTTTGGGGCTGGGGGGTCACAGGAGCTTCCACCTCATCCTCTGAGTGACCAGGGATTGGGGATGGGTCCCCACAGAGCCCATTCCATGCCTGAACCCCATCCCAAAGGATCCCAGCTCCCTCAGCCTCCTTTGCTTTGCTGCTTCTTCCAAAGGGCTCCCCCCGCATTCCGTTCCCTGCTCTCCTCATCCGGAGCCAGAGCTGTCACCAGTCCCTGGGACACACGAATTCCTCTTCTGGATCTGTTTATGTGGAAAAAACAACGAGAATGAGCTGCATGTGGGATGCAGCGGTGGAGTGGCTGGGCTGTAACCCAGGCTCTGGAATAGACAGGATATCTGAATTCCAGGTTATTTCTTTCCATGGCTGGAATTTCACATCTGTTTGCAGGAATTGCTCTCTGGGTGTCACAAACCCCAGCTCAGGATTTCAGAAGGGAACACTTTCTGTAAATCATTCCTTTATCCTGACTTACCCCAGGCAAATCTTTGATTCCCTTCTTTTCACAGGCACCGAACTGAATTAGTGAAGCTGGGGGAAAACACAGAAAATACAGCGGGGCAGGAAATGGATGTGCTGTTTACTGGGAATGGGACTAATGGGAACAGCCCCCGGCATCCAGGAGCTAACGGAGATCCCAGTCCTGCTGGAAGGGAGAGCTCATTTGTGTTTATCCATTTGCTGGGTGGTTTGTGGGATTTTGGAGCATTTTATATTCATGGATTTCCCTTTGTATCCCAAAGCTTGGCAAGCAATGAGGAACACGATGAAGAAAGGGACAATAAGTCAGTCACGGATTTGGGATTTCAGCTGTTCAGACTTGCAGGAAAGGTGCGGGAAGGGAAAACAATCCCTCTTTTCATCCCTGAGGGCAGGAGCTGCTTGAGGGCATTTTCTGTGATTTTCCTTGATAGAAAAAGGGACATTTCCTCATTTCTGAGCCCAAAAATCTGCTGCTCTTTGTGGCTGCCTCCAAGTCACCCCAGCGTGCACCTGGGTCCTCCTGGAGCTGCCAAGCCTTTCCCTTCCCCTGTCCTGAGTTATTCCCACCAGAAAAGGCAACAAAAGGAAGCTGTTATCCCGTTCTTCATCCCAGCTGTTCCAGGAATGCCTCAGGATTGCATCCGTGTTGAGTTCAGAGCTGGAGGAAAAGGAGCTGCACACAGAGCTCCTGCTCCCGGCGGTCGCCTTTCCAGCCCCTGCGGCCCCTCCTGACAGCGGAGCCTTTGGGTTGAACCAGGAGCAGCCGCATTCACTCCTAGCGAGGGAGATTTTGGTTGGACATTGGGGAAAACTCTTCTGTGATGGGGCTGGTGAAATGCTGGAATAAATTGCCTGGGAGTGGGGCAGCAATAGCATCCCTGGAGCTGTGCAGGATGGATTGGGATGAGCATCCCTCAGGAAGGAGCAACCTGGATGAGCCTTTCCCTGGCAAAGCAGAGACCTGAGACCCCTCCCAGCCAGGAATTGTGTTATTTTAATGCCTGGTGTGATAAACCAGTGGGGCTGTCCTTTATCGGGATGGGAGCCCAGGGATGTCCCTTATCCTTCACCCTGCCACTGACTTCCCAATGCCAGGCCAGGCCTGGCTGAGCCAGGCTTAGCAGAGCCACATCCAGCCTTGCCCCATGGAGCAGAACACCACAAACTTCACATTTGTGCTCTGTCTTTACAGTTTATTCAGTAGATCCTCATCTGTTCCCATGTCCTGCTTCCCTAAATTGAGAAAAATCTCAGTCCCAATCCCTGCCCTCCTCCCTGGATGTTTTGGGTAAAGGCAAACCCATCAAGCAGCACAATTCCCCCCTTCACATTTTTGCTAAAATCCTCCCTCCTGCCCCCTCTCCTTTGTGCTCCTGCACAGGGATGCTCCATCGTCTGCTCCACAGCCTCGGGAGGGGATTCAGCCCCCAGCACTGCACTGATGATGATGATGATAATAACACTAACAACAACAACAACAACAAAAACAACAACAATAATAATAATAATAATAGTTCACACTCAAACACTGCAAGAAGAACCTTGGTGGTTTTCAAGTGCCTGTCCCTGATCTTGGGGCAGAGAGATGAGGTTGCAGCAGAAATTCCCAGGTCAGCTCTGATGCCAGTTAATGAGCTGAGGAATTTGGAGATTGCTGAACATCTGGGTTCAGCCACGGCCCAGTGGTGAGCAGGGAAAAGGGATCCCCAAGGACTGGGAACCTGCTGATCCAACGTCAGCACGGCCTGGAAGGGACTGACCTTGATTTGCTAATAGCTTGGAAAAGCTTCTGTGGCAGGGTCTGAGCAGGGAAGCGTGGAATGAACAGCAGAGATCCTGTCATGGAATCAGGGAATCGTTTGGGTGGAAGGACCTTAAATCCCACCCAGTGCCACCCCTGCCATGGCAGGGACCCCTCCCACTGTCCCAGGCTGCTCCAAGCCCCGTCCAGCCTGGCCTGGGGCACTGCCAGGGATCCAGGGGCAGCCACAGCTGCTCTGGGCACCCTGTGCCAGGGCCTGCCCACCCTCCCAGCCAGGAATTCCTTCCCAATATCCCATCCCTCCCTGCCCTCTGGCAGTGGGAAGCCATTCCCTGTGTCTTGTCCCCAGTCCCTCTCCAGCTCTCCTGGAGCCCCTTTGGGCCCTGGAAGGGGCTCTGAGGTCTCCCTGGATCCTTCTCTTCTCCAGGTGAACTCTCCCAGCCTCTCCCCCCAGCAGAGCTGCTCCAATCTCTGATCATCCTGGGGCCTCCTCTGGGCTCTCTCCCACAGCTCCGTGTCCCTCCTGTTCCAAGGAGTCCAGAGCTGGATGCAGGAGCCCAGGTGGGATCCAGAGGGGGCAGAGGGGCAGCGTCACCTCAGAGCCTGCTGCCCACGGCATCCCATGGAGGAGCAGAGCCGGCCGCGCTCTGAGCGGAGACTTCGGGACAAATCCGCGTGTCCCAGACATCCACGGGAGCTGTGAGTGCCAGACAGCCCTGGCTGCTTCCAGCGGCTCCTGGAAGCACTGAGCCACTGGAAAACACACCCCTGCCTAAGCTGCTGCCCTCCCCAGAGCCCAGATTGACATTCAGGGGTCAAAATCCGGATTTCAGCCCTGACATGCAAAATGTGGAAAAGTGAAGTGGCCTTCAGTGGCTGAGCTCTCCAAATCCCAGCCCCCTCTCCAAATCCCAGCCCCACTCTCCAAACCCCATCCCCGCTCTCCAAACCCCATCCCCGCTCCCCGCTCCCCAAATCCCATCCCCGCTCCCCAAACCCCAGCCCTGCTCCCCAAACCCCATCCCTGCTCCCCAAACCCCAGCCCTGCTCCCCAAAC
>WEIT01016944.1:167068-192621 GCA_013389985.1 Dryoscopus gambensis
CAAACCCCATCCCCACTGTCCAAACCCCAGCCCCGCTCTCCAAACCCCATCCCCGCTCTCCACACCCCAGCCCTGCTCCCCACACCCCAGCCCTGCTCTCCTGCCTGCTTGGTTATCCCCAGGCAAAGTTTAATCCCCTCCTCCTGTCCCTGCGCAGGAAGCAAAGCGCTGAACACTGAGAGCTGACCCCAGAGCCCAGGGGTGCAGTGGGACACAGCTGGGTCCAAAAGGGAAAAGCAGCTCCCTCGGGAAAGACCTGGACCCAGCTTTGCTCTGCTCACAACAGCCTCTGGTCCTGGATAAATGAATGTATGGGTGCCTCTCCATCCCAGCTCTGTGTCGGGACTGGTTTGGGATTTGAGGATGTGGAGAAACTCTTTATCCAGAAAAAAAGTCCCTTTCAGGGTCACCCTATCCAAGGTAACTGTGTGCTTCCGGGGATTTGTGCCTGAGGGATGGAAACGGCCTGGGGGCACTGAGGGGCAGCAGTGGCTCAGGGACAGAAAATGCCAGGAAAATCAGCTGGAGATGGGATGTGACCACACCTTTTATGATTGTTTTTGTTTTTAATGAAAATAAAGGAACAAACCAAGGAGAAATAAAAAGGGATTCCCCTTCTCCCCAGCTTAGTGAGAGACAGCTCAGGAACTGCCCAAAGCCTGCACTCAAACTCTGCTTTTCCTGGGATTCTGATGGCCCAGCGCTGGCAGTGTCCCAGGCCAGGCTGGACGGGGCTCCGGGGACAGGGGGAGGTGTCCCTGCCACGGCCGGGGTGCCCTGGGTGGGCTCTGACGTCCCTCCCAAGGGATTCCTGACTGGCAGCGAATGCATGCTCGGGTTTGGCTCCTGCACTGTGATCCCAACGATGTCCAAACGTTTCCCAGCCATTGGAAGAAGCAGCTGATTCGTTATTATCTTTTAATTTCCCCTTTCCTTGTCGCTCCTGATCCATCTCGGCACGGAGTCGGTGTTTCTGGACTGAGCCTTTGCTGTCACTTCCTTGGAACAGCCGCTCCCGAAATGCCTTCATTGCTTTGACATTTCTCAGCTGCTTTCTGCATTTCCCAAGAACTTCATCAGCTCTCCTGGAGCTGTGTGATCACAGAAGATATCCACAGCTTTAATTCCTTTATTCACATCCTCCATGTGATCAAGGAGCTGAAAACCCTCTTTGTTTTGAGCAGAGCTGCTGGTGAAATGTTCCCTCCCACCCTTCTCTCACTGTGCAGTTTTGTCTTTTTGTTCAGAGTTATTTGGGTTTTGACTTCAGGGTTTTTTTAGACAGACTGAAGAACACAGGAGGAGCTGGTGCCTTCCTGGAAAAACATGGGAAAATCCAAAGCCGATTTTCTATTTCCAAAGTTTCAGGTTCACTCAGGGTTTTTTGGTCTGTCCTGGCTTTGAACTCCACTCACTTTACAGACAAGTTTAATTTTAGAGTCTTATGCTGTAAATTGGTTCCAAATCCCTGTTCCCGCTCCAGAAGGAAGATTCCAACTGGATCACAGAGAGGCCATTTGCATGTGGAGATATTTGGAACCAGACCTTGCAGGGGTGTTGTACAGTTGGACTGAGGGCTCCAAACTGAGTAGGTTTCCATGGAATCACAGAATCCCAGGATGGTTTGTGTGGGAAGGGACCTCAAAGCCCACCCAGTGCCACCGCCTGCCATGGGAGGGGGCCAGGATCCCTGGACCAGGATGCTCCAAACCCCACCCTGGTCCCGGGCCATCCGGTGAGCAGCAGCTGCTCCTGTCCCCGCAGTGCTGGTGCCAGCCCATCCGAGATTGCTGTGCCAGCTGTGCCCATTTCTGGGGGTCACCACCCAGAGCGGCCCCTCAGCTCCGGCCGGGAGCACACCCCGCACCCCCCAAAGAGCCCCAAACCCCGGCTGCTGGGTTCCCTCGGTACCTGGGGCTGTCCCCAGGCCTGGCTCCCGAGAAGGCCGGCAGGGCCCGGGACAGGCCTGTGCCCGCTGTGGGGCCGGGCACGTGTGGGGCCCTGGCACTGCTGCTGCCGTGCGGATCCGGCCCGGGGCGCGTGTGGTGCCCATAAATCCCCGCAGTTTCTATGGCTACGAGGCTGCGAGCGGCAGAGAGGGAGAGCTCTGCGTGCCCCAACAGAGCAGCTCCGGGAGCAGCCCCGGGATCCGGGGTCTGAGCGGGCACGGCAGAGCCGCGGGGCAGCTGAGGGGCTCCTGGGGCCGGGCCGGGCCAGCACAGGAGCCCCGGCAGAGGCAGACGGGAGCGGAAATGCCGGAGCCCGGCCCGGGCTGCGGGGAAGGGACCGGGGGCCGCTCTGGGGCCAGCTCAGCCTCCCCCAGCCCGGCCCTGAGCACCAGCCCAGCCCAGCACAGGGACGTGGAAAAGGCTTCTCTTTACCCATGGAGAAGGGAAATAAAAAGCAAAGCTGGGGTCCCCTGCCAGGAGGAGCCGAGCAGCCCCCACTGCTCTGAGACTTTGGGGATCAAAGGGCCCTTTCCCAGCCCCTTTCTTCTGCCATCCCGAAGCCAGGCCCTTTCCAAGGCTGACAGCCTGCAGCCACTGAAACTGCCAGACAAAGGGAGCAGCCAGGCTCAGGCGTCTGATTCATCCTGACATTATAAATCCAAAGGTTGGAACTGCTGCCTCTCCCTGCCTGGAAAGCCCCCGCTCTGAAATCTGTGGCTCTTTTTCCACTGGTTACATTTCCATTAGCAAGGAAGTACAATGGGCTGTGCAAACATTGCTGCTTTTCTGTGCTCTCAGCCCCCAGGCATGGATCCCAAATGCCCTGGTCCCAGCTGGGCCCCCCAGGGATGGATCCCAAATGCCCTGATCCCGGCTGCACCCCCCATGGATGGATCCCAAATCCGCTGACCCCAGCTGGGCCCCCCAGGGATGGATCCCAAATGCCCTGATCCCAGCTGTGTCCCCCAGGGATGGACCCCAAATGCCCTGATCCCAGCTGTGTCCCCCAGGGATGGACCCCAAATGCCCTGATCCCAGCTGGGCCCCCCAGGGATGGATCCCAAATCCGCTGATCCCAGCTGGGCCCCCCAGGGATGGATCCCAAATCCCCTGGTCCCGGCTGTGCCCCCCAGGGATGGATCCCAAATCCCCTGGTCCTGGCTGGGCCCTTCCCAGCACTGTCTGCCCCAGAGCGGAGCCAGGCTCAGGCCAGGGAAGGGACACTGGGGCTGTGGTGACCTTTCCTTATCTTTCCTACAAATATTCTGGGCATGGAAGAGCAGTTTTGGGCAAACAAGAACTGCATATAACACACCTGGATCCCATTCCCATTCCAGGACTCCCTGGCACTGAAGTCTCCCTGCCCGAATGATGAATGGACTAAGATGAGGCTGAGCTCAGGCTGGGCTCAGCCATCCCCTCTTCTTAGCACAACTTAAATCCCAGCTTAGAACTGAGCTGAAGAACTGGTTTTGGCAGTCTGAACATGAACCTCAGCTCTCGGAGAGCCCATCCCAATGTTGAGTTAGCAACAAAGTCCAGTTTTCTTTCCAGGGCTTTTCCAGGGAGAGTTTGAGAGATGAGGCCCTGTGGGCCTGGGCAGCGCCCTGGGGAGGCTGTGCTGCCACCTGGGCAGAGAAGCAGAGTTTAATTTCCCCTGCTCTGCCCAAGCCCTGCCTTGTGCTCCCTCCAGCACCATTCCCAAGGGCAGGAATTCCAGCCCGGGAGCAGCTGCAGCTCCAGTTCAGCAGCTGGGCTTTGGAGAGCTCCAGAGGCAGGAGCTCATGGCTGAGCTGGTGCAAATAAAGGGAATTTACATAAAGGTCTGGAATTTTTCAGGCAACCACCCCGAGCCCCAATCAGAAATGCCAGAGGT
Organism: Dryoscopus gambensis; assembly: GCA_013389985.1. Classification (NCBI taxonomy): domain Eukaryota; kingdom Metazoa; phylum Chordata; class Aves; order Passeriformes; family Malaconotidae; genus Dryoscopus; species Dryoscopus gambensis. Next base: position 170,894 of record WEIT01016944.1, read on the forward strand.
TCCTTCGGAGGAGATTTGCACCAGGAATGGGCAAGACTGCTGCTGCTGTCACTGTTAAACCAAGGCTCAGCTCCAGGGTTAAGCCAGAGCATCCAGATAAGCCAGGACTGCTCCCAGCCCCCTGTCACCAGGGCTGGCACTGGGTGATTTTTAAGGTCCCTTCCGACCCAAACCAGGCTGGGACTCTGTGCGTTGATTTTTATAGTCCCATTTTTGGATTTGATTTGATTTGATTTGATTTCTGGGTTGGTTTCCTGCCCATTCCCTGGGCTGAGTCAGGGAATACCCACAGAACCAGAACTTAGAGGAACGGGACCACCTCATGCAGATTCTTTTCAGCCAAGCTCAGGGGTTTTCCCATTTTGTCTCAGTAATTCTCAATTCCCAACCTGTATTTTCCCTGTTATTGATGTAACTCTCTTGGTCTATGGAAACAATTTTGGGAGGGAGAGCAGGAAAAAAATAAATCCCAGGATGTGCAATAAAACCTTTGCAATGATGGTTCCTGCCTTTGTCTCATCCTTCGCTGCCCCCGCCATCCTCCACTCCAGATTCACTCTCTTCAACTTTCTGAGGCGAGGAATAAAAGAGAAAATTCCAATTCTTCTCCAAATATAAACCCTGAGCACAACAAAGCCCCAGCTGCATTTCCTTGCATCGACTGGAAGGTGCTCACTGCGGGCACTGAACAAATGTCTCTGCACACATCAATATTGGGATCAGGCTACAAATGTCATCTCTGTTTCATCACATGGGAAGCAGAGACTTTCGAGAACGCTCAGCCCTTCATTCATTCCATCTCCTTGTTTATTTTTTCCCTGCCGTCTCTGTGAAGAGGCTCCAAGGCTCCGCTATTTTCAGTCCCAGAGTTGTGAGTTTGCTGCCAGGGAACAGGACGGAGCCAGCTGGACCAGCCCCGGCAGAGGCAGTTCCAGGGGTGGATGGGGTTTGAGAGGCCCCAGGACCCTTCCACTTGGAATAGTCCATGGAGGAAATGTCCTGGTCTGGAGCCCATTCCCGACTCCTGGCTCTGGGAATCTCAGCCCCAGCATCCCAAAGCAAGAGCTCACTTTTATTTCCACTCAGCAAAGGAAATGGGGGCTCCAAACTTTTAGTGGCTGAATTTGTGGTCGGGACATCAAAGAGGCACTTCAGGAGCTGCTCGAGCTCCAGCAGCTCCTCCCTTCAGAGCAGTTTCTCTCCAAGATCCCATTGCTTTTTCCCCCTTTCATCCTGGTTTCCTGAAGCCCTCCTTGGCCTCCAGCATCAGACCTGGAGAGCCACTGGTGCAGGTGAGGTGGCGCTTGGGCTGAGAATTAGACACAAGGAACAAACTCTGTCACCTCAGGCTGGCCTGGGACACTCGGTCACTGGCAGAGTCCCGAACTTTCCCAGATGGTTCAGACAGAACTTTCAAAGAATCCTGGAATGGTTTGGGTTGGAAGGACCTCAAAGCCCCTCCAGTGCCACCCCTGCCATGGCAGGGACACCTCCCACTGTCCCAGGCTGCTCCCAGCCCCGTCCAGCCTGGCCTGGGGCACTGCCAGGGATCCAGGGGCAGCCACAGCTGCTCTGGGCACCCTGTGCCAGGGCCTCCCCACCCTCACAGGGAACAATTCCTTCCCAGTATCCCATCCATCCCTGCCCTCTGGCAGTGGGAAGCCATTCCCTGTGTCCTGTCCCTCCAGCCCTTGTCCCCAGTCCCTCTCCAGCTCTCCTGGAGCCCCTTTAGGCCCTGGAAGGGGCTCTGAACTCTCGCTGGAGCTTCTCCTCTCCAGGTGAGCACCCCCAGCTCTCCCAGCCTGGCTCCAGAGGGGCTCCAGCCCTGGAGCGGCTCCGTGGCCTCCCCTGGAGTCACTCCAGCAGCTCCACATCCTTTTTGCCACAACTCTTCCTCAGACACCTGAGAAAAGCAGGCACCACCATCCCCTTTTCTGGTGTTTTAGGACCTGGATAAATCCAGTTCTCCTAAACGCCCTCCCCTAAAGTTACCACTGCCTTTTTCCCAGCCTTGTTTTGAAGTGCCTGAAGCAGCTCCATGAAATTCCTGGGACTTGGAGCAGGAGCCCTGCCTGAGCCTGGGCTTCAGTTCCAGCCAGGCAGCAATGATGGAAGTGCTGGAGCAGAAAGGAAAAGCTCCCTGCTCCTTTCAGGAGCTGTCAGCCAGAAAGGAAGGAGCACATGATCCATTTTGGGCACAAACCCATCTCCTAGGCCAAGAAAGGAAACAAATATGGTAATTCATAAAAAAAGGGGGTAGGGAAGGAGGAGGGCTCGGGTTTATTTCTTGCCTCGCCTCGAGAGAGAAGTGCCAGCTTTCATCTTCTCTCCTCCTGCTTTTCCTGGTGTTTCTCTGCCCTCCTTTCCCGAGTTCCTGAGGAGCTGGGAGCAGCCTCACAGTCCCAGCTGTGCTGTGTGCCAGGGAATGGGGCTGGCACGGGTGACACAGGGCCGGCACAGGTGACACAGGGCCGGCACAGGTGACACAGGGCTGGTACAGGTGACACGGGGCTGGCACAGGTGACACAGGTCCGGCACAGGTGACACAGGGCTGGCACAGGTGACACGGGGCTGGCAAAGGTGACACGGGGCTGGCACAGGTGACACAGGTCCGGCACAGGTGACACGGGGCTGGCACAGGTGACACAGGGCCGGCACAGGTGACACAGGGCCGGCACAGGTGACACGGGGCTGGTACAGGTGACACGGGGCTGGCACAGGTGACACAGGGCTGGCACAGGTGACACGGGGCTGGTACAGGTGACACGGGGCTGGCACAGGTGACACGGGGCTGGCACAGGTGACATGGGGCTGGGACAGGTGACACGGGGCTGGCACAGGTGACACGGGGCTGGCACAGGTGACATGGGGCTGGCACAGGTGACACAGGGCCAGCCAGGCCGGAGCTGCAGAGGCCACCTCAGGCCCCGAGCAGGGCAGGGCTGGCCCCGTGTCCCTCAGGGACACCGTGAGTGGCACCCAGGGCGGCCGTTCTCCCCACCAAGGGCCTGCTCTGCCTCCTTCCGCTCCTCAGGGGCTCGGCTCAGCAGTGAGAGCCAAAAAACACGGACACGGTCCAGTTCCAGCCTTGGAGAGGGAGGATTTTCCGAACCAGAAAGCCCTGGAGAGCAGCAGATCCCCGGCATGGGGCTCAGGCCAGGCCTCCCCTCCTCTCATCAGTCCAGGGGTCACAGGAGCACCCCAGGACATGGATTTGTCACATATTCCTCCCACCCCGAGAGGGACAATGACAGCATCCCGAGGCTACATCACACTCCTCATCCACTTCATATTCCTTGGGAAAAGGATGGATTCAGTGACCAACAAACATCACTGAGAGCTCAATGTTAACTGATCATCTCTGGTACCCAGGGATACTTAAAGCTGGCAGAAAAAGAACTTTTAGGAATTTAGGAGGAGCCTTCCTGAGCCAGTTGCTGCAGTCAGAGCTCACCTTGCAGGTGGCGCTGGGAGCTGAGCTCTATTTTTATGGAAGTTTCAGGACTCCAAGGCATGTGATGAGATTCAGCTTCCAGCTCAGTAACTTCGGCACTGCTGATAAAACTTAAAAATAACACCTCCCCTCCAGCTCCCAAACTCCCCAAATCAGTTTAAAAAGGAGAATCTGACAAGTTTTCCATTTTAAAAGGCAGATGCTTCCAAAGGCAAGCTCCAGATCTTGGAGAAAGCAGCTCTGAAGTTTTGGGGGACGCAGAACTTCCCAGGTGGCTCTCAGGGAGGGGATTTCAGGCTCTTTCCCTGAGCAGCAGGGGAGCAAAATTTTCCCAGGAATCAGGGCTGGTGGAGGGTGACGATCCTGGGACAGAGTTGTGGGACGGAGGCAGAGCTGAGTGAGGAGTTCTGGATGTTTGGAATTGATAACACTGCCGGAAAAGGGATTTTATTCCATCGCCGATTCCTTCAGCTTGGCCAGGCCTTTCCGCACCCCAGGGGCTTCAACAGCTCCTCTAATTCCCTTTGTGGAGAATGGAGCCAAAATCCCCAGGAGATCTTCAGCAGGGAAGCTGAGAGATTCCAGGTCCAGCTCTTCATTATCAGAAAGCTGGGAGGGGTCCTGGAGGAACCTCAGAATCCCAGACTGGTTTAGGCTGGAAAGGACTTTAAGTCCTTTCCCATTCAGTCCCACCCTTTTATCCAAGCAGAACATCAATAACATTAATATCGTTGTAAATAATATTCATATCTGCTCGCTAATGACAAATAAAAGTCCAGTGCGGTCCCAAGCAATTCCCGATCGATGGGTTATTGATGGCTCCTGTCACTGATGTCTCTTGGTTTCACCGATGGTTTTTTTATCATGTGAAGAACATTTCGGGGATGTTCATTTTTCACCCAGAGCCTCTTTTAGGTGTTTTGTTTTTGTTTTAAGCTGAAAGCAAATTCCAGCTCCCACTGCCGGCACTGAGTCCCGGCTTTCTGAGCTGCACAAACCTTTCTGGGATTTTCAAGCTCTCACTTTGCATCCAGACACGGCCCTGGCAGGTTCTGAGTGGAACTGGGGCAGCTCAATATCCTGCAGGAGAAAACTCCACCGGCCCCGCAGTCTGCTCAAATATCCCGCTGTCCTGACTGGAAGGAAAATCCTGGCAATCCATGGGATCTGATGGAGCTGGGCAGTGTAATAAGTGATGTACAGTTTGTTCACCTAACTCTTGTGAAAGCTGAATAAGAGAATAATAAAATATAGATTTTACATCCGCTGGTGACAAGATGTTATGCGAAGTAGTGTTAAAATAGAGTATAGCTAAATAGAATTAGAATATGTTATAACCCTAAGACTTCTTGTAGTGGAACGTAGAAATAATAATACAGTAATAAACACCTGGACTAACAAGCTGCCTGGAGACAAGACGTGCCAAAGAGATAAGAAAAATAAACACAGACATTCCAAATACACAAGGTCACCGTCTTATAACAGGCAGGTTTAACAAACCCTGAGCTCTTAAAAATCAAACCTCCTGGAGTGAGGGCAGCAGGGACGGGAGCTGGGAAGGGCCAGCGGGGAGAGCAGCACCCCGGGGCATGGGGAGCGCAGGGAGAGGCCACGGCTGGGGCTGCTTCCCCATCGTCATCCAAAGGGAACGGCCCCACTGCTTCCACAGGGCCCAGCTGCTCCCACAGGGCCCGGCTGCTCCCACAGGGCCCCGCTGCTCCCACAGGGCCCGGCTGCTCCCACAGGGCTCCGGCTGCTCCCACAGGGCCCGGCCCCGCTGCTCCCACAGGGCCCCGCTGCTCCCACAGGGCCCGGCCCGGCTGCTCCAGCAGCTCCGGGGCAGCCTGGAGCCCCTGCGCTGGAAAATTCCGCTCCTGCAGCTGCTGGGGGTGAGCAGGGGCTGAGCTCTGCCCCTTCCATCCCTGCCGTGCCACGGAGCCCCCCAGGGATGGAATAACCATTCCCAAAACCTGGCTCAGCAGGGATCAATAACCCATTCCCAAAACCCGGCTCAACGGGGATGCAATAACCCATTCCCAAACTCCAGCTCATGGCTGCGCTCACAGCCCGGGGACCCTTTCTGGATGAAGTGTCCACAGCCTCATTCCTGGGAATTGCGCTGCTCCCATTTTACCACCTGGCCACGTCCTTTAACTGCCTGGCCATGTCCTTTTGTCACCTGGACGTCCTTTTGTCACGTGGACATCCTTTTCCCACCTGTTCATGTTCTTCTACCACCTGTTCATGTCCTTTTATCCCCTCTCCATGTCCTTTTATCCTGTCCGTGTCCTTTTCCCACCTGTCCACGTCCTTTAACTGACAGACCCATGGCTGTGATTGTCACTGGAGACAAAACGATGTGGCACCTGCTTCCAACAATTCCTCCACCTTGTTTGTGATCACTGAACTCGTCCCTGCTTCCCCTGGGAAAGGGAAAAGCAAGGAGCTGATTCTGCTCGGGGTATCCGTGCAAACAAAGCATCAGCTGCAGCACATCCCCAGGCAGGGAGGACCAGGAATTCCCGGCCATGGAAGGCTCTCAGTCAGTGCCAGGGGGGCGGAGGAGGGAGCTGAGACTGAAATTGTCAGCAGGGAGTGGTTGGTGCCACTCTGCTCCTCTCGCAGTGCAGCTCCTTCCCCATTCCCACTCACACTTCCAGCTCAAAAATAGCGGAGTCCCTGGCCCTGGCAGGGAGGTGCCACCCTCGGGAGCTGCAGTCACTCAGCTCCTCTCCCTGTGGGAATGTTGCCTGAGCTGGAGGATCCTCTGGAGAGGCTCAGGACTTCCTGTCCTTTCCCAACTCCGGGGCTCTTCCCTCTGCTCCCATTCCTGCTTTCTTAGAGGTGAAAAGGACCTAAATATTCCCATGACAGGGAAGATCCATAACAGGGAAGCTCCGCCTGCAGGTTCAGTGTTTGAGCCCCTGCTCCTCTGGCCAGTGGGAGCTGAAATGCCACCAGAACAGTGAGGTGTTCCCATTCCAGGAGTTTCTCCTTGTCCTGGCATCACCTCTCCCATCCCAGCCCCTGTGTGCTCCCTTCTCCCCCCATCCCACGCTGCCCTGCCTGGCCCTGAGGCCTTTTCCTGGCAGTCAGGGGTTGGGATGTGTCTGGAGCTGGGATGTGTCTGGGAGCAGGCATATCTCTGGAGCTGGGATGTGCCTGGAGCTGGGATATTCCTGGGAGCTGGGATGTCTCTGGAGCCGGGACGGCAACAGGCCAGGATGTCTCTGGAGCTGGGATGTTTCTGGGACGGGGATGGCAGCAGGCTGGGATTTCTTGGGAGCCAGGATATTCCCAGGAATGGGGATGTCTCTAGAGCAAGGATGGCAGCGGGCTGGGGGCGGAGAGCTCCTGCCAGCTGCGGTCACAGAGCAGCGACAAATGAGGGCTGAAGCCTTGCTGGGCGCGATGTCGGCTCCTGGCACTGCTGCCCAGCGCTGGCAGCAGAGCAGGGGAGGCAGGAGAGCACCTGGAGGTGTCACACGAGGAGCAGCTCCTCAGCCAGGCTGTGAGGGACCAAAACCAGCCAAGTGAGTGATGAGGAGACACCAGGTGCTGCTGCAGGTTAATTAACCCGGGAGGTCACCAGCAGCTGGCTGAGCTCTGCAGCAGCTCATTGTGAGCTCTCTGACAAAGAGATTCCTTTTCGTGCTCTCTGTCTTCCCACAGTGTGAGAAATGCTCCTGGCCGGGGTGGGAACTGTGCTGGGAGCTCTGTCCAGCCCTGGCACTGTCCTGGCCGGGGTCGGGTCCGTGCTGGGAGCTCTGTCCAGCCCTGGCACTGCCCAGAGAGTCCTGGCAGGTCGCTGAGCAGCAGCGCTGGGGACAAAGGGCTCAGTTCAATCCCCGTAAATGAGCTCTTGATTAGCGGCTCTGATTGCTGGTGAGGAGCAGAGGGCGGACTCCAGCCAGACAAAAGCGCTTCCACGGTCCCGAGTCTTTCTCCACGGTCCTGCAGCCTTTCCCCACTGCAGCTCTCAGGCCGGGGGCAGCAGGAGGAGCTGGGATCAGCCTGAGCCGGGCTCAGCCTCTCCTCCCCTAAGGACTCGACTGTCCCCCGTCTTTGCTTCCTTTCCTTGCTGAAGCTCTGTTGCCCCCCTGGTGTCCCTCAGTAGGATCCTGCCTGTGCCGTTCCCGTTCCCGTTCCCATTCCCAGTGCAGCCCAGCTCAGATGGTTTCCCAGGCACGAGGCCAGTTCTCTGTTTTATGTCTCATTTGTCGAGGGCTTTTTTCCCCGTTAATCTCTGTAATTGAAGCCCGCAGCTGCCGCAGCTCCAGGAGCAACAGGAGGAGCAGCATCCCAGCCCCCGCCGCAATTCCCACCTCCCTCCCCTGCCCTGCCTCCCGTTGTTGATGCTCTCAGGTGCCACACTCCAGCTGGGTGGTGGGACTTGTGAGGGAAACACCAGACCTGGTGCTGGGCTCAGCCGATTCCCGGGAATTCGCTGGTGCGGCGCAGCCGCCGCGGAGCCCAGGGCGGAGGGCTGGCGGCAGGGGAATGTTTAATTCCCGCTCGGGTGAGCCCGCGGGGGCCGGGCTGTGCCACTGCAGCCCCTGCCCCAGCCCCTGCCCCTGCNTCACTCGCTCCGCTCTCCTGCGCTCCTTAATGAACTCGGTGCTAATCAGTGCAGCGAGGGGAGGCCGCCATCCCCTCTCCGCGGTTCAGGCTCCGGCAGGCTCGCTCCGGGCAGGAGTGACGGCCACGGCTCCGGTCAGGAAGTACAGGGCAGCTTCAGCAATTCCCAGGAAAGCAGCGGGGCCGTGGACACGCAGTAATTCTGCTCTTATTTTATGATGGAGCTGTTCCCTCGCACTCTGTCTGCATGGAGGAACCAGGCATTCGTCTTCCAGCTGGAGGAAAGCCAGGGAGGGATGGGATCCACGGCCCCAGGGATGGAGATGGACACAGGGAACAGGAGCTGTGGTGCTGCTGAGCATGGCCAGGGCCAGGAAGATGATCCGAGGGTGGGAAACCTCTGCCATGGGGCCAGGCTGGGAGAGCTGGGGGTGCTCACCTGGAGAAGCTCCAGAGAGAGTTCAGAGCCCCTTCCAGGGCCTAAAGGGGCTCCAGGAGAGCTGGGGAGGGCCTGGGGACAAGGGCTGGAGGGACAGGACACAGGGAATCGCTTCCACTGCCAGAGAGCGGGGATGGATGGGATATTGGGCAGGAATTGTTCCCTGGGAGGGTGGGCAGGCCTTGGCACAGGGTGCCCAGAGCAGCTGTGGCTGCCCCTGGATCCCTGGCAGTGTCCCAGGCCAGGCTGGACGGGGCTTGGAGCAGCCTGGGACAGTGGGAGGTGTCCCTGCCATGGCAGGGGTGGCTCTGGGGGCGTTTTAAGGTCCCTTCCCACCCAAACCATTCCAGGATTCTGTGATTTCTCCTCTAATCCTCAGGGTGATGAGCCATGGAATTCTGAGCAGGATCCACCTTTTCTAGGTGTTCCCACAGCAGCAGCTCAGGAGAAATTCCTGCCCCTCAGAGGGATTTCAGAGTCTGGGGGGTTTCTGCCATCTCAGGGAGCACAAACTCTGCCCTGGGATGTGCTCTCAGAGCTCGGGGTGGGTTTCAGAAGCTTTTATTTGGATGTCCTGCAAATGTGGACTGGGAGATGGGAACAGCATCCCCTGAGTGAGCGGAGGGGACAGAGATGGGGGAGGTGACAGAGAAATGCGTCTGGAGATGGGCTCTGGCAGGGGTTTATGGCTCTGTTAAATGCTGAACGCTGCTGGGGCTCTCATCCTCCTCTCACTGCCCACATTCCAATTTCTCCAGCGCTGAACGATAAAGGTGAAGTTTTACATTCTCTGTGTCACTGATGGGCCCCAGGGGGAATGTCCAAGGAGGGGAGCTGCTCTCCCAGGAAAGATCCTTCCTGACCATCAGTGGGGCTCCAGAAGCCCCATCGTCAGCAAGGACCCCAAAAGCATCAACATTTTTGGTGATCAATCAGCCAAACCAAACCATCTCCATTTTCAGATGCACCATTTCTCTGGTCCATACATATTCTTAAGAAGAACACACATTTCCAGCAAAGGAGAAACCAGTTCTGGTACTGACCTAATTTACCCCCCCTCCCCAGTCAGCCTGGAATCAGCCTTAAAATTCTCAAACATTTTGGATATTCTTGCCTCCAACCAGCTCCAGCCCTTTTGATCCCGACTCCTTCGGTCTGGAAGTGCCCCCGATGCCTTAGGATTTCAGCTTTTATATTTCTTATATCCTGCAATTCATTTGTGTGTAACTCCAAACCCCACACAGCCCGTGAGCTGCTGCTCTCCCGTTCTGGTCAGGCAAAACAATTCCTCTCTAGGCCTGGGAATCCAGGACACCGCGCTGCCTCGGGCCGAGCAATGTAAACAAAGTGGGTTAGGGGGGAGCAAACTTGGGCTGAGTGACTTCACTACCTGAAGCTGTAACTGGAGGATTAAGCCCGATGTGCAAACGGACCAAACTTACCAAAGTGTGAAAGCCCTGCGACGCCGGGGTCCGTTCTGGGTGTAGCTCCTGGGTCTCTGACTGCCCAAAGTGTACCTGAAGGCCCTTCAATAAATACCCGCTGTTATCCTCTTAATTTTGTCTGGCCCCTGGTTTTAGGTAGCCCCATCAAGGGCTGAAAAGCCTTTTTTCAAATAGCAGCATGAATTGTGGTGGTCATGTAAAAATTAGGAAACAAACTGCATTTAAGAACAGCATCTGCTCACTTACCAGCCAACCATCCCCAAATTACAAGTCAGTAAAAAGCTGAAAAAGGACGTATTCTCCTGAAATACATTATTTTCAACTGCTTTAATTCTGAATGAAAATGAATTATGAATACTAGTGTAACTATACCCCAACACACAGTTCCCCCTCCTGTGACACTTGTCCCCCTGCCGATGGTTTCTCCTTCCATCCCTTTTTACACAGTGGCTCTGGAGCTGCCACAGCGACACGCCAGGAGTCTGTCCCAGGCAGACAAAAGGGGTTGTGTCCTCCTGGAGTGGCTCGGGAAGCAGGGAGGGGATGAGGAAATGGGCTGCTGGAGGAAAGTTTGGTACTTGTCTTTCCTGCAGAGACGTCACTGCAGTTCTGCCTGCTCTGAGCTAATCCGTGCTGGCACGGGGGGCACTGGCTCAGCTCCAGCAGCTTCGTTTGCAGAGGTGATCTGATCTCAGCCCCAGGGTTTCCTCTGGGGCGGGAAAAAGGAACTGGGTGTTTCTGTGAAGGAGCAAAGGAGCTGAGCAGCCTCAGAGGGTTCCTAGGATGGCATTTGGGGTTGGAAAATGGATTTAATTGATAAGCAAGGCTTGGTGAAGCTGTGCCTTAGCCCTTTGGCTGAGGCAGGGCTCAGATCTCCTCCTTTCCTGGGAATGGGATGTGTGAGAAGGAAATGTTTCTACTTTTTAGCAGAAACCCTCCAGAAATAAATAAAAAAATCAGTAAATCAGAGAGGTTTTATTCCAGCCTTCAAAAGTCCAGAGTTCGGAATTTTCTGCTTCAAACCACTTCAGGTGTTTCTTGCTTAAACTTCTATTTTCTCTTCAGCACAAAAATTGTGGATTTCTAAATCCTCTCACTGTAAAGGCAGCTCCACTGTGCTCCCTCTTAGGGCTTTCAGTGCACAGAATCCCAGAACCCCAGACAGGTTTGGGTTGGCAGGGAATTTAAAGATGATCTGGTTCCATCCCCTGCCACGGACCCCTCCCACTGTCCCAGGCTGCTCCAAGCCCCGTCCAGCCTGGCCTGGGGCACTGCCAGGGATCCAGGGGCAGCCACAGCTTCTCTGGGCACCCTGTGCCAGGGCCTCCCCCACTCCCAGCCAGGAATTCCTTCCCAGGATCCATCCTAAATTTCCTCTCTCTCAGTCTGAACCCATTGCCCCTGCCCTGGCACTCCAGTCCCCAGTGCAGATTCCATTTCCAGTTCCCCCGTGACCCCTTCAGACACTGGGATTTTGCCATGAGGACCCCACACTCCCGTTGCCTCTCCAGGCTGAGCAGCCCCAACGCTCTCAGCCCGGGTTCTGCTCCTCAGGCAGCCTCGTTCCAAACCCATTTCACTGAATGATAATGAGCAGATGAACTGTGCCAAGCTCTGTGTGCGGGTGCTGAGCCCTGCACGTGCCAGCTGGCATTTCCAAATATTCCTTGGGAGCTTTAGAAGCACCATCGCCCTGAGGATGGGAATTGCAGAGTGGGATTGTTCAGCTGGCACCTGCCCAGGCGAAGTTCCCGACCCTGGAGCCCATGGGCAGGTAACAGGTGACCGGACAGAGAAGTCACCTGGGGTGGTGCCAGCGGAATCCAGGTTGGATGTTGGGAAAATTGCTTCATTGGTTAATGATAATTGGTTCAATGGTTAAACCCTGAACAAGCTGCCCAGGGCAGTGGTGGAGTCCCCAGTCCCTGGAAGTGTCCAAAACTCAACAGATGTGGCACCTCATGACGTGGTTTAGTGGGAATGGTGGCATTCAGTCCAAAGTTGGACTTGATGAACTTGGAGGTCTTTCCATCCTTAATGATTCCATGTTTCTCCTCAGCCTTAACAAACAGGATCTTTTATCTACTGAATCTGTTTCCCCCCGCTCTTATTTCCCCAGGATTCCCCTTTCTTCCCACTCCACTCGTCCTTTCCAGACCTCTCCTTCCAGCCCAGCTCCAGATCTCCCGCAGGGACCTGAACCTTCCTGAGGAACAGAGCAGGAATCACAGCGGGGATTTGGTCTGCATGGGGCACAGAACCTCCCTAACACGGGCTGGGATGGGTGCAAGGAGCATCCAAGGAAGGCAGTGCTGCCCCTCAGAGCATCAATTCTCTCTCAGTCAAGGTTTCTCTGAGCTGCAGAGAGCTCCGTGTGCAGGAACAAATTCACAACATCAAAATCTAGTTAAATGATGGGAAGGAGAAAATAAAACCTCAGCCAGACACAGCTTTAACTCAGTGCTGTCTTCGTGCCCATTCTCCTCACACGTATCCATAGATCTTAATTTACTGCCACTAAAAGCCTCTTAGGAAAAAGAAAAGTCCTTCCAGGCTCTTTGTCTATTTGTGATAAGGCCATGAGCATCTACATTAGCAAAATCCAAAAAAAAGAAATGTTTTAACATTATTTTAATTAAAATGTGATCGTACAATTGTTTAAGGAGATAAAAATAATTCTCATTCATTTTAATTAGGCTTCATTTTTGCATGCCTGGAGCATCTCCTCCTGTGCTGGGGCTCTGGAACGTTCCTGACTCCTCCTGCTTCTCCCTTCCCCTCATCCCATCCAGCCCCTTATCCCTGACCCTGCCGGGGAGGGATGGGAGTGTGGGGAATGGGCAAAGCAGCCTAAAAAGAGAGGAGAATTCCTGTGCCATTAAGCTCCCAGGGTTTGCCACACTTCCACCTGCAGGGAGGGGATGCAGGGAATGCAGCAGATTCTCAGAGCAGCTGTGGCTGCCCCTGGATCCCTGGCAGTGCCCCAGGCGAGGCTGGACGGGGCTTGGAGCACCCTGGGACAGTGGGAGGGGTCCCTGCCCATGGCAGGGGTGCAACAAAATAATCTTCAAGGTCCCTTCCAACCCAAACCCATCTGGGATTCTGTGAACTGAAGAAACTGGGAGCTCCATGTCTGGACATGAAGGATTCGGGCATTGCTGTGAAGGAGCAGAGGAGCTGAGCAGATCCAAAGGGTTTCTAGGATGCACTTTGGGGTGGGAAAAATGATTTTAGTTCATAAACAAGGCTGAGCGAGCTGAGAGAGCTGAGAGAGCTGAGAGAAGAGAGGGAGATGAGGGAGGAGAGGGAGCTGAGGGAGCTGAGAAAGCTGAGGGAGCTGAGGGAGCTGAGAGCTGTCAGCTCTGCTGTCTGCTGCCATCACAATCTGTTCCTGCTTCACAGCAAACAGAGCAGGGAAAGAGATGGGTTTGCCAGGCTGGACAACACAGCCAGGCAGTGAGAGGAGAAAAACTGAGAATGTCTCCATAGTCCCTGTGCTGACTGGGGCAGGCACTGGGAAGGAGCAGGGACCAGTCTGTCAGCAGGACTGGGGACATATGTGGTGATGGAGGACTTTTTCATGGCAAACACTGTTCAAGGAGGGAACAGGGAATGCTCACATGTCCTCAGCCAGCTTTGTGCCAGCTCAAGTATATGGGATCAGCCTGTCGGCCCTGGGATCATGTGAGGGCCCTGGGATGAGCCTGAGGGCCCTGGGATCACCTGTGGGCCCTGGGATCACCTGTGGGCCCTGGGATCAGCCTGAGGGCCCTGGGATCACCTGAGGGCTCTGGAATCAGCCTGTGGGCTCCGGGATCAGCCTGTGGGCCCTGGGATCAGCCTGTGGGCCCTGGGATCACCTGTGAGCTCTGGGATCAGCCTGAGGGCCCTGGGATCAGCCTGTGGGCCCTGGGATCAGCCTGTGGGCTGTGGGATCAGCCTGAGGGCCCTGGGATCAGCCTGAGGGCTCTGGGATCAGCCTGAGGGCCCTGGGATCAGCCTGTGCCTCAGAGGTTTGGCCCAGAGCATCCCAGAGCGGCCGCAGGGTGGGTGTGCTCTGTCACAGACCTTGTGCCCGGTGGATATTCCTGGTGCTGGGACTGAGGTCAATGCACTGTGGATGACAAAAAAGCAATTCCCAAAAAGCTCAGCCTGCCCAGGTGCAATGTCGGGAGCCCAGGCTGGGCTCCAGTCTAAAGCTGTTTCTAACCGGAGCTGAACACCTTATTTCAGGTGGTGGGGACGGTGTCAGGGCAGGGTCTCCAGTCCAAACACACCCACTATCCCAAGGACCCCCACACTGAAAAGTAACAAAGGCACGAAAGCTTTTGCAAACCTGGCATCTCCTCCAAAATTCCCGTTCCTGAGCCAAGCCCCTCCAGGCTGGAATGTCCCTGAGTGCCCCCAGCTGCAGGGCACGGCTCCACAGCAGCCCCAGCAGCACTGGGGTGCCACGGCCGAGGCAGGACCGTGTCCCCTAACCATGCTAACCCCTAAACCACCCCAGTGCTGACTTCAGCTGGACACAGAGGCAGTAACCCGTGCTGGGGGCTGATTCTGCAGCTCTCGTTCCCAGGGGATCCATCAGAGGCAAGGCAGGAGACAATGAAGCAATAATTCCTCCTCCAGGTGCTGTCCTCCCCTGCCATTCTCATTTCCTCCTCTCCCCACACCAAGACAAAATCCTGATGGTCTCTGCTGATACCAGGAGAGCGGCAGAACTGCGAACTCCCCCTCCCACACTGATTTAATTTCTCAAATCGTTCTCCCCATTGCAAATATTTTCTGCTTTGTAACAGCTGAGGTTTGAAAACAATGCTGTGTGCACAGCTACAGAGCCCTTCTCTTGTTTGCTTGGATCCCTCTGGAGAAAATGGAACTGATTCACTTATTCATTGCATATAAATTCACCAACTGTTTGACTCTTCTTTTTTTAATCATTGTGGCACAAACAACCCACAGTTTAATTTTTACAAGTTTCCTCATTACTCAGACCTGCTAACCAGGACATGCGAGCACCGAGGTGCTCTTCAGTTGTTTACTGATCGTTCGTTTTCCCTAGAATTCCTCATCCATCTCTTGCGGTGTCATTTCTGCTTCTCAGTGTGATGTCTCAAACATTTCTTTAACAAGAGAAGGTCAGAAAATTAGCGGTGAACAATTACAATTCAGTTGAATTGTCCTGGTTTTCCAAAGTAACTTTGTTCTTATAGAGTCTTTACAGAGCTTCTCTTTCCAGGAGGAGCAGCTGCTCCCTTGGCACAGAGGCTTATTCCAGAATTCCCTGCTCGGGGGTTGGGGTAACCCTTGGCAGGGATGTCCCGCCCTCACCCCACACCTTCAGGGAACCCCAAATGCTTTGGGTGAGAAGGGACCTTAAAGCCCACCCAGTGCCCCCCCTGCCACGGCAGGGACCCCTCCCACTGTCCCAGGCTGCTCCAAGCCCCATCCAGCCTGGCCTGGGGCACTGCCAGGGATCCAGGGGCAGCCACAGCTGCTCTGGGGACCCTGTGCCAGGGCCTGCCCACCCTCCCAGGGGAGGATTTATCCCTAATGTCTATTCCCGTTTTCTCCTTTCCTCCCAAAGCTGGGAGCAGTGCTGCTGTCCCTCATGCCCTGTTGAGATCCCAACCCCCAGCCCTGCCCAGAGGCACAGAAATCCCTTTTTTCTCCTCCCCCCTGATCCACGCAGCAGGAACGGCTGCGGAACAGGAATTGCTTCTGCAAGTGCTGAGAGGTTTTCCAGGTCCATTCGCACTCCCTGCTGAGGTGAGAACAGGACCCTTTCTGCCTCTGAGCACAAAGCTCCAGGGAAGGAGCTGGAGGAGAGGCCCCAGGCTGGATCCTCCTGCCAGGACTCACAAAAACCTCAGTTTGGGTCCCTGCCCTGCCCAGCACATCTTTAACAAACACCTCCAGCTCTGCTCACCCGTGCCCTGACCTTTGCAGGGTAAATCCACAGCAACCTCCCCACAGGTTAATCCAAATCCCAAAAATTTCACTGACAAAACCCTCTTTTCTCTTTTCTAAAAAACAGTCTCACCCATCAAAGCACCTTCTAGTGCTGTTTGAAATGAAAGGGTTTGGTGAAAAGTTCCAACGAGCCCCAAAAGCCCCAAAGCTTGGAAAGTCTCCTGCAGAATGGTCTGGCAGGGAACGTTTCCCTGAGGATGCTTCTTCCCTAACGTGTTCCCTGAGCTGTGACAGGCCCTGACTCACCCCAGGGGTGGGGAATCGTTCACCTGGACCGCGATGGATCCGTGGGATCAGCAAGGGGCTGGGACTGTGACCACTGGCCCCGAGTGTCCTCCTGGGTGACTTCCCCAGCAAGAAAAGAGAAGGATTTTGTTGAAGCCACATCCCTGGAAGTGTCCAAAGCCAGGCTGGATGTGGCTCTGGGCAGCCTGGGACAGTGGGAGGTGTCCCTGCCCATGGCAGGGGTGGCCCTGGGTGGGCTTTGAGATCCCTTCCCAACCCAAACCAGTTTGAGATTTTATGGTTCCACTATGATTTGTAATTTCTGGAGGCAAAAGGGGAATGAAATCGTCTCTTCTCTTTTCCCATAACCTTTGTGCATCCAAAGTGAGGGGGCAGTTTCCAGCTCCCGTGGGTCACACAGGCAGCAGGGAGGGGCTGGAAGAGCTTTACCTATCATACTTACAGGAGCTGGGGACATTTGGGATGGATTTGGGGACATTTGGGATGCAGTTTGTTTGGCTAAGCCAAAAGCAGGGATTCCCCTCCCCTCCTGGCATGGACCCATCCCGATCTCGCTCTATCCACGCTATGTGAGCCGGGGATCAGCCCGAGCCCGAGGTGACCCCATGAGTTCATTCCTGAACGGGGAGAATCCCCCTGGAGTTCTGCACCTCAGAGCAGCACCTCAAACCCCAACCCTTCCCCACGGCGCAGTCACTGCTTTTCCCTTTTCCCTCCGGCAGCATCCCCAGAGCAGCGGAGCAGCGCCGCCCCGGCCGGACGCCCGTGCCTGGGGAGCTGCCAGCTCTCTGCTCCCCGGAAGCCCCGGCTGTCACCTCCCGGCTGACCCTGACGCGTCCCCATCGCTCGCTGCTCACACCCGATTCCCGCAGGCGCCCCGCGCTCTCCGGCCGGGTTTAGCACGGAGTGAAGGCAGAGGTCGGCGCTGCTGTCACCCCTGGCAGTGATGAGCAGGGAGAGGCAGCCCCGGGAGCCTCCCTGCTGCGCAGGCATCATCACGGGACCATCCCGATCATTCCCGGGCCCATTCTCCCTCCTAAAGAGCACAAGGGCACTGCTGGGGCGGATTCAGGAGTCAGTGACTCGCTGACGGCTGTGACAGAGATCGTTCCAGATGGTGTTGAAGTTCCCACTTTTGCGGGAATAATGGCTCAGCTCCCCCGGCAGCCGGGGAACCCTGACAGCCTCCCAGGAGCGGTG
Source organism: Dryoscopus gambensis (assembly GCA_013389985.1). Classification (NCBI taxonomy): domain Eukaryota; kingdom Metazoa; phylum Chordata; class Aves; order Passeriformes; family Malaconotidae; genus Dryoscopus; species Dryoscopus gambensis. Next base: position 188,229 of record WEIT01016944.1, read on the forward strand.
AGTTAAGCACAAGGAAAAGGCCATCAGGGGCTTTGTGCTGGGGTTTGCAGCTGTCAGAGCGAGAGGAGTCGGGTCTGGCTTTTATCACTGGGGCAGGCGGGGAGCGCAGCTCGATTCGCACGGAACGAGCTTTTCACGGACAAGGGGATTGCAGCCTGATCGCCACCGAGACCGGGAATTCAGGGGGAGCTGCAGCCACGTCTGGGAGCCTTTGGATGACAGGAGCTCCTTCTGCAGCTCGAGCTGGGAGTCCCCTTTGCCATGGAGGAACAGCACCGGTGGTTCCATTGCACACAGGGGATCATGGAAAATCCCGAGTGGGAAGGGACCTCCAGGATCATCCAGTGCCGCTCCTGGCCCTGCACAGACCCCCCAACAACCCCATTCTGGGCATCCCTCCTGGAGCTCTGGCAGCCTCGGGGCCCGGCCCGTTCTCTGGTCAGTGCCTGAGCACCTCCGGGGGAAGAGCTGAATCCTTTGAGAAAGGGATAAACTGAGGCACGGAGCGAGCCCGAGCAGGATCCCGGCTCACGGGAAGCCACAGCCGGTTCCTCCTGGGAGATACCCCGATGCTATCAGCCCTGGGGGTTTCACCCCATCCACAGCCCGGCCCCCCGGGGCAGAGCCAGACACCAGGGCCCCGATGGCCCCCGATGGCCCGCGATGGCCCCGGGCCCAGCAGCTGCTGCCGACGGCTCTTCCCAGCAGGGAGGCAGCTCCCAGTGCCCATCAGCGCTGCTGCTGCAGCACACACTGAAATATTCTCGCCGTCTGTCAGATCAGTCAGTGCCCGTTCATTATCCAGGACCCGAGCTGCTCTCCAGCACAGCTCAGGCCACCAAGCTGAGGGGACTGACCCTGCCTGCGCTAATGGAGCCTTAAAACTCCTGCCTGCCCACATCTTCTGTCAGAAAATAATTCACCCTCAGATTTTGACTAATTACAGGAGTTCGGAGTGGCTGGGCTGGCTCTGATCCAAGGCCTGGCTGCAAGGAAAAGCCTCCCTCCATCTCCAGGCGGTCAGGGAGACTGGAGAAGGGATTCAACCCCTCTGGACATCGGGTGGGGAGAGGGAACAGCTTTGGGGTCGATGTTGTGTCCCTGACTCTGAGGGACCCCTCTGAGAGGTCTTCAAGGGGTTCCTCAAGGCTCAGGGTTCAACTAAAAGGAAATGAATCCCGTGAAACCTCAGGGAATGGGCTCAAGCTCATTCCCAACTTTCCCCATTCATGCTCACCCGGGAATGGGGCTGTCTTGGTTTGAAAAGACTTGTAACCCAGGACAGGGGCAGAGCATGACTTGGGAAGCTCCCATTTCTCTGCATGCCCAGGGCTGGGAAGGGGGAATGGAAGGGAGGAAGGTTCTGTACAATTTGTGAGTCCGAGGCATGAGCTGGTGACGCCGGGGATGAGAGCAGCGCTCCCCGTGTGGGATTTTGGCCTGTGGGCAGAGCCTCTGAGCAGGGAATGCCCTTGGGTTCAGCTGCCTGCCCAACACTTGCATGGTGGCCATTTGCAGCTAAAAAAATGGATGTAAAAAGCAGGAAACTTGTAAAGAAACATGGACCTTCAATGAAGAAATTACTGAAATAGAGAAAATCATGGCTTAAATCAAAATCCCTGCTTTCCCTTGCTCGGTATCCGGCCTTTCATCTTCCCAGGGGGATTTTGTCCCAATAGAGGCTGGGCAGGGCTGGGAGCAGCCTGGGACAGTGGGAGGTGTACCTGCCCATGGCAGGGGTGGCACCAGAGGGGCTTTGAGGTCCCTCCCAACCCAGACCAGTCCGGGATTCTCTGATTCTGCAGACTGTTGATTGTGTGGTTCTGTAACCCAGGCACCAGGGAGAGACAGCATCACCGCCACTGAGGAGATCAGCACACTCAGGGAACGCTGGGGAGATGAACAGGGAGAACTGGGAGGGAAATCGTGAGCAAATCCACAGCCCGGAGTCCCTTGCCCCCAGCCATCCTTCGGCCAGCAGCAGCTTGGGAGCACTCAGGGACAAGGAGAGGCAGGAACAGGGGAAGCGGCAGGAGGGATTTGGGGAGTGCTCTGCTTCAGAGTCACCTCGCTCTGCTGAGAGAAAACAACTTCTGCATCAGTCCTGGTGCTCAGCTCCCGGCGCAGCCTGGTGCACCCAACCTGCTCTGCAGCTGGAATATTTGTCTTTCCCTGGCTCTTTTTGGCACGTCCCAGTTGAGTTGTTGCAAGGAGGTTACAGCTTCAGTGTTGGAAATGAGGGCACAGAGACAAGAGGGGCAGCAGCGCAGAGGCAAACATCTGCATCAGAGCCCCCACAGCTGCAGTCCCACGCTGGCACCCCTGAGCCTGCCCAGAGCTCACCTCCCAGAACGAACCTGCTTTAGCAGGAGACAGGGAGAGCTCTGCAGTGCGTTTGGGGGAATGGGGCTGACAGAGGTAAAGAAAACCCCAAACACCTTCTGACAAAGAATGCTGGGCTTCCTCCAGAGCAGTGGGGATTTCCTTCCTTTGCAAAACTGACTTCTCATCACAATCACTCATTTCCAACCCCACATTTTCCTTTTGTCTGTTCTGGGAAAAGACTGGATTTCAACAAGAACTCCAAGGAAATGTTGTGGAGGGAGAGTGGGGAAGTGTTTGGGGCTCGTTTGCCACAGACACAACAAAACATTACAGGCTTTTGTAGCACTTTGGTCCATTCCAGCCCTCGTGGCTCTGGAGCTGCTTCCCAGGACAATCTGAGGGCATCCAGGGACTGCTCCCAGCTGAGCAATTCCCGAGGCACTTGTGGCACCATCCCAGGGATTTCTCTGCCCTGGGGTTAAGCTCAGCTCAGCCAGGGCTCTGGGCCTTCCCCACTGATGCAGTCTCAGCCAAATCCCTTCCCCTCACATCTCCAGATGCACAATCCGCTGGGAAGTGGTACTGGATAAAGACTTCAGGGTTGGAGTCCTCAGGGTCTCGGGCTGTTCTGTACTCCTGCAGGTTCCCAGAAAGGTCAGAGCCCCGCCCTGCCTGGAGCCTCAGCACAGTTTTGTGAGGAAAAACCCTGGGATGGAAACCAGGAGTGAGGGAACCCAGCAGGGGTTGGAACAAGGGGGAATTTGCAGGGATGGGGCTCAAAGGCTCAGCAGGGATCATCAAGAAGCCCAGAATTCCAGAATAGTTTGGGTTGGGAGGGACCTTAAAGCCCCCCCAGTGCCATGGGCAGGGACCCCTCCCACTGTCCCAGGCTACTCCAGGCCCCGTCCAGCCTGGCCTTGGGCACTGCCAGGGATCCAGGGGCAGCCACAGCTGCTCTGGGCACCCTGTGCCAGGGCCTCCCCACCCTCACAGGGAACAATTCCTGCCCAATATCCCATCCAGCCCTGCCCCCTGGCAGTGGGAAGCCATTCCCTGTGTCCTGTCCCTCCAGCCCTTGTCCCCAGTCCCTCTCCAGCTCTCCTGGAGCCCCTTTAGGCCCTGGAAGGTCACAATAAAGTCACCCCAGAGAGGAGACAGGAGAGGAGGAAGGAGAGGTGAACTGCAGGGAGTATTTTGGGATGGTTGTGGAATACAGGCAGCCATAGGCAGAGGCTGCATTTCCTGGGGGCAATGGGCAATGAAGCTTTCCTGGTTCCTCCCTCCAGGGAATCCTCCAAGGATTGTTCCCTTCCCAGCTCCTTCACCTTCCTCCCCTGGCACTGCCCCCCTTGCGTGCCACATCCACAGTGTCTGCACAGAGCCAGCCTGAGCCTCCCAAATCCCAGCAGCTCCCCAGGGAGCTCCCAGCAGTGCCAAGCACCAGCACACACCAAATCCAGGGGGATGCTCCTGGCAAGAGCTCCAGAACTCTCCTCCAGTGGGGCCTGGCAGAATAAACCCCAAACATGTGTCAATAATTACCTTTCTTGCCAGGCACACATGGCCTCGTTGTCCCTTCTTCCCTGCAAGCAGTGACACCCGGGACACTGCCCAATGTCCCTGTCAGTGAAAGGCAAGTCAAGCTTAACCCACTCAGGCTTAACCCAGTCAGGCTTAACCCAGAGCATCCCCAGACTGTGCTGGATAAATTTCCGAGGCTGGCTTCTGCAGCACGAGCCTGTCTGGAATGCAAAGCAGCCCTGGGCTCGTGCGGAGCACGGAGGAGTCTGGGCGGGAAGGGAGATCCATGGAATCCCCCTGGAATCTGACGGGGAAATCTGGGCTGCAGGGTGCCCATCGGTGAGCGGGCGGGGGCGGCCGCCTCCCCCGGGCGAGGGAATGGCTGGAGCACGGCCGGATCCAGAGGCAGGGCTGCAGCCGGGCTCCTCTCCCCGAGCCGCCCGAGCGCAGGTGCCTCCCTCACGCGTTGCCATGGAAATAACGCAAAGCCGGGGCCCGGCGCTGCCCCTCCCCGCGCCCGGTGTGGGGTCGGGCTGGGGCCGCGGCA
>WEIT01016946.1:521-48396 GCA_013389985.1 Dryoscopus gambensis
TGGCGGTGGCCGAGCACGTGCGGTACGAGAGCACCGGCCCGGCGCTGTGCACCGTGGTCTTCCTCCTCGTCTACTTCTTCGGCATGGCCAGCTCCATCTGGTGGGTCATCCTCTCCCTCACCTGGTTCCTGGCCGCCGGCATGAAGTGGGGCAACGAGGCCATCGCCGGCTACGCGCAGTATTTCCACCTGGCCGCCTGGCTGCTACCCAGTGTCAAGTCCATCGCTGTGCTGGCACTCAGTTCTGTGGACGGGGACCCCGTGGCTGGCATCTGCTACGTGGGCAACCAGAGCTTGGAGAACTTACGGGGCTTTGTGCTGGCACCGCTGCTCATCTACTTGGCCATAGGCTCCATGTTCCTGCTCGCTGGCTTCGTCTCGCTCTTTCGTATCCGCAGTGTCATCAAGCAGCAGGGTGGCCCCACCAAGACCCACAAGCTGGAGAAGCTGATGATACGCCTGGGACTCTTCACTGTGCTCTACACTGTGCCAGCTGCCAGCGTGGTTGCCTGCCTCTTCTACGAGCAGCACAACCGGCCACGCTGGGAGGCCACGCACAACTGCCCCTGCCTGCGTGACCAGCAGCCTGACCAGGCCCGCCGCCCTGATTATGCCGTCTTCATGCTCAAGTACTTCATGTGCCTGGTGGTGGGCATCACCTCTGGTGTCTGGGTCTGGTCTGGCAAGACCCTCGAGTCCTGGAGGGCCCTGTGCACTCGCTGCTGCTGGGCCAGCAAAGGTGCTGCTGTGGCTGGGAGCACAGGGGCAGGAGCAGGTGGACAGGCAGCAATCACGGCTGCAGGAGGACTTGGGGCCGGAGGTGGCGGCTCACTCTACAGCGATGTTAGCACCGGCCTGACGTGGAGATCAGGCACCGCCAGCTCTGTCTCCTATCCCAAGCAGATGCCCCTGTCTCAAGTGTGAGGAGGGGGAAAGAGGCCAAAGGTTAGGGAATGAGGGACACTGGCCTGCCTAAAATGCCCCCTCACTGTTTGGTGCCATTAATGAACCCCTAATGGTCCTTATTAGCCACAGCTTGTATAGAACAATGCAGCTGGCAGAGGCCCCAGGCTCCAGCCCCCTCCTCCTTACCCGCCATTCATATGCAGGGAGCATGTACTTCAAGAAGCCAGCTTATTATTTTGCTGGCAGAGGAGGATAGAGGCTCACCCGTGTCTTGCAGAGGCCAAGACACAGCGGCTTCTGAGCCACTCTGGACTAACAGCAGCTCTTACTCATGGGAGGGAGGGTCTTCCTCCCCCCCATCCTGAGGTGGGAGTCTGCTGGGGACTGCAGGTTTTTGCGATGTTGATGACCAGGCAAATGCCTTACAATATAGACTGAATCAAAACATGTCTTAATTATACACCCCAGCTAAATACGGGTTTCCTACACTAAAGGATGTATTTATATAATTATTTGTTACCTTGTACAGATGTGTAAAATATGTATATATCCAAAGCTATACAGTCTGTAAATTTTTTTGTAAAAAAGTTTAGAGGCTACCCCTGTAAGAGCAAATATGAGTATTCTATTTTGTCAATAAAATGACTTTTGATAAATGACTTTTTCAAGCTTTTCCCCTACTCCTGCCCTGGTTATTCCAGCTGCTGTATCTTTAGGTGGTTCCATAAACTATGAACTGCATTCATGCACCAGTCATTACCTGTTAAAGAAATGAGCTATGTAGACCCAAGAAAACAAGTCATTCAACAAGTTGCTCTGAAAAAGTGTTTGCCAAAACTGGGAGCTGCCTTACCATACTTCTTTCCTTTTTTGAAAGATGATGGTGTCTTTAAACTGAGCCTTTACAAAAGAGTCATCTCCCGTGGCATGTTAAGTATCCTTTTAAAACGGGTGTTATTTTAGGAATGTGCACACCCGCCTCTCATATCTGTTGTCTACACTTCTGTAAGCACCTGCCTTTCCTGGGATGCGTACTGAAGTGTAAAAGGTTAATGTTTTAAATTCATAGATCATGTACTATGGCGGAGCAGTGAGTTGAGATTTGTTAGATCAATCTCTTCTTAACAGATTAAACTAACATCTTAACTTTTGTATATCAAATATGGTCCTTTTTCAAGAGAAAAGGTATTGTTCTTCTGTCAGGAGTAAGCTAATTTATTTGAGCAGAAGGCTGTTGAATTAACAGAAGAATGCTTTGGCAATTGTTGAACTTTTTACCTGTCTGCCCAGTGGCTCAGAACATCATTCCTTTAAGAGGAGCTAAATGAATAGGGTTAATCTGTAGGGAACTTGGTTTCTTTTGAGTTTGGGAAAACTTTGATCTTTTCTCTTCACCAAACGTGATGTATAGTCTGAAGTTTCTTTCCCTGCTGCCTGGTTCCTCTTGTTGCAGACCAATTGGCCACCATGGAGCCTTAAAGTTCTTCAATTAAAGGGACATGGGACTTTTTTTTTTTTTTATTTTAAGAGGAAGACTTGTAACAGTTAGTGAACACCAGAGGGAAAAGGGAGAACAGCCTTTTAAACAGCTTTTCCCTGCATTGTTAGCCAGACTGCAGGCAGCAAGGCATGGCTTGGAGCATTATAGAAAAGAGCTATGAATGCCCTACAGGTGGTCTGCTCACATAATCTCCCCAATTTAAAACATTTTCCTTTACAGGACAATTGCATTACAAAACTCCCTTCTCTTTTGGTCCTAATTGAACCAAAGAACAACTACAAGATTTTCTTTAAAAACTGAGTGTCCAAAAAAGTTTAAAATCTATTAACTACAGTCTAATCTGTTTTCTAAAATGAGAGCACTCAGAATACCAGGAGTAAAAACTGCATTAGACATTACTCCAGATATTTTTACATCTTCTGCTTATAGTCTGTCAAATTAGCAATCATTTAAAAGCAATTGGTTAGGTTGTGTGCTAGCAGTGAAAAGATAGCCCCAGGTCCCTTATTAACCTGCCAATCATGATAAGAGATGGGCAGCTACCCTACTAATGACACAGATATCCGTCATGATTTGTGGGAAAAACCTTGTTTCATTGAGCACTGACTTGATTATCGGTGTCCCTTTCAAAGATCTCTTAACTTAATAGACTCCACTTCTACAAAGTTACCAGGAACATGAAAAGGACCAATTTAAAATGCTCCTAACTCCCTGATGGGAAAAATAATTTTAATTTCTTAAATGCAAAGGAAATTCCACTGGGATTTATGCATGGTACCTATTTATGCACCAACTGACCAGCATCAGAATACTGACATAACTGTAAGTTGAAAAGGCTGTACTATTTTCTGTACTGCTGGAAGCATTTTTTTCAAGGTTGTTGAAACATTTAAATCAAAGTGGCACTTTCCCTGCTGTCAGGTCTTCCTGCTGGGAAAGCTCCACGTAGCACAATCAGTTCTGCAGATAAAAATCTGAGTTCCTTCCCCTCCAGCCGGTTCTAGCAAGGAAGATGGCAAGGAGGTACAGTCACAACTCTTCTTTGAGAATTTGTTTAGATAGGTGTCTCGCAGGCTGCTGGGACAGGTTGCTAGTGATGAGATAAATGCATTTCTAGTAAAAGAAGTAGCCCTATAGCTTAACCTACCCTGGAAGGAGCCAAGAGGTGCTACAAGTGAACTTAGTGAGAAAAGGAGTCTCAGAGCTGGCCAGGTAAACAAGACGCCTGCTTTGGAAGTGACTGAGTAATTATGCAAAGGTTAAATGGATGAAAATGAGGCAAAATTAACATCACTAGAAACACAAACCTGGGGAAATGGAGCTAAAGAAGCTAACTCAGAAGTGCAGATTTTTGTAAATCAGCATAAAATTTGTAGACAGGTAAAAACAATCAGGCACACCAAGAGCAAGGCATTTAGGTATACAACAAAGAAAAATCCACAGCTACAATGAACTTCACATTATTAGGATGCCCTTTAACAGGCTTTAAGGTTAAATTTGCTGTGAAGATCCTGAAAGTGTTGGTGAAGTGATAGAAATGACACGTTGATTTTCAAGATCTGATGATAAACTGCCTTCTCTGCAAATTTGCCAGAGAGCTACTGACAATAGCCCAAAGCCCATGGGCCAAGCCCTTGCCTGCAGAGCAGGAGAGCTCTTGGCATCCCTGCTGGCATAGGCTCATCCATGGGCAGGGACAGCACCCACACACACTGGCTCCAGAGAGCTAAGGGAAAGCTTTGCTGTCACTGATGTGACCCATAACAGCATTTGGGCAGCTGGATAATGGCAACTGAGAGCCTCCCACAGAAAGGCCAAACTGCTCTGTTCAGGCAAGTGACCAAGTTAGCAGAAAAACATGGTTTGGGATTTTTTTCTTCTCTAAGAAGCAGGATACCTTTAGAGTGCTCTTTTTTTTCCCCCAGCACCCCTCCTTGCTTTACATGCTCCTGCTTCAGAAAGGAAATCTTACAGATCTTTCTTCTCCTGCTGCAATAACTGAAAAACCCTGCAGCCACCCAGAGAGCTGGCCTAGCTTCTGGTGGGCCTCTTAAACAGTGGCAGAGCAGGGCAGGCGTGCTGCAGAGCCTCAGGAGGGACACCACACATCCCCTGGGCTCTGCTGCTCTGTCCCTGGGAGCTAGATGGAAGTGTGTGCCAAAATTTTCCCTTTGCAGGAGAAGCTTCCCTGAAGTTTTGATAATCAATCATTTGGTTGGGAAGGGGCTTCAAGAAAGGGAGGAATTAGGAAATTCTCGTATATTGTAATAATATGAATGTGGCCAGGCTCTCTGGGAAGGCTATGAAGGCTAAGACTGGCACACAAGAAGTCTTTTCTCCTTTCTTACACAATATTTAAAGTATTGGTGTGCTCACCCATTAAACAGTTCTTCAAATGTTCCAAAAGCTGGTGGGGTAGGAAAGCTGGAGGCAGGGGTGTCTCTGTGCACACACTACCCACAACATTCTTCACCCCAGCTTCAGAGCCTGGGTTTTTTCCAGGTTCTCTTAGGAGGACACATTTCTAGACACCTGAAGGTGGCTTGTAGAAGAAATCAGCAACAGTTTTTCACAAGAGAAAACTGGGAGACAAGTACTGGGAGACAAGACAGAATGCCCAAATTTAAAAAGGAATCACTAGCTGAGAAAGACCTTGGGAGAATCCCAGGTCTACTTTGAAATATGAAAATTCAATACAAGACTGCTTCTTGATCCCAGTGACTGTGCTCAACACACTTATGTCACAAGCACTACATGCCTGCACAGGAAGGAAACCTTAACCAATAAAGACATGACATTTCATATGGGATAGACAGGCCATCTAATGTGAGGGAAGAGAAAACTAGCAATAATGTACATTGAAAAATGACAAAAGATGCTCCTGGAGTGAAAACTCACCTGCAGTCAAGATCATGCTGGAGGAAAGCTCAGTGTGGACCAGTCAAACCAGCTTGTGGAATCCCAGCCAGTCTCCTAAGTGCCTGTTCCAACCTGCCAGTAGCATGCCCTGCTCCTGCACCCCATTCCAGAGCCACGCGGCCTGTGTTTCTCCAGGCACACAATTCCACTCCCACACACCATGGTCAATGCAGCTTCTGGCCCAGCAGGGAAGTGAGTGAGGAGCAAATCTCTCTCCATCACCCTTCCTGGCCATGTTCCCTCTCTATTTGTCCTGCATACCAAAACTGGATGGTATGGAAAAGATAGCACATCTCTCCCTAGAATTAAAGAGTCTGGGCAACAAAGGGCACCCTGAAAACAATAGGACGAGACTAAGAAGAATAAAGAGATCTGAGGATGTCGATCCAAAGAGGAAACATTAAACAGGGCAGGGTCCCAGCATGTGGTTGTGATGAGCTCTAGGCAGCCTTTAAGAGAACTCAATTAGAAATCTTCAGACAGCTCTGTTTATTTAAGCTTTTATAACTGCCCATCATTACTGTAATCAGGCATATGAATTTCACAAGTTCAGCAGAAAGGATCACACATCATAAATGCTGTGGTGGTATGGAACTAACTAGTGTCTGGTATTAAAATGTGGAGCAATAATATGAGGTGACTAAGGATAGTAAAAGCACCTCAGGAACTTGTACCTAAGGTCGAATGCTGAACCAAGCTTTTTGAAGGCTGAGATAACACTTCTTCACTCCTACAAGTGTCTTATCTGTGATCTCAAAACACTTAACAGTCACTTGTGAATTAAGAGTCAAATTTCTTCTTGTGAGGCAGAAATTGCAGTAATAACGCCCAGGCGAATGAAACTTAAATGCAAGTCTAGGGGAAGAACCTGGATTTCCTGACTCTGCTCTGTGTTCTCAGTACAGCTCTATTTTATGAGCGCTTTCTCACAGCCGTGCCCTCCCCGCCAGGGTCCCCGCAGCAGCCCCCAGAGGCCACAGCCCCACGCCCGGAGTGTCCGAGTTTGCCCGGCACACACCAAATCTGCAGCGTCGGGCTGCCCGAGCCCGATCGGGCCATGGATGCTGCGGGGCTGAGGCGAAATCGTCTTGTACATGACTGGAGGAAAAGTACTTATTCCTCCCATTCCCTAAGGCGGGCAGGTATGGAAAAGAAGGTTTACAGCAATTTTGGAGTTGCACCGGGCAAGGAACCCGGCAGGCGGAGGGGCTGCGGGAGGAGTGGCTGTGGGGGCGCGGCGGAGGCGCGGCGGGAGCGGGATGCGGGAGGGGCCGGGGGCCTNCTGCGCTGACCCTGCAGACGCCACTGCCGGCACCCTCCGAGCAGGGGTCACCATCGCTGCAACAAGCAGAGTAGAATACAGAGCTAAGGTGTTCTTTTTTAAAGTCCAGCTTTCCAAGAAAATAGAAATTTAGTCAGAAAGATGTGGCCACATTCCTGTAGACCTAATATATTATAAAGGAGAAAGCTGGGCTATTTCTTTTAGACACTATCTGGCTTCTTCAATATGTTGCATAAAAAAGTGGTTCTTATCCTATCACTTTTGCCTTATATGTGACTTTTTAGATGCTTTCAGGTATGCTTTAAATGTATTACTTAGATATTCTTTTCTCCAAACTTCTGTCATTGATAATTACACGTGACATTCTTCACAAAGAAGTGCTAGTCTCAAATTATTTTTTTCTACTTTTTTTTTCCCAAAAATAAACTTACAGCTAGAATGTCCCATTTTCACATCTTCTGAAATTAGAAAGAATAGTTTTCATGCTATGAAAAGACTTGATTCAAAATGTGTTTGAGACATGATACCTTCGTCATTTCTCAGTGGTTGAAATCTAAATGCTCTCTTTTAATGTGAATCAGAAAATGTTGCCATCTGGCTTATGAAACAAATGACTTGCTTTGGCTTTCTGTCCAGACGTAGGGAGGGAACAGAATTAAATCTGACTTTTCGAAAAGGCAAGGGAAATGTTCCCGTGCAGACTGTGGAGCTTTGGGCACTGTGTGTTCTGTACATCGCTGCCATCCAGAGCTGCAGCCACTCCACAGGGAGCTGCATGACTTTCTGTCTCCAAACCCGTGGGGCGGGAAGCACATTTATCATTGTGGGTTTTAAACTGAAGTTACTTTTTTGCAAAACTCTAGGGAAGCAGTATGTTGCTATAACAAGTTGAAAAATCTCAGTTTTCCAGGATACAGAGCAGGGCATTAGGAGTAGCCAGATCAGGAAACCACAGAGACCCACACGGAGCTTCATTGCTGCCATCCTCATGCTCATTAGTGTACAAGAATTGTGTGTGTTGTTTTTAGCAGCTAAAGAGTTATTTATGGCTTCTATGTTCTCAAGCCAAAGTGAGTGAGGGGTGCAACCAGGGCAAACGCATCAGAGCAATGCAAATCACTGACAAGGCATCATGAATACAAGCTGAGCAGAATTTAAATACAATCCATGAATGAGAGGAAAGATTTGCATGAGGGAAAGAATCATTAGAATCTGATTTAACAAGCAGTACATAAAATGGGCCTTTGCAGCTTAAAATGAAGCAAAGCACATTCACATTATACATTCTTAATGAAAAAAAGCAAAATCACAAAAAACCTAATTTATTAGTAGAGCTTGGAATAGAAATGGTTTTCACAGAATACCTTTAGATCGCGATTCAGAAACTTGTGCTTGATTGCTTTCTTGAATAGAAGTGGATCATAAGCATGTAGGGTGGTAAGGACTATTTAAGTGCATGCCAAAGTCCTATTGATTTCAGTGAGTTTTATAAGATACTTAAAGTAAGCATGTGCATAAATGTTTCCCGAACAAGAGTGCTTTTCTAAATTAGGATTTAACCCATGAATTTATGTTGTGCTTTCAAACATAATTCCTTCTCAGAAAATAGAATAGACAAGAATATTTTTTTAAATTGTATATTTCTGCATGTCTTAAAAGAAGTTAATGGAAAATTATTCTGGATAGAATTTTCTGTGAGGTCCGAAAGCCAATCTGTGGAACAATCTGTGGAAGCTGAATAAATAATGTTCATAGACCAACTTTTATAGACTCTTGGTTTTGTCCCAGCTAAGTTATGGAAGGTTTTGAATATTAGGTGTTATATAGATAATTTTGGTCTCTTGGAAGGAAATTGTTGTTTTACATTAAGTGATATTACATTCTGTCTTTGAGAAAAGCAAGAGAATTGCTTTTAAGAAATACCTGCCAGTTTTTGTTTCCCATCAGTGGTCACTAGCACTGGGCAGAACAAAATTTTTTATATAGTGGCTCCTAAAATAAAATGTGCCTACCTCTAAATGTCTTGTCTTTGAAGTAATGGCTGAAGTGGCAGATTCTGATGCAACTGTGTTTTTCTGATGCTAAGAGATCATCTGTCTCTGTCAACAGTGGATAATCTTTTTTTTTCTATAGAAGCATTGCTCCAGCTGTGTATATACATTTCTGACCATATTCCTCTGGAAATACAACACTTTTTTATGCACTTCTCTCAACTAAGTCTTTAGCAACAATACACACAAGAATTCAAAGAGCTCAATGTATGACCATGTGGCCATATTGACTAGATTCGTGAAAGTTAGACTCTAGTGTCTATTTTTCTTTTGGCATTTTAGAAGATTTTGGAGTGTTGCAGTGATAGCTTGCAAGATGTCTTTTTGAAATCTGTGAATGGTATGACCAGTGTGATTTTTGTCTTTTGTGCTCTCTTTCTAAATAATTCTACTGTGAAAATGTTTGGCATCATATGATATTCCAGGTCAGCAGCAATACTATTCTCCTGACTTAGCTTTCTGTGTCTCTTTTGTTGAATAAAACCAGTATCACATTTGTTGAAAGGTAACATCCTCTATAGTAGTACTTCTCTAGCTGTTATCACTGCTTAAATATTTCTCAACATTTTCATACTTTTTTTTTTTTTCTCTCCTTCCTCCACCCCCCTCCCTCCAAGTGCCATGTTTAGGTGAAGGCTGAGGTTCAGCTCAAGACTAAGACATGTAAATGCAGGTAAGTATCTCAGCACAGGGGTCTTTTTAAGGTAAGACATTGTATGAACTCTGATTGTAGTCAATAGAGTGTTAGAAGTGTAGTCAGTAGGTCCTGGAAGCAGAATCCATTCTCTCTGTGTAACTTATGGGCCTCAACTCAGCTGCTCAGACATGGGCTCCACGTGGTCCTGGAGACTCCTATCCAGTTTCTACCTGCCTCTCCAAATGAGCATGGGTCTCCTGTAATTTTCTGTCATATCTGAAAGACCCACATGAGTATCTCAGTTACCCTCTGGCACCTCTAATAACATGGTATAATTTTGTGGGCAACTTACTGAAGCCCAGATCTGGATTTGACCAGATCTCTTCAGAGAGTAGTGGGCCTATGGACACTGACCTCATAGCAAAGTGTAGGTGTTTTAACCTTGAGCTGAATCCTGCCAAGAGAGGCTGGTGATTATTTTTATCATCAGTCACATCTCTGTTGCAAGATTTCAGTTTTTTCATGGTCATGGGTTCTTTAATTGCTGCTTCTTCAAGTTTTACTTTTTTTGCTGGGTTCTCTCATCTTTGTACAAGCTGGCACAATGTATAGTTTTGACTGTTCAGTAGAGAGGTTTCTTAGCCACTACTCTGACCACTTTAACCCCTTAAAAGCACTCTGCACATTGTCTGCTAAGGATTTGTAGGGGGGGCGTTATTCTTGACAAGGCCTTTGATTGGTATAACAGTAATTCATTCAGTATAATCATAATATATTGAAAAAGTGTTATTTAATATTGCCTCTTTTGACAATCCCTTCATGTGCAATGATATCTATGTGCTTTCTTCTACCTCTTTCTAGTGTATTACCTTCTGTGTTCTTTACTTTAAGTTTTATTTTGCTGCTGCTTCATTTCCTGACAAAATTTTAGAGAGGCTATTCGGTTTTCCTCATTTTTGCAGTTTTCTCCCTTTATCCAAATTTTAGGACCACTAGGAGTACATAACCATGTATCCTTAAATCATGCAAGTTCCATCAGCTCCTCTAGAGAGCAGCAAATATGTTCAAATAAAATAGAAGCATGATTCAACCTAATGTTTCCTGAAACACAATCTTTGTTAACTCAGCTTGCTAAGTACTGCTAAAGAGCAAAAAACTACAAGGAATGAAGGTCTTACACCTGAACCTGGCATTTTCAGACATTATCTGAGAACTGTTCTAGCCGTGGTATTTAGTGTGGAAAGCTCCTACCCTCTCCAAAAGCCCAACACCACCAATATCTTATGGCAGAAGGGAGAAGGAAGGCAACAGGGATTCAGCCTGGGCCAGGGACCAGACTTGGATGCTCACCAGATCTTTGGGCTATGAAGCTTCCATCTTTACACAGCACTGGCAACCAAGAGGAAGCACTCACTCTCAGAAAAACACCCACAAGTTCTCCATCCTCCTGTCCATCAGTGGGCATTTGACAGATGGGGCTCTGGTTCCCGGTGTGCGCTAACCAGGGCTTAAAGGAACTTGGCTCCTGACAGTGAGCCACAATTCTTTTATTTTTTTCAGAAAAATAGCCAAGGTAAAGTCTTCCTGGCTACTGACCTCTTCAGACTGATGCCACCATGTGTTTGGACCTAAATGCTACATAAATCTTCAAGAGAAGGACAAAGGTCCCTCTGTTCTTTGAGACCAGTCTCCAAGCACGACTGACAGCTGCCTGCTCGAGCGCTCACACAGCTGGCACAGCTCTAACAAGGCAAGCTCATTCTAATGGAAAAACCCATATAACAGAGCTTCAGAAAACATGCTCATGTTCACAGACCTGTCTCTGGTAAGGTTTTGTGCTAATAAAGCTTCTTGGTCTGTATTGACTGTATGAAGCAGCTTTTGCAAAGGTTTTCCTCTCACTTATAAGCCTGGTCAGTTAAGCCAACCCCATATCTGCAAAAGGCCCATGGCTGCAAGCAGAGCAGCTTTTCCTCAGTTTCCTGTAACCTACATTACATGTCATTGCTGCTACCCAAATTGCCAGGCACTGAGGTACAAATGGGAACCAGCTTCCCCAAAGTGACCACCAGAACGCTGTTAGACACAAAGAGCACTGGGAGACAATTCTGGGTGGACAGAAAATATCACTGGTGTAAGAGCGACTGCCAGGGCCATGACAAAGCAAGGGAATCCTTTCTAGACAGTGGAAGTTGGCATCTTCGGCTGCCTCAATCCTCCTCAGCTCATCCCAATATGCTACCATAACATGGAGGAGATAGATCAAGTCAGGCAAAGAGGGGAAAGAAAGCAAGGAATGCTTTGTATGCAGCTGAAGACCATGTTTATCACATTTTCCCCTTTTCTGTGTCACCCTTCATACCAGGATCCTGCCTTTTCAGTAGCTGCATGGCTTCCGCTGCTGGGCTGGGTACAGTCGGATACACCGGTGCAGACAATCTGCTAACCAAGTTCTGCCTCATTTTTGGAAACATTGCCAAAGATCCTGGAAACTATGGAAGTGGTGCTCCAGGGTGGATGGTGGAGGCTGTATCTTGCTGCTTTTTGAGGTGTGTGCTAGCAGCTGGGGCAGCCTGACACAGGGTGCAGCTGGTGCACTGGAAAAACACAGCGTTCTGCACCATGAGAGCCCAGCTGGCATCAAGGCACAGAGAATATAAAGGCACTGGCAAAATGGGAAGTAGCTGGCACTTACCAGCACTTCCTCTTTACAAACTAATTCCTGCAAACACCAACACGGGCACTAACACAGAAATTCCAGGGAACAGTCCACCAAGAGAGCTCAGTGCTCACTGAGGTGGTAGGTGAGTTCTTCTGTCAGGTGCTGACTGAGGCACCCATACCCTCATGATATTCTTCATGTAGTCCATTTTTGAGGAAGATCCTGCTGATTCTCCAGTCCAAATAAATTTAGCGATATTTAACTTTGCAACCACAGACTTGAGCTCCCAATTGTATTAAACAGTTGCCCTGCCTGGCCTTAGCTTTGCAACAATTTCTCAGTGTAACCCTATAGCATGGGATTAGTTTCAAGTGATCTACTGAGTTCTTGTGTATCCACAGGTGTCCTCGGTGTTCAAGGTGTTCCCTCTGTATTGGCAGGGCCTGAGGGCTGCCTGAGGGATGCAGGGGGCAGCTCTGTAGGGACCGGAGAGACATGAAAGTTGTATTTTGGTGCCCCAGCTAAACTATTTTTATGATGCCTGCACATACTCCAAAATTAGGGCAGAATTTGTATAGAATTTGGTGTCAGAAGCAGTGTGGGACTATATTTCAGCTGACCTGGTGCCCAGGCTCTAGTGGGCTGAATCCCAGGTTCTGCACAACGCGAATATTACTGATGGATATCGATGACCGTGTCAACAGAAATAAACAGCCTAAATTTTTTGCTTAAGCCTTTGTTTTTAATTTTTAGCAAAATTTCTCAAAAGATAAAGTGTGCCAAGCCAAGTTGTTTCTGGAAGTGAGCCTTGTAGGAGTGTTTTAGGAACCTCATGTACAAACAAAGCAACTGTTTGGATGTTTTGATCAGCTCCCTTTTTTTTCTCTTCCATTTTTTTCCCTCTATAATATTTTAAGGATTTTTGCCAAAGTACAGAGGGATAACTAAATAGAGAACATGAGGCTGTTTTCCTAAGGGGTTGTCAATATTTCTATGCAAAATTCATGGAATATATTTCTCAGACATGGGTAATTTGAAGACAATATTTGCTATTTATCTGCACATTTCAAAGTCTATTACTATAAACTCTGGAAATTAGGATTGACTTATTCTAAATTGAAGTTGCTCTGTGTTTCATGTAACTCCAGGCCATGAGGTGGATTGTTACCACATCTTGTCTGTCTATCTATCTATATGACAAAAATTATTTGTATTTGGACCATTCCTTAATATAGGGTCACCTTGTGAATTTCATAAAGGTTTGTGCTCCGTGGGATTGGTTCTGAGTGACTGATGGGAGATAGAAGTGGGGCTGCAATGCAAATCCTGTGGTTTTCTCCAGTCATTCAAAGATTAGGTCACATCAAGTCATCAAGTTATGTGTGAAATTCTGGTGAACCTGTACAAAGAGGTATCTGTCAATGCATCACAACTGGTAAACTGTGTTACAGATATTCCTTATTTATGTTTCAGAGAAATGCTCTAGAAAGAGGCTTGCTGAAGAAGAAAAAAGCTTGGATTTGTTAGCCAATACATATGAGTTGTTCATCTGCCTACCTTTGAATATCTCTACTAGACCTCTAAAGATAGCACAGAGCTTTAAAGTTTGTGCCAGAAAGGAGCTTGCTGCACTGTATATGGTCTGTCAGAAGTAAGAATCACTCACACTGACTTGTAGAGAAATGAGCAGAAGGAGTGGGTGTCTAAGTGGGTGTTTAATTTGTCAGGACGAGGGGGGCTTTGAAAGCATTTTATCCTGGTTTCTCTCAAAAAAAAAAAGATAATGCCTATCTTCAGTGCAAGGAAAAGGCAAGATATCACAGGGGAAAATGCAAAATTTGACTCTGCTAGGTCAAAATCTCCTATTTGTTTCCATTATTGTTATTTCTTTGCCAAAAGTAACATTTTCAGTGACAGAAAATACTGTGGTCCCTAAAGTCTCGTTGGCAAAATAGATGTTACTCACATAGGAAGGCCAGAAATTAAGGAAATTTCTTCTGATTGCTGACCCCAAATCTCCCATCATTCTTGAGGGCACCAAATCTAAACCTCAGTTTCTAAAGACAAGCTCAAAATCTGCCATCATCCTCACTCAACAAATTGTTCATCAGTGAAAGCTTTTCAAAGCTAATCCAGTACTCAACATAAGGTGTTGCCTGCAGACACTGAATTAGAGACAGCTCTCTATCTCCTGGCATTCCCACAGCGTGAACAGCACAGGATCACAAAACAGTCCTCAGACTCGGCACTGTGTGTGCATTCCCATAAATAAATTACAGTTGTGGAGATGGCCTGGGACATCACGTCTGTCAAACCAAATGGAAGGAAAGAGACAGTAAAATGGGAGAAATCAAAAGCTAGTGAAGCAGATTGTGATTGTAATCTATCTGCATGGATGCTGGATAATTTTAATGTAGCGATGCAGTTGATACATTCTGATCAGATTTCTGCCTTAGTGAACTCATTTTTCAGAACTGGCATTGCTGGGCTTCACAGGCCAAGAGTTCATGCTATGAGTGAGCAGAGACCATCTAATCTGCAGAACATTTTAGCAACTCAATTACCATGTAAGACATTATGTTGTAAAATTACTTCTCTGTCAGTTGAACATCAGGCTATTAAAAGCAGTTCAAAAGACAGAAGTTAAAGAACAGCCTTTTCAACTACTCGACTCTCCTATTTTTTGAGATGTATTTCTTTATTATCCTAAAATACTACAAGCAGTAACAATTTATCTGTTCTCCATTATAATCATGACATTACAATAATATAATGTCCAATTAATATGCTCTTTAAGGATTTCTTCTAGAAAGCTAATAAATGAAATAATGATGTGTCATGTAAGGGCAAATAATAACTTGAAAGAATATGTTGAGGATGTCTCTACATTGCTAACTTCAGATTTAATATTTATTCTGGGCTGAAATGAGATATTCATGGAGAACAACTGCTGCTGACAGGAAATTATGCATTCCTTAGACACCTGTCTACAGTGTCTTTCACAAGAGAGGAGAGAGTCACAACTTCTGTTATGCTGATGAGAGTAAATCAAAGCGACCCAACCTGGAGAGTGCAAAAAACAGGATAAAATGATTATAACTGACTGAAACTTGGCTTCTAAACTAGTTTGGCTTTAATTCTGATATTTAAAAATATATTACAAAACAAAGCAAAATAAATTGGAAACATTTTTTAGAAAAAATTAAAATCTATTTCAGTTAGGGGTAACAAAATTAATTTTTTTTTCTTTCAATCATGCTCATACTGCAGAAACTTCCAGCAATACTTGATTTTACTGCATAGAAAACATGAAAATCCTGGGTCTCCAGCACCTACTAGATATTTATTTAGCAAGAGAAGTGCTATGATGCAATTGAAGACACTAAGAAAACAGTTTTAAGACATTTTATAATTTTCCAATAAAAATTTTATTTCTTATGTGAAAACTATTTTATCATAGATTTTCTGCTCAGTTCCAACTCTTATTTCCAGGGAGCTCGATTCCTTTCCGTATAGTCTCATGATCAGTACCCTATGAGACTGAATGAGAAATGCATATATCTTATATATTGTTCCATAAAGCCACCTCAGGGTGCAAGTGACACCTGCCCTTTGAGCACAAGACAAAGCTCCCTGAGGGCAGTTTTAGGAGTATTGTGCTTTCAACCCATCTTTGAAATGCTTTTCTGAAGTAGATGGGTTAAAAATGATTTAAAAACACGTTAGTAAACATAACAAGAACCTTTTGTAACATTTTTCTGAGTACGTAATAAATTCTGGAAGGACTTACAAAACCAATACCTGAGTTTAAAAGACTAAATCTTTGTTTAAACAGCAGAAAATCTTGTTGCTTCCTTGCTTCAATCTTGCTTCAATTAGTTTTTCTGCTTACTCTAAGACATCTAGACATGTCTACAGCACCTCCACATTCAGTGATATTGAATATGAGGAAAAATTAGAGGTTGTCCTCTTTGTTTTTTCAAACAGATCTTTTTTTGCTATTTTCTCCTCCTCATTCTGGATGCCCCTCCCAACCATCACTTTTCATTTCTTTGAGCTCTGGAAGTTCACAGTAGTTCAAACTTCCTTTGCATTTCTTCCCTTGGTCTTCCCTTGCTGGCAAATCCACACAATCTTTGTAATTAATAAATGTGACTTGGAGAAATAGTAGTAGAAGACTCTGAGTCATCCCCCTAGGATCAGGTTGTTGATGCCAGAGATTTCTATTCACTCCCCAGGGAAAATCCCATACCAATTTTTTCTCTTTTAATACACAGTTTTTATAAACACATTAAGTGCTTATTACACTGAATCTGAATTATGTGTCAATGGATCCACAAGTCCCAAAATCAGCCAGGTTTGCAGAGGAGCAACACAACCCAAAGGGCACAATCTCACAAGAAGAATCTGCATACTAAGGAAGATGTCTACTAATTTCACCTTCCATTTCAAACACAATAAAGATCTTTCTGATTTGAAATGAGACTCTTCAGCCATTAAAAAAATGTCTAACCAGAGGAAAAAAAAAAAACAACCGTGTCCAGCCACAATACATTTATTATTTATCCTACCCTATTTATAGCTCATGCTGTGGGATGTATGCAATAGAGTGAATCCGCATTTGCTCCTTGCATTCCTTCTCACAGCTGAGAAGATGCAATGAATCATAAAAAGTTTCGTTGTTGCAGTGTTTTGTCATGGCATATGTAATCAGCACAGACCCCTTTAAAGAGGCTTTGGAGGATGAGAAGTTTAAATATTTAATGGTTTTCTGCCTACGATAAGTTTAATAATTAATGCTGTTTCTACTCTGGAAATGACAAATCACACAATAAGAATGCATGATAAAAGAAACAAACAGAGCTAATAGAGGGTAAAACCTTACTAAGAAGGTAGTAATTAAAAATGCCTGTAGCCTACCTCAGGATCCCAAAGTACTTTGCTCCTGACCCCAAGAGCAGTTCTATTAATCTATTAAGCCACCTAATTTTGAGGGAATGCAGAAGAGAAGGGATAATTGCTAGTCTTTAGCTTACACATGCAAGAAATGATACACAGAGGTAATGAGCCTGTCTTGAAGACTTCTGCACCCATAGGAGAGAAAAGGAAGAATGTGAGAACTGTTGTCCCTGCATGTCCTGCACATAGGAGCCAGCCCTCGAGTTATTACAGAGACTTGTTACATGGCAGCCCAAGAGCAAGACAAGATCTGTGCCTGGTCTAAACAGCACCGCAGCTACTCCAGCTCCAAGCAGGATCTACAAATACCCGTTCTTGACACCCTCTGAATAATCTGTTTTATAGGACACTACCACCAGCACATTTCTCTGGGTACATGCTCCTCCACATCCACTCCCACTGATGATCTGCAGGTGTGTGCAACCTTCAACCCCCCACTGACTTGTAGCTAAAAGAAAACTCATCTCACGCACTGCTGTGCTGCAGTGCTGGACCACGCTTATGCAAATGCAACAGAATTAACACCGAAGGAAAGCTCAAAGCATGACTGTAATAAAATCTTCCGTGATTCACTCAATTTAGATATGTTTTCAAATTATTAGCATTACAAATCTGTCAGACAAAGAGGGTGAGCACTTTGATATAGACATTGCCACTATATCCTTCTTTCAGGGTAGAAACTATTTTCCCTAAACCCAGGTCTGAGATAATCACATTGTGGGAGAAATAGGTATATCTAGAAAGTGACTCATCTTACCTTTGGAGGTGCCTAAAACAGGTCAGGTGACTCACTCCCACCGCCTGAAACTGAGAGCCCAGTGTGACTATTTAAGGCTGAGAGGTAACACCCAGTAGATGTGTCAGTGGCACCTTACACCAGGGCACAGTCAGTGGAGTCAGAGCATGGGCACTGCTGCTCATCCCCTGTCAAGCTGCTGGGGCACTCCCTGACACCCTTCTGGCTCACACCTCCTTGTTGTCTCCTGAGCAATCCTTGAGCACAGGACCATGCCCAACAGCTAAGGTGGATGCAGCCACTCTGTTTTGGAGGCTATTGTAGTTCATAGAATGGTTTGGGTCGGAAGGGACCTTAAAGATCATTTAGTTCCAACCCCCCCGCCATAGGCAGAGACACTTTCCACTAAACCAGGTTGCTCAAAGCCCCATCCAAGCTGACCTTGAACACCTCCAGGGATGGGGCATCCACAGCTTCTCTGGGCAAACTCTTCCACTGCCTCACCACCCTCAAGTAAAAATTTTTTCCCTTTATCTAATCTAAACCTACCCTATTTCAGTTTGAAGCCATTCCTCCTTGTCCCATCACTACATGCCCTTGTAAAAAGTCCCTCTCTGGCTTTCCTGTAGGCCCCTCTAGGTACTGAAAGGTGCTATAGTTGAATATCTCAGATGTGGTGAGACTGCAGCTGGCATCAGAGAAAGGTCCTGCCAGGCACTGCTAGCTGGCAGAGGTATTGCCTTCAAGCAGTAAGATCCAGGGGTTTTTACACACGAACACTTTGCTACAAAACAAGTATTTTTACTTTATTCTCTGTCTAATCTTCTTCTTGAATGTCCTGTGGGCTTTGAGAATTTACTGTGAGGAGATAAATTAAGCTACTGACAGTAAACAACATACAACTGTGGTTAAAAGCCATATATTTGCTAAGCTCAATCTTTTGCAATAAAACTAGGTTAGAGTAAACAAGTGTTCATACAAACTCCTGGAAAACCAAGTCAGTCACATCAGTGGCAGTCCACAGCTTTTTAAAGTCATCTACATGCAGGAAAACATAAAGATGTCACATTTTCTAGAGAACATGTCCCTTAATGTTGTATCCTTCAAACTCTTATCCAAAGTTTTTGCTTCTTTTCTAATGGAGGTACACAGCACTGTAGAGTGTCTCTGCAGCATAAGCACAGCCAAGGGATTCAGGTGAAACTCCCTGAATCCTCTTCAGTGATGCAATGATTTTCCTTGTCAAGGTCACAGCATAGTGTTCACTCTGCCTTCTATACCCATTCTGACTTTTTTGACCTTAGGCAGCTAGTGCTGCTATAATTTGATTGTGCATCAGGGCTTTTTAGCTCAGCTGAAGGGTAGAATCCCAAAAGCTTTCTCTGAACCACAGAGGAAGAAACTCCAAGGGGAGACTTGAGCTGAGGTCTCAAAGCCGGGGCAGTATCTTTAAGGAAGTCTTGCTGAAGTCTGGGTCTCACTTGCCTGTAGGTAGTTCCTTGGTGGTCACTGGCACCCAAGGGTTCTTCTGTGCTCTGTTGCTTAACAGCAAGATCTCCTGATACACAGCACTGATTGCTGCTGCTGCTGAGGTTAGTGCTGGCACTTTGCTGAGGGACACCTTCAGGATGAAGAACAGCCTCTTCTTCCTCCTCAGAGAGAAGTGAGCAGGAGCCGTCACTGGTCGGACAGCTATTTACTCCTGGGCCATCTTCATTTTGAGGTGGAGAAGAGCTACTGTGCTGTACTGGGGGAAGATGTAAAATGCACTCCTCCTCTGTGCAGAGGTTTGCCAGCAGCTTGTTCTTTTGCTTTCTTGCTGTCATTCTCCGGAGAGCACAGATGAGATCAGCAAGGCTAAGCAGGAAGGACAGACTGCTGACCCCCCAGATGAAAATCATCATGATGGATTTCTCAGTGGGCCGGGAGATGTAACAGTCAACAGTGCTTGTGCAAGGTGAGTGGTAGCATGAGAAGCGGTCAGGAACAAAAAATCCAAAAAGAAAATATTGCACAGCTGCAAAGGCAACCTCAAGTAGGGTCCTAATAAAAAGATGAACAGTATATGCCCCTGAAAAATTAAGGACACTTAGGTTGTCTCCACCACAATCTACTCTACTGACAACAGCACTTCTACAGAGCTCCTTCGTGTCTTTGGAGCTTGATAAACCCTTGTTGCCCTTGCACCCATGCACCAGAGAGTGCACTCTTACAATGTACATAGCTACCTTATGCAAAACATAAATGCTGAATGCAGCATAAGGCAGCAGGATAGACACAGTCTGAATGAGCCAGAATCTAAAGTGAGATACAGGAGAGAACAAGTCATAGCAAACATTGGAGCACCCTGGTTGCAGGGTGTTGCAGACAAAGCGCTCCTGCTCATCCTGGTAGAGGGGGTAGCCCGCTAACACCACCACTGCCATTCGCAGCAGAATTATCAACATCAGCCAGATCTTTCCTACAAGAGAAGGAAAGGTAAGAAAAAGAATCAGATCCTAAGAAGGAAGGCAGGTAATACAGTGATGCTTTCTATACATGAGGCATTTGAAGAAACAGTTTCCCCTCTTATTAGCTCCTCTTTGGCTTTTTTTTGACTGGGACTGAAAATCCAGCAAAAATGTGTAGCTGACATATTCCATAAGCTTTGTCTAGACTCGACAGTGTAGGAGTTTAACATACAATAAGCCATGCCAATTGAAACCTAATGAAAATACGCTGATAAAAAGAGATCAAAACTGACTAAACAATCCCATTTCACTTACAGTTTTTCCTTGTTGTTGGGTTCCTAGCCCTGCAGCTGAATTTTGTCCTATTTCAATAATACAGATCAGGTAACACAGTATGAAACTCATGTAGGTAGAAAAGATTGCTCCATGACACAGTATTTGTCCTTGGTCTTGGCCATGACACTGGATATAAAGTTTACTATGGCAAACAAAATCTCTCCATTGTGGCTAGAATGGTATTTACTAGCAAGCTGCTAATTAGTTATTATTTTTATTATTAGCAAACTTATGCAGTATGTTCTACAAATGTACATTTGTGTGTGTACATGTGTACCCCAAACATTTCTCTCTGTTGCTTCTTTGGTTGCCCCATCTTGGCCATGATTTCCGACCTTCATTCACCTCGGTGAGCAGCTTTTCTACAGTCAGATCTAGAGTTCCCTTCTGTCAAACCATTCTGTGAAAGTCTAAAACCTTTTCCTGGGCAGGATGGGAAGGCTCAAAGATATACCAAAAGTGTACTATCATACTTTCTATCATCAAAAGTTAAAAATGCATTCTGTACAAACACATAGAAAAATTCAACATCTCAATTTAAGTTTAGCATTTGAATTTCTCATGTTTCCTTTTGAATCCTGTCACTAGTTCCCTATATAGTTTTGAAAAAGTAATTTAATTTAATAATCCCCTGCAAGAAAAGAGGGGAAAAAACCACTTAAAAACAAAAGAGGGGAAAAGAACCCATAAAAGAATGGTAAGATTAATTCTGTTTTAAAGAATTGTTAAGACACCAATTGTAAACACAGGCAGAGAAACAGCAAGACTCAGTGACTAAAGTATATTATACAGAGTTAATGGCTGAGAAATGTGCTGAAAATCTCAAGTCATTAATAGTGAATGCACATCTCACATGCACACAAGATTTTGTGTGCAATCTGAAATAGCACCAATACACACTATAAAAGATTTAAAAAAACCCAGATCACAAAGCATTTTTCTATAAACTGTACAATTATTTATAGGTATTGTCTTGGAGAATTTTCTTCCGTATTTTCCATAAAGCTATTCCCAGTAGTTGGTGTGAATTTAAAATATCCAAATATTTCCGTAATATCGTGTGATACCTGTTATTGTACTGAACATGTAGTTAAAGTGGCCCCTAAAAACCATTTGTGGCCAGTAGACTGATTATGGGCTAGTACAGTAAAACTGCACTCTGCAGTGGAAAAAGTTGAAGAATATGTAATGTTTATGAGGGATCATCAGAGAAACTGCTGCTCCCGGCAAAATAATATATTATCTAACCATAAATAAATTGAGGCCTTTCCATTTTATCTTTAATCACCTGAGCTGTAGTGGTGGTTTTGCTGGGTTTCCAGCTTCCTGTGTTTGCTGGCAGGCTGTACAGTTACTCACTTTTTGACACAGTGTGGGTCAATAGGAAACACCAGCTCTACAGAATCTGTCATCTTTAGCAAGCCATACTTCATCCTTAGGTAGCATTTTTTTGTTTGAAGTGTTTGAAAAGCTCATTAGTTAATTAGACTCAAAATACTACATGCAATTGCACTATCAATTTTTAATTAGAACATGTACAATAGGGAGTGCTGCTTAAGAAAAATCAATGGCTCCTTAGGAAGTAGTTTAGTATGACATACATTTGAGAGATAACCCCTTCATGCATCCCCGTCCCTAAAGACACAATCTTGATTAAACATACAAGAACAAGCCTCTCCACCAGCCCTGTTGGGGCTCAGCTGGATGCTCCCTGCAGCGCACAGCACAAACTACAGCAACTGCTGCAGGCAAAGAGTCTTTAAAGAGCCCTTGAAAGTGTTTCTCTGGCTCACACTGCTCAAAGTAACCCATGAAAGAGGAACAGCATTTTATTTCAATAATAGAAGTAAAAAAATAAACAGTAAACTGTTAGCTAAGGAAAAGACAATGACATTTTGCTGTGGCTTGTTTTGGTTTTTTTTTTAATGCAGGTGATCCTTAGTTGTTTACAAAAATAAGAAATGAAAAGCAATGATAATTAACCATAATGGTAGTAAGCACAAACTTCTTCCTGTAAAAGAGAGTGGGTCTTCTGTCCTCTTCTTTAACTTTTTTAATTTGTCACTGAAGCTATTGCATACATTCTACCATTCACTTTATGTGGTATAAGCTCAATGTTAGTTTTGTGTGTTTTTACCATGACCCCTTCTTCCAACTGGCAGGAAGCCCTGTCATCAAGAAGACCCAAATTTGAAAACCTTGCCAGAATATTTTACACAATGTTCACGAAAAATTTGTCAGAGAGAGAGAAGTAATCTGTTTAACAAGAAAAGAAATACATAAACCTCTTCTATCAGGTATCAAGAAAACAACTCACTGTACAGATCACAGAACCATAGCCTGAAATTAAAGTTGATTATCACTAGGACACTTGGGTGGCTTCGGGATATGAAGGAGCAAAAGAAAGAAGAGAACTCTTTTAAAATACTTACCTACAATAGTCACATTATAGTTGAGTGTGACAATCAAAAATCCCAGTGAGTCCCAGTGCTCCATGTTGGAACAGGCTCAAAATACTTCCAGCTCCTGATGTCCTAACAGTTTTGTCATTTCCAAAGGAGATTAGACCTAGACAGGGAACAAAGGGGGTTAAAAAAGGGAAGAAAAAATACAAAAAGAAGGAATTTTTGCTAGAGGTCAAGGACAGAAACAAGGAACTCAGCCACAACAAAGTGTTGATGAAGGATTATTTTGATGATTTGAGCAGGACGGTTGGTTTTGGATATTGGAGTAAATCTTCTTCAGGCTTTAACACGTTGTCTTGCAAAAGCTCTAGCTCATCAGATCCAATTGCTCCTACCTCTGTGTGGATCCTCTGTCCAGGCAACTGCAAGTGGACAAACAACAACAGGAGTGATCTCTGCCATTGTAGACTATTCTTACCCTCCTGGGGCACAGCAGCCTCCCAGCATTGCTGAGATACTTCAGTGGTGAAAGACAGGGGGAGAGGAAAAAATAGCATAGACCAGGAAATAACAGAGACCTCTCTGTCTCCCCACAAGAACTGAAGATGAATAAGAGAAGGAAAGGGGATAGAAAAGGATGAGCACTCCTGTGTTTGAAAGGCAACTTCAGGTCACTGGAAGCTATCCCATTTAAATTTCCCAAAACCACTTGGTTTCTAAATCAAAACCTCCCTGACAGAACACCACGGCCCTGTCAATCACAGCCACACCAAACTCTCCTCTGTGTGCTGAGCCAGCCAGCAGGCTGAGCCTCCCTGCAGGCAAGATGAAAACCAGAGGAAGCTTTAAAAAATAAAAATCCTAAGAGTGGGGCTGGTTTTCAAGACACCACAAGTCACATACTTTTAATTTCTATCAGTCCTTTCTGCTGAAACTGCTTGGTACTTCACTCAAAGTGCTTGGAGATCACTTGGAGATCGTAGGGTTGATTGACCAGTGTTCTGACCCCCAGCAGCCCCTCAGCAGTGGTGGAGGGAGCTCCCGCTTGGAGAAGGATGCCCGTGGGGTCAGCGCTCCTTGACCGCAAGGTGCAACTGCACAGGATGTCCTGGGCATCGTGTCACTGTGCTGTACCCCAGGAAAGAGCAGGGGTGAAAATAAGACTCTCAGCTTTTCTTTCCTCACCTCACTTTTCACCCAAGTTACCTTGGGGTAAATAATTTACCACCATTTTCCACTCACTCTTCAATCAGTTTTGGGATGTTGCTCTGTCCTTTTTAATCTGTGCTGTGGCACGGACAAACGTAATGTGAAAACTTAGTCAGGAAAGAGTAATAATCCCTAGAAAAACAGCTGAAGAAGGAGTCTCTGTGTGATACAGCAAGGGAGAAAAGTGTTTTCCTGACACCTGTGGAGCACCAACAGCCCAGGCACAGGCTGGGCACTGCAGCCCTGCTAGCGTGCTTCAACCCATGACTGCTCTGGGGGAGCAAGGGGAACTCAGAGGGAGCTATATGGAGATATATGCAGTAGCATAACTTAGGGGCACTGCAGCTGAGCTTTATGACTGAGCACATCTTACCTGGATAAAAGGTAAAACTAATAGTTTTATAAAGAAAAACATAACTGCACAAAGACTTTCTCCCCAGCTCTCTGCTCACAGGCTTTGCAATGCCTTGGCAGAACACACTGAGTGTCCTCTCTGTAGTAAGCCCCATCCTAAGGAAACCCTAAAAGTGGGGTTTGAAAGGATGGCCCTTAAAAGCCCTTTCTCTATTATCTGTGTAAAAAGATTTTTAATTGCAGTAGTATACAGAAATTTTATTGGTTTCAGAATTGATTTATGTAAAATATTTGCAAAACAGCCATTTCTTCCATTACCAAGTTTTATTTATGGTGTGTGATGATGCTTTTAGCTTCATTTGCTCACACACACACACATTTACTACTTTTTTTTTTTTTTTTTTACCCAGAGATATGTGTGTGTGAGAAGTATGGGAAGGAAGGAAGGAAGGAAGGAAGGAAGGAAGGAAGGAAGGAAGGAAGGAAGGAAGGCAGGCTGGAGAAAGTCAATAGACAAAAGATGTGAATGGCAAAGATATGAATTATGCTGAGATTTGAAGGTATTCCTGGTTAAACACCCTTTGTCAAAAATAAAGTCAGGAATGCCAAGACGGTGGCAGGATATGAATGCTCAGCAGCTGCATCCACACAATAGACTATAAATTGTCTCTGTCAATATCGTCAGTTAAAATATCCTTGCTTGCCGTTGCTGTGAGACCTCTACCATCTGTGTAAGAGGGATAACAGCTAGGAATTTAAGCCCCCAGACTGTTGCCTGAGGAACTATACCAGGCAACAACATCTGATCCCAGGGCATGGATGTGCTGAGATAGGATGGCCCATTTTTTTCTAAAAGAAGCAGGCACCCTACAGAGTCACAGTGCAGCTCAGCTTAGGTCAGAAAGCTTGAATTATATTTTAGCTTTTTCAGACAACTTCAGGTTTTTTTTATTTTAGCTTTTCTAGAGAGCTCATGTCTCACTTGAATCCAGTGCTTCTCCTTTCTGTGGTGTGTCCTCTTCCCAAGCCTCTGTGATCAGTTCAACTTTGGGCTCCAGCCTGTGGCAGTTGTTATAAAATGTTTGGTCTCCACAAAACCATAGGCTTTGGTTTCCTCACCCCTTGGCTCAGCACCATCTTTCAGGCCACAGTTCCCATCTGAAGATTTTCCACATCATAGCTGAAGATATTCACCATACAGTCCCCCTTGTTTCTTATTTATCTTTAGCTGTTCCCTGTATTCCCTGTTGGCCTGTAAAGCCTGTAAGGAAATAGGGAGAGCAATGCTGCAGACACAGAGCAGCAGCAGGACCCCAGCTCTGCAGTGCCATCAGTTGCTTTGGCACCACCTCCGTGTGCACAGCTTCATCACTCCACACACACTCCAGTTCTAGAACAGAAACAACACAAACAGCACAAACAACTCTTCCCAGAATAGAAAGCTGTAAAATCTGTGAACTTGCACTGCATTCTAGTTAAAAAGAGAGGCAGGTAGAAACACTGACATGGTATTGGGTAAAGGCAAACTTTGAAACCCAGCAGTACCTCATCACATCTGATTTTAGGAAGGGCCCTAAAAGCCACTGGAAACCTTTCAGAGACAAACAATGAAACACAAGAAGACACAATTAAACCTATTTTAAAGTACACAGCTGCCATGCACATTTATAACCCCTTACCACAGGTCTAGGGCTTGATCCCACAAAAATTCACAGATGTGACTCCATCACTGTGAGAGACCCATTGAAACATTTTGAACTACTGGAACTGCACCTCACTGCCACATCCCTAGGCTTAGACCTGGGTTACTTCACACAAAGCAAAGACACTTCAGCTAGTCCTTGGCTCAGAATGACATCCAGAGGGAGGGCAGAGTTAGCTTCAGGTCACTTCAGGACCAAATCAGTCACCTGAAGGGTTCCACAATCTATATCACACATCAAAAAAACTCCCAGAAAATAAAGTCATTCCTCTGGCATAGCCCAAACCTACCTGTCTGACCCAGTCAAGACTTAGACTAATGACATCTAAGTGCAGTGAAGGGGGAGTTACTAAGGGAGATTGCACCCTGCACAGCATCTGGCAATGAAGCAACCTCTCTCTAGCAATTTAATTAGTATTAAGGCAAAATGGGTCAGCACAGCAGCTTCCCTAATAGAGAAAGGGATCTGACAGTTCAGTCCAAGTTCTTGGGCAGATCATAATTTAAGAAAGAAAAAACACAGATGCATCTCCAATATTTTAAAGCCTTATTTTAAAATCTATTTGGAATTTTTCTAGTAAAAATTATATATACTAGTGATAAACCTTGCAGTAAATCTAGCTGTTCTGGAGGTGATTTGTGAATGGATGAGGGGGCAAGGTTGGGAAATTTATTTGGAAGGCGCAGTATACATTAAAAGGCAATTTATCTTGATGGTCTTATTTTTAAAATTTGTGAAATACAGCAGAAGGGTGAGAGAAAGAAACACGCTACACACGAAGGATGATAGCAAAGTAGTGGGAAAAGCTGTCCAGAACAAATGCTCTGTTTAAGGCATACATGGTACACACACACACACACGTAAACATGCCAATCTTCACAGCACACACAGCCAAGGAGCCAGCACAGTGTGGGAAGCCCTTTGCTTTACACAGGCTCAGGCAGCACTGCACTCTGCATTCCCAGGAAACTCTGTCCAGCTGCCACTCGGGTGTTGCTGCAGGGAAATACGTTTGAAAGCAGCCTGTGCTCAGAACAGCCACTGTTACCCAGACATGGGGAAGGCAAGGCAAACAGCTTTTGGGCTGCAGAGCCTACACACACTGAGGTAGGGGAGCAGTGAATGTTTTCCATCATGAACTATTCCGTGGGGAGCTTAAACAACGTGCTCCTACTCCCCACTGCTCAGCCTCTAACCCATCAGTCCCCAGAAGTGGCAGAGTTCAGGGCAAGGAACAGAACCTCTCAACAAATACGCATCCCTCTTCCCCCTCTCTTCCTGCCTTCCATTCCCAGGGAGGAGCTGCATGCACACATACTCAAGTATACATAAATGCCTATGCATGTGTGTTTGAAACAGCCCAGAAGGACAACCAGAACAGTGAAGTTCAGCTCACTTTTTAACTGCTAGTATGGATTGGACTTGACCTTGCTGACTTCTGCACTAGCTTGGTCCTCTCGGACACTTAAGCCTGGTGCCTCGGTGCCTCACGCGTGTTGTGTTGTCTCACTGTTCCTCTACTAATTAAGTAAATCTAAAAAAAGACTGTGTTTTACTGCATGCTCTTAGGGATTTAGACCATTCTCCTACATTGTCACAAACAGAGCTCCATATTCTAAAGATGTGAATATTCAGAAAGATTGTATTTCTAAAGGAACCTGCTTCTAAGAGGACAACAAATGGAAAAAGCAGCTCTTCTTCAGACTTTGGTTCAGCAACTTTACAGCTACTCAGCCAAGAATTTTGAACCCTTCAAGACAGATATGAAGGAAAATTAACTAATGGAAAATGTATTGTCATTCAGGAGCTCAGGGCCAATTTCTGCAGAAGTATTTATATTACTAAGCAGTAAAAGTACAAAGTGAGTCCATTGGATTTTTAAAAGCACATTATTATCTACTTAACTCCCACTGAAATAGGTAGCTACATTAGCACGACATTACTATTGAAATTTGCTCTGCTGTAATGCAAAAAGAAAACTTGTATAAGAGAGATTCCAGCTCCTTTTAAAATTTTGCACTTAACATTTGACACTGAGCTTTACACTTACCTTTCTTCACAGTCCCAAATGCAAAACTAAAGGTTTGGAACATTTAAGGATCCTGTATTTTATGATGAAGCCGGTGATTTCATGTTTCATTAGTGCCCAACATCTGGCACTAAGGAGTTCTTCCCTCAAGCAGGTCCACACCTAGCAATGGTCAGGCAGGCAACAAGCAAGGTGAGCTGATACTATGGGAATCATTTAAATTAGAAAAATACCTTAAGTAATTGGGAAACAGATTTCATAATAAACAGAAGATGGGAAGAATATTTTTGGCTCACCATGCTTTAAATTTAATGCTTTGTTTCTAAGTATGAGTATTGCTAGAGCTGCAGAGAGCAAACATCCCTGCTTGCAACATGCACAACAAAAGGGGTTACTGTGTTGGTTCTGGATTTCAGTAAATAAATCTGTCATCTTAGATTTAACATACAGGCAGGCACTGTGCATTTAAAATAAGAGTTCTTCACACCTTCTTGTATTTCATGGCTGATCATTTTAAGAAACAAACCCTATACTGTTGTCTGTGTTATTGAACACTGATACTGCTTTTTCTTTCACCACGGACAGATGCACTGCAGCTACGTGGTCATTAAACCAAGCACAGGGGAAAAGGCTAAACTAACACAGAAATGAAAGAGGGAAGCTGAAAAGAGAAATGGGATTTTTCCCCCTCTAATTCACATACAGCTTAAGCTTCAGGAACCACTGTAGGCAGTACTGACTGTGGATTTCTTCTCGCATGTGAAGAAATGTCATTTTCAAGTCAAATTCATTCCTGTGCAGAAGTCAAAAAGTACATTCTACTAAATCTCATCTACATCTTGAAAATACAGCTTAAAATAAATAAAAGCCATATCCTGTGCATAATACAATCCTTATCCAGAAGAGTATTTCTGTCTAAAAAGAATGTGTACTTCTGTCATACTCTTTCATAATGAGAAATTTTGATCTTCAGCTGTGTTTAATGAACAATGAAGAGTAAAATCTAATATTCCTCATAGTTGCTACTCACAACTTACTAGAGAAAAGAAGTGTTACATTTCTTGCATTGATATCAGGATGTACAACTCATGTATGTACCTCTGGCCGTTTATAGGACAAGATATAATCGAGTTTTTGCACTCACCTTTATGAGATGCACATCACCTTATGGTTTTATGAGGTTTGTTTTGACCTTAAACTGTGACCTGCTAATAGTCTATTTTTTTAAGTTTAGTGTGGCCTTGCAAAAAGTAATTTAAACAAAAATCAGATAGGTCAACCTCCACAACGTTAGGAAAAAATACCCCCATATTTTTATTTCAGGATTTGAATTTGCCCTCTGCCCCAAACCTTTGCTTTACATTACAGTCCTACCCTGCCAGTTGCCTACAGTTTCCATGGTTTCTGCTTTGTCTTCTTCCAAGAGCCATTTTTAATAATCATTGATAATGAACTCAACACATACTGGGCAACTGCAATAGTATTCAATAGTATTCATATTCTCTGTGTTCTATCAAGCAGGATTTTTTGTTTTAAAGAGAAAAGCATCATAAAATTCAGCTCAATGGTTCAGTCCTGAGTAAAATTAATAGAAGTTCAACACCCAACTCTCCATTCCTTGGAAATTTTTACCACAACCTCAAAATGGTAACATGAATCCTGAAGGATTTATTCTGATGTTTTAGAGAGCAAAGGAAAATAGACAGGAATGACCAAGGGTGGATTTCCCCACAGGACCCATCTCCAAGGCAGGCTGGGAACACACCAGGATGGCTCCCTTCCCCAGAGCAGGTCACAATGTCATCCGGAGGCAGGGAAATCTCACACGATGGATAAATGCACTGGCAAACGTCCTACTGGGGTCAAAGCAGAGAGCAGTAAGATTTTGCTAGGAAGGTAAACCACAGCAGAAATGGGGAAGAACACCAGTTTAGGTCCTGTTTGTTTTTAAATGATAGTCTGACAATCTATTTTCCATGAAACAGCAGGGATTACTGATTATGCTATGTGTACTTACCCACCACTTGCACAGCACCTCAGTCTCTCCGTTCGCTGTGCCCAGCACAAACACAGCATAAACCATCTCCCACTTCTACACTTGCTCTCCTTCAGCTTTCTTCCAAAGGTAGTTCGCTCCCCCGAAGTGAGAAATATCTACAGGCAACCAAGATTTGCCTCAGCAAAACCTTTCAGATCACTTGGGTAAAGCGACTTTGTCACTTCAAGATATTGAATAGTTTCCACCGAAAATTCTTTCAGTACCAGTAAATGAAATGAAATTTTATTACTATGGCAAGGCATGAACATGGCATACAAAGACAAAATAGGATCATTAGCTCAATCTTTCTGCCTCCTCTGCATTATGACAGATACTTTGCCACTTCAATCTAATCTACAAAATTGCTACCAATTACTGTGCTCCTGACACTATTAAAAATTGTATCAGTTCTTTTAACTGGCCACAGATATTTATGGATATATTCCTTTGTGACCTGTATTGTGCCTCCTAACTGCTGTTACTATTTCAGTTTCTCCTCTTTTTTCCCCCCATTTTTTACAGTTTGCTGCTTTCTCTTTTGGCTGCCTTCACTTCCCTTCCTGGGGAAAAAAATATTTAGGCTATCCAAAAACTCTTAGGAAACACCTCAAAGAACAGTTGTTTAAGTACATTAACCACACAATTTGCCAGTGATGTTTTCACTTCTGGGGAATCAATCCAATAAATCACCAAACAGAATCATGGTATATGATACACCTGCATTCCTGAATAAACTGTGTTCTTTTATGTACATGACAAACAAAATTATGTTTTATATATGTATATATGAGATGATTGACCTTTCTTTCAATGGCCACATTCAATTATATAGATGAAAATATAGACTTTAGAAGGTCCTACATATTTGAAATTTAGCATGAGTGCTTCAGGACATGCTTAAACTGCATTCTCCCACAGATATACTGTGCTTTCTCACACAGAAAGGGTCAGGAGGATAAAGATTTTCACTTTAATGTTACAGCTACTAACGTATTGAGTAAGATCCCTTGACAGGTTTATGGCAGAATCCCCCAGACCCCTATTTCTGATCTGCGGGAATTCCTGTCCCAGGTTACGATGCTCAAAGAGGCAACAGCAATTTTCAGTTCTATTAATGTGGCCCCCTGCCGTACCTGATATGGATTCATCCCTCAGGTTTTGAGGTTTCGGCTCTTCTAATGTTGATAAAGTAACCCAAAGTCCCTAAGAGTGCCTCAGGTGAGCTCGGTGTTTCAGTTCAGCTCTGCCTCTGCTCTCAGGGCAGGCATGGTTACACAAGTGTAAATGGCGAGACTTCCATCTTGCCAGGCCACTGATTTAATGCACAAACCTCACTAAATACACTGCTGAAGTATGTGCAGATAAACCAATGAAACCGCGTCAGACTGGAAGGGACCCTGAGCAACCTGGCCTAGTGGAAGGTGCCCCTGCCCATGGCAGAGGGGTTGGAGCGAGATGATCTTTAAGGTTCCCTTCTGACCCAAACCATTCTGTGATGGCTACCAATTATCTGTTTAATCCAAGAGAGGCATTGCTGCCAATGAAGATATCACCTACTGGAGCAGGCCTAGTTCAGTGTGTTTAAAAATGGCAGGATCTCTGTCCAGCAGGCAGACCACGAGACACCGGCACAGCCCGCGGTGACAGGTACAGCACAGGCGGAGGCCAGGCAAGGTGCAGAGACTGCTGCATGAGATCCATGCAGGGAAAAACAGCTCCAAATCTGTGCTAGGTGAGAGATACACCGGGGCTGCCCAGTCATACAGACCCAACTCCACTTAACTTCATCCTGCACATATACATTTGATAACACAAACCAGTGCAGACCCACAGAATTCGATCATTTCAATGCCCAGAGTGGAAGCTCAGGCTTGTGGCTGCAAGGACAAGGGTAAGGAACTTGTGGAGTGAGAAGCCTGAGTTCCTCACCTACTTCCTCAGCCTGGGTGCTGAATCAGCCCAAGGGCACTTTTCCACTGCCCCAAGAGATCCTCTTCCCCCACTCTCCTGTACCACCCACCATTTTATATTGTATTTCAGCCTGACCTCCCTGGCAATGCACCTCAGGTCTTAAAGGGTTGATGGGGTTGGGGCTTTCTGTTCAAATCCTGAACAATCCCCCATTCAGGAGAACACAGGACATTTGGCAACAGATGCTGAAGCTGTTCCTAAGGTCACTTTATGAAGAAGAAAAGCTGAGGGAGATGGATACTAGAGTCTGCTTTAATTTTTTTTTTCTAATTGTTAGAAATTAAAGCTACAGCTTTTGCTCTCTGCATCCCCAATCCTCTGAAACTCTCAGTTTATACTGAAAGTATTGGAAATTTGTAAAATTTCTTACAAATACTGGAAAGTTATAAAAATTTCATTGTTCATGTAACTGGATGAAGAGGACAGGGCAAAAACCTGCAATCTTGTATTGCTGGCTTTACCTATCCTTAATAAGTCAAAGAATCCAGATAAATGCATTCCTCAGAGGGCAAACAACAGGTTCAAATGACATCTTAAATAATTAGTTTTTCTATTAGCAACTGCCATAGAAATTCCTCATCTAATACAATTAAAACAAAAAGTAAATGCTGACATGCATACTTGTACTGAGTTGCCCAGGAAAATTTAGCTCAAGTCTGAAATTATTAAAAAAAATCTGAAATGGAAAAAATTAAGATGATGATTTGCTATATATTTCAGAGAAAATTTAAAACTGATTGCTTGCCCTGGTTCCTTTTTCTAAGAGAAAATTATTTTAGAAAAGGTTAAGGGAAAATGTCACAGCTGGGAATCAGATATCTGAGCACAGAGTTTCAGCTAACAGAGGTTCAGCTATTTGCACACTTTAAGGGGCAGAAGTACTTTGTTCTGCCACATGCCAGCAAAACAGAGCAGAACAAAAAAAGCCTTTCTGATGTACCACAATGACAGGCCACCACAGAAAAGCAACTATTTCATAGTCTAGATTTCTCACAGGTCAGAAACACTGACAGTGTTCTCACTGAGATTCACGATTAAATGGGGAAGCAGAAGAATCAGGCCAGCCCTTTGTTTGCTGAAGCTCGGTGTCAGGGTGACATGACCACAATTTCTCTAGATGAAGTCAGTACTGTCGCTTTATGCTTTGTAGTATTTATTTCTGTTCAGCTGAAGGAATCATTGATCCAAAGCCTTAAGTCAGGCAGATCTGGAAGATGACCTTACCTGATAGCATTCAAAATTATCAAGATACACCCAACCATTTTCCTAGGTTACAAGAATCGATCCTCAGAGGACTAGTTTCTCAGAGGACAGACTTAGAATAGGTGCCCTATCAAGCACTGGTAGAGAAGACATTCAGACTGCGGACTCATTCCTACGGCAGAGTGTAAGGTTGGCTGTAAGTATTACTGTTGGCAGTAATAAGTTAAATATTTAACTTTACAAATGCTGGTGGTGATTTACACATTTAAACCATTCTCACTTTTGTGCAAAGCAACGCTGTAAGCTGGAAGATAATTTTCCATCTCTGTTCAAAGCTCTGCTAGGTCTAATGCAGAACTGCTGTAACTACAAAGGACTCAGGGTTGGGTTGTTATTACCTGGGTGGCAGGGGGGAGGTTGTTCTCTGCAACTCTTCTCACTTTCCCAACCTGTGACTTCAGAAGTGTGACTGACACGTACTGAGAGTTGTCACAAGCAGGAGACTCTCCTTACTTTATGTTCCTACTGATGAAGCCCCACAGCCACGTCAGGTTACCCCCTGCAGCTTTTGTTCTTAATGGGAACTCTTACTACTTTTTTTATTTTAGTTTTTTTTTGTAAAGTCTACCTTCAAGTATTACTGATTATATCCTAGTACTTGGCAATGTGTACTAAGCTTTTGCCTACACAGGATGACCTTTTCCTGGAAGGCCACAAAAGGAAAAGGATGTTATTATGTAACTAAGGTGACCACCAATACTTACCAAACACTGCAATTGTGTATCGACACCAAGATAGCTCTGCCATACTAACGCTTGATGTTCAAGATTATTTGGTGTACGTATTTTACACGCTCTTCTGTACCATTTTTCTCAGTACAGCCTGGTCTTCCTGCTCCTCAGATCTACGGCAAAACACTCTGCATATCCTTTCCCATTAATCCTTTAAACACTTTACCCGAGAAATAGGTAACACCATCACACTTCTCAAAGTATCATCAATGCCTTTTGGTATGGATGGCACAGAAGGTACAAATGCATTTCCCCATCTTTATTTCCTGGATTATTTTAAAAAGATACACACTTAATTGTGCCTCATAGCCCTTCTAGCACACCAACTCCCATCTTTTTGGCCTCTCCTTTTTCTGTAGCAGAATGCTTCATTTGCCTGAAAGAGATTTACGTGAAAGAGAAGTATGTGGCCACAGGATGATGTGTCTTGTTTAAACATAAGTCAGCAAGGGTATCACAGCTGCCAGTTCCCAAGATACTGTTTCCATGGAGAATAATTTATATTAACATCTAAAATACAGGGGCATGAAAACCCAGAGCAGTGAAGAAAGAAAACCTACAACTAATTGAATTAGCTCTATACTTAAGTGTGCTGTGGAATCTCTTAGATGAAGGTGATATCTTACTCTAATGCCTGTTTAGAGAAGCCCTCATGTTACATAAGTCTTCATCTGCTTTTTGAGGATTCACGTCACTGCCAGTGAATTCAAAGTGGTGGCAGTGCTAGTTCCAGAGATTTTCCAGCTTCAAAGTTTTACTGCACTGGTTACCACAGCACCCCAGTCTATATGTCAGAGATGGAAGGAAAAAAGTCTGAAACTAAATTAAGTGCATTAAGTAAATCATGTAAGTACATTGAGAAATTCTATTTTACAAAATACAGTTTTTGACATTTTGTTGTTATTTCCTGCTCTCCATCTGTAGAGACCATTGACATCTTGAACTTTACAAATTCTTTACAGGGATTCTGGACAACTCATAGGTATACAGCCACATTTCACCACACCAAGAAGCTTGCTTAGCGTATCTTCACCAAACATCTGCAGGTGTAACAGCTGAAAGTCTCTGCTGATAATACTGAAACCCATTACCCATGGTGTAAAGGGCATGAAAAAACAACTCTTTTTTCATACCAAATTGCATTAGGCCAATTATTCTAGAAGGAACACAAGAAATACAGTCTACTAATACAGTCTATTTGTACTGCTCTGTCAGCTGCCTTTCTTCAATTTGCTATCCTGTTTCTTCTTTCTTTAGTGGGAAGAGACCAGTGATCCAGGCCAGGCAACAGAAATAAACTCAAGCCTGGCTTTCTTGGCTATAATCATAGAATCATAGAAAGGTTTGATTTAGAAGTGACATTAAAAATAATTTAGTTCCTATTCTCCTGCCATGAACACTTCCAGGGATGGGGCATCCACAGCTTCTCTGGGCAAACTTTCCAGTGCCTCAATGCCCTCAATGCATTCAGTCCTTTTCAAGCTGTGGTTCTGCAATTCACCAGTTACTTTTCATGGATTCTCACAAGAATTCATCTCACAAGGTTCACACACGCACACACACACACACTATGAAACTAAAACTTCCAGTGTCATAATCTACATCTGCTATCATTATTGTTTTTCTTATGAGCAGCAGCTTTTCCTCTAAATCTTGTTTCCCTTTTTAAAGCATTTTCTCTGAACAGTGGTCGCTACATATCTTCCATCATTACCTTCAGTTTATGCAGCTCCGAGTCTCACCAGTTCTGTGATTTCCTAGACATGGAGTTTAGTTGAAGAGAAGAAAGACAAAAACAGCAGAAAGGCACTTATTGCACTTTGGGTGTAGATATGTTTCCATGTACATCCAGGTGCACTCACACAGGTATGTTTGTATTTATAGTTGAGCTGATTTCTCAGAACCCATCAGAGACACTAAGTGGGAACTTCACTACAGAGTAGGCAAATGTTGTCAACAACTGCCAATTCAAGTAAAAAAAAATTCTGATTACAGAAAAATGTGTTTTACACAGAAGTGAGAAAAGTGCTAAAAGTGAGTCTGAGTGAATTCCACATGAAGACCAAGAAGAAGCAGAGAGCAACGTGAGTCTGCAGTGGATGTGCAGCACTTCAGTTAGGAGTTTAAACGTGTCACTGGAAAGTGAAATGCTCATTACCAACTAAGGATGATTGTAAATAACTTTTTACTTCAGGTGTTAAGATTTCGGGGTTCTTTTCTGCTCTTTCAGTTCCTCTATCCCCTCTCACCTACTCTTATTTTTATATATAGCCAACAGTAACAGATATCATTTTGTCATCTGCCACCATCACCCTTTTCTGATGAGGTTTTTGTTATTTCTAATCTTTATATTATAGCTAAGGTTTCTGGCAGTAGGGGAGCTGGAGAGAAAGGTGTTAAAACACAAAGTCTTAGTTCAGACTACATAAAAGTAAAGAGTAATTATGCAACATGGGCTAATTTCTGAAAGAAAAAAACCTAACTAAACAAAACCATTACCATGCTCTAGGATGGGAGTTGGTATGTTTTTAGCAATAAAATATATGTATCATTTGAAGAACCAATTTGGTTTGTGGAAGGTGGAAACAGGTGATTTGACTGTTTTGTTTTTGTACTTTATCCCAGGACTCCAGTGCTCCCAGT
Source organism: Dryoscopus gambensis (assembly GCA_013389985.1). Lineage (NCBI taxonomy): Eukaryota > Metazoa > Chordata > Aves > Passeriformes > Malaconotidae > Dryoscopus > Dryoscopus gambensis. Next base: position 37,306 of record WEIT01016946.1, read on the forward strand.
CCCACATGACTGCGTCTGTCAGAATTATACATGTCCCTGACAAACAATGAAACACAGCAAATCACATATAAACAGGTCTGCAGGTGGAAAGAGGAATTAGGGAAGCAACTCTGGGCTGCATATGGATGCATGATTAAAACCCTTACAAGATGCCTTTTTCAAATATTGATCCAATTATCAATGCATAAATGACCAAACAAGTGGCTCACTGGCTCAACATATAAAAATAATTCATTAAGACAATTATGCTTGAAGGGACAGGTTTATTGTATCTCCCACACCTTTTCATTTCTGAGCCGGTGACCAAAGTAATAATGAAAACCTTAATCCAGAAAACATTTACAGCAAAACACAATGTATTTGTGCTGTTAATTAAAATGCTATATGATTCTCCTCCCTTCTTACATCTTCGGTGATTCTCTAACTTTGCAATGGTATTTTCCATACAGTAATGCTGAAAAAACTACACTAAACACAACATAATCCTAAATAATAATTCATTTTTAATTACCTGGTATGGAATACCTTGCAAACAAAAGACACTTTTCAGATTTACTGACAGGTACTGTATTTTTTGGCAACCCTGGAACAAACCAGAAGAAAAAGCAAATAATTATTCTATAACCATGAGGGAAAGAAACATCCATCTAAACACAGAGGATTCATATGGTAAAACTAAAGAAAAAATCCACACTTACAGCAGATTTTTTTTTAATTCTTAGTGCAAGAAACATAACCAAGTTAATCACAGAATCAGTACTAATTAAGAATATGGAAAATTCTCCTATACAGAGGTAGAGTCCAGTGCACAAGGCTAAAACGATATTCAATAGTCTAAACAAGACTGAGCCAGGTTTTACGGAATCCACTTTTTAAGTATCAGACTGTATGTACATACATACAATAAATAGACTATACAATCTTTAAAGTAGTTTAATAAACTTCACAAAAATTATAGTAGATGCATTGATATCTTTACATAATCCAAAGTTCATATCTCTATCACCCAGAAATGGATAAAACCAATATTCCTGATATCAAGTTAAATGGAAAATAGTTTAGCAAAGTGTTGATAAATCAAAATATTTTACATATTTTAAAGCCTAAATTTATGCTTATAAAGGAGGAATTTCAAATGCTCTGAAAATGTTCCTTTTGACGCTATCTGTAAAGAGGTTTCAAATGCTGTAATTTGTTATAAACACTTGCCTTACATTCCATGTTCAAGGGAAAAACGGACTTGGATACTCACAGTTCTGATGCATTGGCACAACAAGAAGTGATGAGAATTAGATTATTTTTAAAGGCCCAAAGGACACCAGGAGAATTTACGGACAAAGCCTTCATGTCTCAAACTAAACAAATCACACTGGAAAGTGAACAGAAAACTGTTTGGTTTCACTACTTTAATCCTGTCGGTGCCTCGCCGCCCGGAGGCCCCGGATCAGCATCTCTCTGGGAGTCAAATGCACATCTCTGGGCCCTCAGGTTTGCTACAAGCCCATAGGGCTTAACAAAACAAACATGGAATCCTTGTGGGTCACAACAGTAGTGCACAAATCAGGGATGTCTGCTGCCATTCCCTTCAGTGATAGTCGCAAGGACAGGATTTCGGGGAACTGAGAGCTTTCAGCTGTATCTTTCTAAACTGTGCAAAAAAAATCTGGGGAAAAAAAATCACCCTGTGGTGTTATGAAGCAAATCTGCTTATACTGACAAGTTATTTTGTATAAAAGGTTCTTACAATTGCCAAGGGGGCAACAGCCACAGTAAGAGGGAAATAATAATAAAAACAGAGGAGTTTAATAATCCGAGTTGGAAATTATATTCACAGTTCGGTTACTTTTAATTTCTATAAGCACCTACACTGAAAACATGAGGGTTTGTATTTTAGCTTCCAAATTAAATCTCCTTGTGACAGATACCTTGTTAAGATTTCTATTCTGCTCTTCTACAGGCCTTCTCATTGGAACAATTTTTTTTTATTCTTTTTTATTTTATATAAACAGACTCACTTTGATTTAAAGTAAACATATAAAAATTGAGAATATTGCTTGCAACAATGGACCTGGAGGTGAAGGAATGAACTTGTCAGGCCATAAAAAAAAAAATATCTCCCTCAAAATGAATGAATTCTGCTAAACTTCTAATGCTATGAAAATCTGCAAAAAGGATCACAAGATCTGTTGCAAATTTCAGAGATTTGGCCCAAGTCTTATCATCATCATCTCAAGACTTTAACAACTGTATCTTTATATTATGGAAAAATAAATGATTCCAAGAACTCAGGAAGGCACGCGCACCCAAGTATACTATAAATAAAACACATCATGAAATTACGAAGATCTTCTGATCCCTGTACACACTTTTGGTTCAGCACTATGGTCAAGTTCTCTCTTTTGAAATACAATAAAAGGCATACAAGAAATGTAACATATGCATAATAATTAAGAAGAATAATGCTAATAAGACAGGTTACAGAGGAAAGTGCAGTGAAAAAACCCAACGCTATTTATTCAGGGGCTTGTGCTACTGTAAATACAGACTTTGTATTTCCTGCTGTGCAAGGGGAAGAAATTATTCTGGGAAGCAGCAATGAGGAATGCAAAAAAACAACAACAACAACAACAACAAAAAAGATATTAAGAGAAACCTTTAAGATGGAACTCTCCCAACGTCATTCCTCTAGTGCACAGTCATCTGACTACATGTTTTTTTTCATGCTGCCATTTCCCTTCATGAATACAGTATAATAGAAAATGGCACAGTTCTTAAATATTTTTCTGCCTCTACTTCATTTTTTTGTTTCTTCTTCCAAGCACCTGATTTGCTGTTTCCTCATAAAAAGTGTAAAGCTGTTAGTGGAAGTGAGAAAATAATTGTTGCCGATCTTCTCTCCCGAACACAGATTTCTCCATTTCTCCTTCCATTAGGTATTTTACTCGTGTGCTACACAATGGGGAGGCACTGTAAAGGCAGCTTGACAGATTTAAAAATAAAAAAAAATCCAAAGTCTTTTTTTCTTTATCCCCCCGCCCCCAGCCCACTCTGAAAAAAATGGATGGATGAAACAGTACGTCCGTAGGAATATTCCAGTCTCCTCTGTTAGGAGATAATTGCAGGGGACCATCTAACCACAGTCAGATTGTCAGCACTGACCGACCGTTTCTTTGCAGCTTTCCTGAAGTCCTTGTATTTATCTTCGCACAGGCGAGAAATGGCCTGCAAGAGAAAAGATGAAAAAACCCTCAGGTGCATTGCCCATGGCTGTGTGGGTAAAGCAAGACTCAATGCAGATTTCTACATACAGGTGGAATTACAAAAAGTCACTTCATTAAGCAAAACACATGAAGACATTCTCCTCAAATCCTAGTTTTCCTATCATTAGTCTTGGAAGAAAGACTTGCATCGCCCCACACGGCAGCTTCAGACGGACTTCAGAATATCCCAACCCTGTTCATTGCAGGTGAACCATCACAAATCTCACTGAGGGAGCTGATAATGCCTATCCATTTCTACAAGGTAACTGATGTATCATACTTCATAGGTGAAAAATTGTGGAAAACTTAATAAAACAACTATAGAGACTGTAAGTGTATTTAGAGAATTTAAAAAGAGGATGACTCAAATTTTTTATTTCCTAAGAAGTCTTGTAGTAATTATATTTTTCTCCACTAAGAAATGGTTTTGCAGAACACTCACCCTGCTTTGCCTCCTAAGCTGATGTTAACTCACCTTTCAGAAGCAGATGATGATTTTTATGTGACCAGGCTACCTTATATAGTGCCAGAGGGAAATGTAACTCATATTCAGAATAATTTAATTCCCTTTACAAATGTATAGTCATTTTTAAACCTTTCGAAGAGAGAGACAAACATTATTCAAGTGTCGACTCCTTTAATGCTATACTGGAGTTAATGTTTGATGTTTCTTCTACTATTTTTAGCAAAGTTTAAAAATAGTATTTTTTCTGGACCTCACATGCATGAATATAGAGTTCCCTAAAATAGCCTGTCTTTTAGAGTTCATATGGCTGGAACAGGCTGTGGTTGGCATCAGTAGAGATGTTAACTCTGGCAGTCAAACTGCAGAATTGCAGAGAAACCTCACTGCAAGAAGTACTCAAGGTCAAATTAAAAATATGACAAACTAAAGCAGCATTTTTCATTTACTCAGGAATGCTTTCAAGTTATGCCTTAAGATAAGATGTTTAATAAAAAGTACTGTGCAAACAAAACCAGTAGAAGTGTTTGATTATAACACAAGGCATTACAAATAATTAAACAGCCTGACTCCTTGGATCATCATTTTTTCTCTTGATCCTTACTTCTGTAGCACAGCGAGTTATAGCAGTGAAGAGTCCTTTAATTTGAATAGTTCTGCAAAGACCAGAGGCAGGTATGGCAGAGGCACACAACTCGTTCATCTGAGAGCAAGTTCACCTAACGCTCTCGTCAAGCCAGCCACAAAGCATCATTAAATTAGAAAACAAAACAAAACAAGCCAAACCCCAAAACAACATAAAATCTACCACCACCAAGAGACCAGCTGCTACTCTTTAATTGAAAACTGCATTTCCTTTTGTTAAGGCTACTCTTGAATGCAGATTTCCTTCATGGTGCACATGAAGAGAACAACAGAATAAAATAACACAAGTATTTACATTGTTTTTTAGACCATAACTTTATTCACTTTAAGCTGCTTAATAAAATTTTATTTAATTTAACCAGGAACTTGATGGACTCAGAGAGTTTATGCAATTCAATTGGATTTAAAATTCAACAGGTTAAAACTGTTTATCCATTAAATAATGTGCCAAGGCATGGCATGACAAAGGGGTGTACTGAGGTGGAGCTCAGCTTCTTTCAGCTGCAAAATCCACTATTACCTTAGGCACCAAACAGTCAGAGAAGGTAATCACTTCAAAATTGCCTGTGTGACACAGGAAAATTTCTGTTCTGGCACTTGGTCAGACAAAATGAAATGTTGCTTGGAAGTGGCACTTAATATTTGGCATCTCTAGGCTATGCTGATGAATCATATAGATAAGAAACACGCTGCCATTTAAAGCAGGTCTGTGTCTAAAGATGCCTCTTCATTTGCAAGTAAGTTACAAAATCGACATTTGGAGCCTACTTGGCAAGGTAATTAGTCAACTTTAGCATAACATATGGGGAAACAAGATAAAAGCAGAAAATTGTAAATATTTATTATTGTCCTTCGGTTAAAATAAAGCAAAATAGCTATAAACACCTTTCTATCATCTGATAATTCTGTTGCTTTTATTGCTAGAAAAAGAAACCAATTTTTGACAGTTGCAAGGGATCATTTCTCATGTCAAATCAAAACATTCTTAAAAACCAGCAACACTAATCCATAATGTGAAATTTTGTTGGACTTGGCTGTAGTGTATGTAATCAGCTAGAATGCATACATATATATATTCTTCCATTATATCCATGCATACAGAAGAACTAAAGTCAGTTCCTTTGCTGAGTTATATGACTCTTCGAGAGATTTCATCCCTGGAGGAGGGGACAAGTAAGGAGAAAGGAGATTGGGGAATGGCAGTGGTAGTAGTAGTAGTAGTAGTAATAGTAGAACTAGTAGTACAAATTTTGGCTGCAGGCACGTTTGTCCAGGGCAGGAAAGCAGCAGGGCTGGCTATGGGCTCACTACCAGGAATGCACAAAGGCACACAACTCTGAGTGCTGCACACCCTCCAAAAATTGACAAATCAGAGGAAACGTAGCAGGGACAAACAGCACGAACTCTGGAAGAGATGTCTATGACGAAAATGTAATGCGATGACGGTGGTTCTCCTTAATTTACAGAGCATGAAAAAAGCACAACTGGTTACTCCTCAAACCAAAAAAGGCGAGTTTTGCTGTTTTGCTCATCCTTTTCCTCCTGGCTTTGAGGGTTCTGAACATACCAAACACACAGAACTGCAATCAAGTCATTGCAACACTGGGAAGCTGAAGAGATATGAAGACCTTCTCTGCTTGTAACTTGCATATTTTTCTCCTCTTTTTTGCCTGTTTGATCTATGGGACTCTATCTCTTTAGGCAGCACATATTTCAAAGGGTTTGAACTGTGTGCTCAAGTACCATCCTAACAATAAAGATCTCAGACAACATACAGTTGGTTAAATCAGGAGTGCACTAATGAATGCTCTTAAAAAATCTAACCTTGAAACAAGCACAGTGCTAAGATCACAAGCAGCAATAGGACAGACCTGTTCTGTGTACTTAACCCCAAGAGGAGAATCTGACTCATATTTAGTTCAGTACATGGGAAAATAACCAGGTGCAAGAATAGGAAATTATGAAATAGTGGATTAAGGCTGGACACCCAACAACCTTCTTGGCAGAAAAAATTCTCCCATATTAGAAAACAGTTCTCAGGAAAAGCAAAGGAAGCCTTGACATTTGACATAATTAAAAGGAAGAACAAAACACACTATAACATATGCTGGTTGGAACAAACAGCATTGGCAGGTGGACAGACTGGATGATCTAATGAAAGCTTATTTGCCATTTTTAACTTGCCTGATTCCATAGAACAGGAGAAAAAACCAAGCGGGGTCATAAAAATGGTTTCTGGCTACTAGGTGGACTGGTATAACAAATCCAGGACACTTTAAAAGTCCACAGACAATTAAAAGGTAAAAAAATACTTTCATTTTGTTATTTAAAAGAAAAAGCTGCTTCTTAAGTGTCAGTTGTGAGAACATGAAATAAGAGAAAACATCCACAGATGCTTGAGAAAGCGATGTAATTTTTAACAAGCACTGCAATCTCTCCTAACACCTCTAGGCTGATGGGTCTTGTCCAGCATCTCCTTCTGCTGAGGTATGTTTCTTACTAGCCTTGTCCTTGGTCTTTTTGGGGTGGGTTTTTTCATCATCATGGGTATGTCAACATCATGATGTTTGCAGAAATCGCTACGCGGACTCTGCCATGACAGATCTAACGCTCCTGCTTTAGACATAAAAAAAGAGTTTTAAAATGCAAAGGTAGCAAAAATGTCTTATAATATAGCCATTTCTCTAAGCAACACCTTTTGTGATCTCAAATGGCAGAAAGTTGCTTTAATCTTAGGACTGAGCAAGGTCTTTTCAGTTTATCACACAAGGTAAATCCTTCCACTGCACGAATACATTTGCTGTGAGGCTCTTGTCTTTCATCACAGACTACAGCTTTTCTCTCAGTATCAAAAATATCACAGCCTGTGTGGTACTACATCTACTCCACTTGACAATCCAGGCAACTGTTTTAGAAACAGAGAACCCTGGACTGAACAGCACATGAGAGACTAGAGGAGTGCTACAAATGCATTTTGATAACTCTTGGCAAGCTAAATGCTTCACTGTGCTCAGGAAACTGGGCTATAAATTTTGCTGTCAAGTAGTTTCAAGGGCACACTAATGACAACCACGTACTGCCAGGGAACAAGGCAGTTCCCTTCCTTCTGGCCTTAGAATAGAGGCAAGGAGGTGGCAGACCAAGCTGGTTTCACAGCAGACACTCTACCCTGAAGACATCCTCTGGCTAGCAGGGTTATTTACAGCCAACTTCTGCTGGCAGCTCAAAGCATGCCCAATGCAGAAATTTTTAATAATACAGATTTATTGAAAAAACATTCCATTCGTTCTTTTTAAATATGCCTTTTCTTTAGCTAGTACAGAAGAATTACCACTATTCTCTGGGTATTTATAGTAATTTCCTATTTTCCTTTTCTTCTAAGGTTTTAGGAGCTATCATTGTTACCTTCATTTGTAACCTCCTGTTATACATTGTGTGTGATATAGACTGACAGTTTTAAGAAACTGTGGGCTAAATCAAAAAGTAATTAACTTAATTTTGATATATGTAATAACACTTACTATCAAGACTCCCATAACTCAGTAAAGCACCTCTTTTCAAGTTAAGATTACAATCCAAATGAATTTTTTTTATATTCTCTTTAATAGAAACAAAATCCAATGCAAATTCAGATCACACTCCATACAGAGACTGGCATTCTTATTGGAGCTATCTGTGAAATTTAGAAAGAATATTTAGAAAGAACGGGAAATACAACTTAAGTGAAATTTGCTTTGATTCTTTCTCCACCACTTTCAGTTCCCATTAGTGTCACAAACAAGTCGATTAACCTTCCCACGCACCATTTCCCCCCCAACAAAAACCTGCATAGAACTGCATGCCTGTTCTACAGGAGCACTTGGAATTTCAGAACATGCAAAGCTCAGTCTGCTGAGCCCACAGGCAAACAATCTCCAGTGCAAAGATGTTATGTAATAAAAGATGAGTGCTGTTAAAAGCAGCCAGCATCTAATGAAAATTTTTATAATTAGTAACAAAATGCATACCCAGTGCAATAATGCCCGTATTTGAAAAACATATCAGAAAAATCAGGTAAAATACATTGCGGACTTGCAAAGGGCCCACAGTTAGCTGATAACTTAAATTCCTCCTGCAGCTGTGGTACTCCCAGTGCCCAGCATTTCACAGGTCCAGACCATCCAACAGTGCTTCTGGCATATGGTGTATGCACGTCTCAGAAGCATTCATTACTTACTCACTGAAGGCGTGTGCTCATTTCTGTTCTCCCTTTACTGAGAAAAACACCATGGGAGATAACAGACTTGTATCCACGTGAAGTTGAGCACTTGCAGACAAGAAGAACATGGAATAGCTATTTTCAGCAACACTTGTTAATATTCTTGTTAACAAGCAACACTTGTTAATATTCTGTCATTTAAGGTGGATAATCAGTTTTAAGAAACCAAATGAACAAGCAACACTAGACTGTGAATAGAGTCATTATAAAACTTATGGGTACTTTCACAAGGCCAATACAGACAACTGCAGCTGAACAAGAAATGTAAAGCAAGGTAAGGTATGAAGCAAACTGGGTCAAAAAACTATTTCCACAGCCACGAATACTCAAAGCACAAACAAAACCATTATGAAAACCAGGTTCATGATATTCTAACATCTCATGGGTGTATCTGGGAAGAGATGGGAGAAGGGAGAAACAATGCAGAAATTCTAAATCCCTCTACATATTTAACACTGAGCAATCTAAGAAGAGTCTTACCTCAAGTTTATATGCCCTGTCCCTGCTGAGGGGCTCCAAGGGAAAACTCAGGTTATTCGCTTCTGCCAGGGAACGCAAATCAAAATAATACTTGGCATAAACACTGGAGGGAACATTAATATTGAACTGCAACAGCTCAAGAAACTGGCGTTCTAGCTCATTCCTGCAGGAAGAAGATAAACATGGAAACATTTTTCAGACTGTGCATTCCAATTGTAATTCTACTTTAAATTGCAAACGGTATAAACCAAGATTTTTTTTTTATTCTTGCCAGATGCAATTATCCCAGCCTAAGGTTTGACCTTCTCTACCAAATTCTATCAGTGTACTCACACCAATGAGGAATATGAGAGATGCTGCACCTTGCAGCTGCTACTGCAATGCCAATCAAATCCAGACACAAAGTTTTGCTAGTGGAAGGGCACCTTTATCAGTTTAGCTAATACAGTTTTGGAAAGAAAACCTAGCAGGGAAAAAAAATTCTTGTAGTTTCTGCTTTACCTCCACTAGGTGGGTCTGCACACACAGCTATGCCACAATACACACACACCCCTGCCCTAAATTTGTCAGGCATCTCTCATAAATGCTGCAAATTACTCTAACATATAAATTACTGGAGAACTTATTTACTCCTTGCAGCTCTTCATAATCAATCATTTAGAATTAGTCATGGGAAACCTGAATTTTTCATCATACTCTCTTATCTTTATGAACAGAATAAAGCAATTTTTCCCTTAGACATGTAACCAAAATTCACGGTGGTGATCCCTTGTTTTCCAGCACCTAAACCAAACATGTTTGTCAAAATACCTGACAGGAACAGAGGTCCTGTTCGAGCTCCCACTCTGTAAAACCTTGGTCTACAAACACATTATTACCTACACCAATACATTAAAAAGTACATTGAGAAATAAGCCAACTAACAACAAAATTAAGGACTGGAAGTTTTCATAAATTGCACAGTAACTGGATATCCTACTTAATACTTATGTGGGGACGTATGATACATCCAAAACATGATTTCAAGCTATGATAAATAAAAAAAATAAATGGGTGGTGAAAGCTGTCAGTGTTTGCTGAAGAGCCCAGTGACTGCACTGCTGTGCTACCAGTGGGCATTGACTGACAATTATTTTGTCTTTAAGTTACATTTTGACTGCTGTGTAAGCATGCAAGGAATACAAAACAGAAGTTGTACAGCTGGCAATAGATGAGGAAGGATCTGAAGAGAGAAAGTAATGGTACAGTAGTTTTTCAACACTGAATTATTTTTTCTCCTTCTCACTCTTTAACCTTATATAATTCTTACATCATAATCATCATCCTTCCTTATCCTCATTCTCTCTGTGCCAAAATTCCATGTTTACATAATGAGAAATATTAATGAATACTAAAAGACTAACTAAAAACTGGATATGGATTCTTTGGCATGAATTCACACTGTTGAAGATTCCAACTTCTAAAAATCCAAATAAAAAAAAATCTTAAGACGTCTATCAATAGAAACAGAATATTACCTCTACATGTCCTTTATACTGCCAAGATTGTATGTTCTGCAAGCTAAGCCTAAAGTTCTGTGTTAATTGATAATATAAAGCCTGTTTCAACAGCAGAAGACATTGGCTGTAGCCCTTTTGAAGAGTACCCTCAAAAATCTCAAATACAGAGCCTCAGATTCTTACTATCCCCTACCTCCAAGATCTGAAAGCTGGATCAGCACATTAGCTACAGATCAGAAAGAACGAAAACATACAAGTATTTCTTACTGAACTTACGTAATTTAACTAATCACCATACCCTTCTTACACCTCCCTCAGACTGCTTTAGCATGTGCTTTCCTGGGCCACTCCTCAGAAATTCAATGTAATGCCACATACATGACTACAGGTACCCACTGCACTTCAGTCCTCCCAAGTTCTCTGCTCGCTTTTAGGCACAGTTCACTGCACTGATGCTGACTTATAAAACCCTGAAAGGTCTGCTTG
>WEIT01016946.1:50666-102683 GCA_013389985.1 Dryoscopus gambensis
GCAGGAATATAAGCATCAGAATCTTTGCTGGGGGATTCACATGGAGCCCTAAACATAAAGCCCATGAACTAGATCACCAAGTACACACAGAGAGATTGGGCTCCCCAAAGGCTTCTGGGGTTTGCACTTCATGAGAACTCTAAAATCTTTTCAGGACAGGGTAAGAAGCTAAAAACCTTGAGGACAAGGACTCATCACAGTTTGGCTTAGGGAATGTGCAGTGCAGAAGGGGGCCAGTGTTAGCACGGGTCTGCCATGTGAGTATTGGTGTTACACAGCCCAAGTGCAACTTCTAACAGTAGCACCATCACGTCTATTTGTCAGAAACAATAACCTATTTTTTTTGTTTGTTTCCTTTCACACCACCTTCAAGAAAAGCTCTGAGAATTAGCAATTTCAAACCTCACATTTACAACCATTCCTGATTAATACTGTCATATGGCACAGTCAAACCTGTGACTCTGCTTCAAGCTGTTCAGCACTTCAGCTCATGTCCCAGCTTCAGGAATACTTTAAAAGCACCCAGATTTGCCTTGCAGAAGTGAATAGAGGGAAACCATTACTGCTACTGAATACTCAAAAAGCATGAGAAAAGGATGAAGGGAAAAGTAACTTTGCAAAATCACTTAGATTCCACTCAAACAGTTAAGGAAGCATTAGCAAATTATTCTGCATGGAATAATATTGCACACAGAAATGTGAAGGGCCTGATTTTGGCTCTTGTCCATCTTATCTTCCTCTTTTATTTTGGAAACCTCATTCTGTCTGGATTTTTAAAATCTTGAAAAGAAATTCAGCAGGATATCAGGGGGAAAACCTCAAAACTCAAACCCATCAGTTTTAAATAATGGCAATAAATAACTGGGTGATCGTCTAAAGGTTGTTAAGATAATTTCCTTTCCTACCTTACATGTCTATCTACATCTGTATGGAGAATTAGAATGACAGTAAATGATGCTGAAGTAAATACATACAGGCTCACTGGATGTGGGGATTTTTGTCAAACCATACATTTAAATACTCTGTAGATCTGTTTTCATTACTGTGCATGAATATCCAGTGGTAAAACACTTCAACCAGAAAACAAAAATAATTCATGTCTTCTATGTAAGCAGCTGTCAAGCAGGCCTCATGCCATCTATCAGCATTCACCATGTATACACACAACACAAATATACAAACTTCACATAATTTATGAAGGAACTTCCCATCACCCTCACAGACATAGATCTTGGCATTCATTGACAAAGATAAACAAACTGCACTCACATGTCTTCAACCGTGATATCCTTCAGGATCTGGCAGTAATCCACATTCCACACTGCCTGGTCGTCCCAAACTTTAGATGCCAGTAGAATTGCCCCCAGTACTATTCGCTTCCAGTTTGCTGGACAAATATCTATCTCTGCATAAGTTAAAAGTCTTTCAAGATATACCTGGGGAAACACATCAAAAGCAAGACTTGATCTATTTTGCTGTTAAGTAGAAATGAAAAATAAAATTATTCCCATTCCGGTAATTCTAAGACAGTAATCCACTTTTACGAATTTTTTATTATAAAAATAGCCGTTTTGAATACACGTGTTAACACCAGGCTCAAAATTGGATGTGATAAATCCACTTTAGTTGCTCTTTGCCTTCTGATCCTATTACCCATTTCAAGAGGCCAGACACCAAACTCCTAAATACACCATTTCTTCTTTAGCTGTGATGTCCCCCTGCCTGCCATCCTAAAGCTGAAGAAAACATTAACATTATTTTATAATACTGTAAAACAAAATATCAGTAATTGTTCAAAAATTTGTTTTCCTTCTTAAGGAAGGCAAACTGTTATTTAAGCACAAAATTCCAAATTATGTGTCAGGCCCATTACTAAAGATAGAACTTTGACTTTTTACTTAGAAGATCATCCTGAAAAGACTTTGATGTACAAAATCTGGTATTGTGAGACATCAGAAACACAAAGCTCAGTAAGAAGGTGGCACATGGATCTCCCCGGCATCTACTCTCCTCTAATCTCCTCTGCACTACCTGGGGGTTCTGTGTAAAAGGTTGTCTTTTGCTTTCCAGGCAGCCTGGGTAAACAAGCCCCTCACACTCTATATTGCACAAAGCAACTTGTCAACTTCGCAAGCAAAACTGCTCCTCGAATTATGAAAATACAGCACTCCCTGGAGTCATCCCTGGGAAAAAAAAACTTCTTTAAAGCAATACACTAATGCAGGGAGCTTCATAAGCAGAGAGCATATGGGAGCTGTAACATTATGCCACTCAAATTAGCAGATGAACTTAATTTGCTTTACATCAGTGCAGAATTTGACTCTCTATCTTTAATGCAAACCTTTTAAATCTCAACTTTTCACATCCAGTTTTAGTAGATTTTGAATGAATACTCCACATTTATAGATATATAAAGCATATAAAAATCAGAAAATTTATCCTTTCTTATGTGCAGCTCTAGCTTAGAAAGAGAAAGAAAAGAAAGTAAGAGAGAGAAAAGAAAAACAACCAAGGACTTTGTGGGGGCTGAATTTCAAAGGCACTTAGAGAAGAAAACATAAACAGGTAAGAATTATATTGCAAGGAAAGACATAGAATTATAGAACAGTTTGGCTTGGAAGGACCATTAAAAGCCATCTAGCTTCAACCCTCCTGTCATAGGCAGGAACACCTTTCACTAGACCAGGTTGCTGAGAGCCCCATCCAACCTGGTCATGAACACTTCCAGGGATGGGGCATCCACAGCTTCTCTGGGCGACCTGTTCCAGTGCCTCACCACTTCCACAGTAACGAAGTTCTTCCTAACATGTAATCTAACCTCTTTCATGTTAAAGCCATTTATAGCCCTTGTCCGACCACTAAAAACCCCAGTAAAAAGTTCCTCTCCAGCTTTCCTGTAAGCCTTCCTTAAGTACTGGAAGGCTGCTGCAAGGTATCCCCAGAGCCTTCTCTTCTTCAGGCTGAACAGCCCCAAATCTCTCAGCCTGTCACAGGAGAGGTGCTCCAGCTCTCTGATCAGCTTCATCACCCTCCTCTGGAATTGTTGCAGCTGATCCACTCCCTTCTTATGCTGGAGACCCCAGAACTGTACTCAACGCTCAGGTGGGGCCTCAGCTGAGCAGAGGGACAGAATCCCATCCCTCACCTGCTGCCCCATGGTTCTTTGGATGCAGCCCAGGACACATTTGGCTTTCTGGGCTGCAAGAGCACACTGCCAGGCCACATCCAGCTCCCCTCCCAAAATCAACTCCCCCAGTTCTTCTCAGCAGGGCTGCTCTCAAGCCATCCTCTGTCCAGCCTGTATTTCATGCTTGGGATTGCCCTAACCCACGTGCAGGACCTTTCAGTTGGCCTTGCTTAACTTTGTGAGTATTGCACAGGCCAGCCTCTCAAGCCTGTCAAGGTCCATCTGCATGGTAGATGAAATTACACCTCAGTAAAAAGGCAGCATAAACTTACCACTATTTTCCCACTAGCACATACTTGAGAAATCAGAATTAAAAATTAAATAGGAGCTTGATAAGACACTATTCCTACACCACCTTCATTACCATACTGATGAATCTTCCAATAGCATGTGGGGTTGTGAATAATCACTCTTGCTTCCTTGGTGATAACTTGGGCTTGATTCCAGATGCACTGTTTGCTGGAACAAGGCTCTTTATCATCCTTCTATAAAACTGAGGAGGATAAACAGCTCTCCATTAGAAAGGCACTTAGTGTAGCTTTCAACTCCTTTCTTGAGCATGCCTTAAATGAGCATTTTATTTTGTTCACTTGCTGTGGCCTCCTTATCTCAGTCTTGGGTTTTACATATATGTGTTCAAGTAAGAGAAGACAGAGAAAGAACAAGACTTCTTGCAGCAAACATTAATGAAAGTTTAATAAGGTCCTCAGCCAGTGTGAGAACTCACTGTAATCTAGGATTTGTGACATCATCAGTGTATCTTTGGGAGACATTACTGTAGGTCTTTAACTTCTAATCAAGCTCACTCAGCTACATACACAGCCTTTCTTCTAGCTCTCCCTATCTTTCTCTCCCAGAGAGAACCCACTGATTGCATATAGGGCAATTAAGGCAGAGGAAAGGCTGGTACATACTTGAGCTCTCGCTCTGCTGACGTAGAGCAACCTCAAACCAGCAGCACACACAGAGGACAGGTAGAGTCTGCAAAGATGTGCTGAATCAGGAGAGACTTTTGGAGAAGGGCCAGGTGGCTTTCAGACCACTTGAAGAGGAAGGCTGGTGGGGCAGTTAATCACTATGCTACTCATCCCAAACAAACTCATGGCTGGTGGGAGAACACCACCTGCTTCTGCTGGCAAAAGCCAGTGAGTCTTCCCACACACACAGGCAGGCATGCTCCATCTCATTAAAAAAAAAATCACTGAAAATGTTGGCCCTGTAATGGTAAATGTGAGATATGGAAATACCATTTGTATGCAATTATGTCTACACATTGAACAGTGTCTTAAACACAAGGGTCATTTTCTTAAATACGGGGTTTGTATCAAACAGACTGGGATTTTGAGTGTACTATGTGGTTCAGTGTATTTGTCTCTTGTAATGAATTCCACTGGCCTAATTTTCAAAAGCAAAGCACTTTCTACATCTTCTTTAGAACTAGCTGCTATGAAGTCATATAATAAACCTGAATTTTAAAAGATCACAGTAGAAAAGAATATTACAACTTGCATCCCAGAATTCTGGAATAAATTGGCTTTTATGTCAAAAGACAAAAATGCAGAAGAAACAATATGAGAAACACTATTTTTCTTTCTTTTTTTTTTAAACATGAGTCTAGGAACCATCTCTCTTCTTGATTATTTTGTCAGGTGTTCTTTTACAGAACTAGAACTAAAGAGGTTTTAGTGTCTAGAGGTTAAAATATTTGCCTCCACCAATTTTTAACAGCTGTATCCATGCTCAAGAATGGAACTAAAGCTTAAAACAAATTGAAGCTGTTACACCATTGTTACATTTTTGCGATTTTCTTCATCCTTTGCAGTGCCTGAAACTAAGCTTTTGTGGCAAAACTTTTCAGTACTTCTCTATTAAACATTCAAAAGCTGAATTCCCAAAATACTCAGATTTATTCTACCTTAATTTAACAACTAGTTCTGCTCAGCCACTTTCATAGCACCCAAGAGCCATCTTCATCATATTTATCATTGCCCACTTAGTTCTATGACTGTATGTATAGATATTTTTTTACAGAATGATAACAAGACTAATGCAGATTAAAGTTACTGATGTAACATGAGGGAAAACTTTCAGTGGTTTCAGTCAAACAACACATCCTTCTGAATTCTTTCCATCTTGCAAAGAACAAATACAACTCAGTGTTACTAACAACACTACAATATTCAAAACTCATTTGTACCATAATTCAAATCCTAGCTGAAATGAAAATACAATTCTGATTGGGAAAATGCCAATGGCCATTGGTCTGTCAATAAATTTTTATTTACAAACTCAATACCTCAGGGTCTGGTACCTCCATTATTAGTCTACACTCTGCATTTGGGAATGAACCCCATGATTTTACATGACTCTCAGTCTAACAAGCTTTGATGGACAACAGTTGCACCTCATTGAAGGCATTTCAATAACTAAGCACACATCAGAAGACACACTGCACAGAGTTAAGATTTCAGAAGAGCAATATTGCATTATTATTTTCCATCTCTTCCCATAGACTAACACCAAGATTTCACAATGACTGACCTTTATACTTGGACTATCAGCAAATTATTATTTAATTATAAGTGAAACCAATTTGGTGATTTACCTCTGTTAAAAATTCATTTATCTGAATGAAAGAGAATTTATTTCTACTAATTAAATAAAATTACCACTCCATGGGTATAGATAATCCCAAATTGGCTGGAAGTTCAATGAACTCTGGAGAAGTTTATTAGCTTAGATGTAGCACCACAGGAATGTAGTTCAGTGGCTTCCAAAGCCATTTCAGGTCCAGCAGAAGTACAGAACTGATTTGTTTCAGCACATACCTTCAGCTCTTAAATCTGCCAGACCTGAAACAACTCCATGCTGCCCTAGTTTGGATGCCTCTGATCTTGACTCCCAGGACCTGGACTTGCAGTGGCATGGTGGACAACAGCATTAGGCCATCCATTATAACTACAAGTCCCTGGGGGCTTTTTTTTACCCAAACACAGAACTGTAACGTGGCACAAACTATCAGGATCAGCAACAGCACCCAAGGCCCAGCAGTGCTGCTCCAGCAGGGCCACTGCTGAGCTTGAAGTAATCCCCAGGGTAGTTATTTGCAGATGGGTGAACCCATCCTGGACTTCCCAAGTGTTTAATAGTAACTAACCACAGTATCCAGTGTTGTCCCAGTTATCTAAGACGTCAGGCTCCCCATGATCCTGGATAGCAGAGTGTTGGTTACACAACATCCCAATCAACAGAACATAAATCGTTTGAAGAAGCTGAAAACTAAAGATAGCACTGAAGAGTTCAGTTTTAATTAGTGTGAAACAGCATCTCATGTTTCCCATCTCAGAGGATATTATAGCAGATTTTGGACATTATATAATATATTCAAGTAGAAAGAAAAATTACAACACTGGAGAAGGTTTCTTTCTCTTTTTTCCCCTCTTCAGGAGGATATATAGCAAATATGAAAGTGTCAAATAATTTCATTTCAACATTTCACAATCACAAAAACAACTCATATTTTTTTGAAAACGATGGGGTTCTTATAGAAGTTTTGCTTCTTTTTTTTACTTCATCTTTAAGCTGTTCAACATTAAGTTATACCTCAACATTAACTGATACCTCTTATCACATTGGAGTTGTAGCCTAAGCACTAAAAATACAATCATTCTTTTTTTAGGCTTCCCTAAAACAATGGAGAAGGTTTTCTGCAGAGGTTATGAAATTTCCATCCTCAGAGAAACTCAGAACTCAACTGGTCAGGCCCTGATCAGCCTTGTTGTGCTTTGAGAAAAGGCCAAAGCAGACATGACCCCTAGAAGTCCCTTCCAACCGAAATTATTATGCAATTGTATTTATATGCAGTACTAGAATTTCCTGTGGTGCCACAAGAAGAGGTCAGGAGTTGCGTGTTGCCCCCAAGGAAGCTGACTGGAAATCTAAGCACATTCAAGCAAAGGGCAATCACTGAAGAATGTCACTAATATTACTAGAATAATTCTGAATTTTGAGGCAGCAGCAAGAGCAAAGCATTATCTTCTCCTATGTGGTTTTTATATGGCTTTATGTCAAATTCTATCTCTATTTTACCAATAAAACTCTAGTGGCTTAAATTATTTCTCACCTGATTTACGTTGACAGAAAGGAGACAATGGCTTTGCTATCTTAATTACTATAATTGAGAATCTACAAATTAACCTGTATTTGCAAACAGCTCATTCCCTCCCTCACCAGGTAACCCATACTGTAAGTTGCAGCAGCTCAGAGTAACTAACAAAGACATTTCCATCCCAGCATATTATGGAGAAATACAGAGTCATCTCTCTTTAATGAGAAAAATTCAGTGTGTCACAATGCCTTGAAATTAAAATGACATCTTTATGGAAAAGATTATAATTGGCAGTGGGTCTCACACAGCCAAATCACGGCTCTAATCCAATCACTAAACTGCCATATGCTCTGTTCTAAGCAATCAGCCAGTTCCCTACCACGACTCTCCAGAAATAACCGTGGTTTGCAATTGCCCAGCTGGGCATTTAAAATATTCTGCAAAGGTCTGGTGCCACCCATTTGGTGGAAAAGGACATCACATCATTGTGGTCCTTGCAAATTCATCCCATTTTTATTTCTGAGACTAAATGGTGAAAAGAAGTAACAAAAGCAGTCACAGAACTATGAAAAAAGGTGAGCAACTGCAAAGTACCATTATAGATATTTATAGGAAGCACTAATGGAACTAAGAGAAAAGTCACACATCTCCAGGTTTGCCCCCTAATTTACTCATTTTAAGACAAATACCTATAATCCATGTAAAATGCACTTGAGCTGTTAGTCAACATTGACTTTCCAATCTAAAACTGGGATCAGTATTCATTCTTTGCCCACACAGGAGCCCAAGAGGCATCAGCAGACACCCGCTCTTCGAAAGTCCTCTTCTCTTGCATTTAAAAAGAATTCCCTCTGAGTTCCCACCTTAAATGTTCTCTTTTCATTAAGTGCATATCCCAGCAACTCTAAGGCAAGAATTGACTAAAGAGATGCGTAAGTATTAACTGATAATCACTCGTGTGTTGTACATTAGACTGTAGTGAAAATAGAAGAATAGCCCTAAAACCAGACACCAAAATCTGATCCCCTGTCCCACCAGAGCCCAGATCCCAGGTTCCTCCTGGCCTCCTCCAGAATGTACCCCGAGCCATGTCCAGCTGCCAAGGGGCTCAGGATCCACAGCACAGGTCAAGGGACCTTCTTTCTACACCTTGGAGACCTTCTGACGTGGCCAGGTGCTGGGCTTTAGCCACCTCCCCAGGAATGCTTGAGGACCAGGACAAAGGTGGACACCATCAATACTGGATACACACAACTCATCTCACGGGTTCCTCACACAAGACAGAGCCTGGCTTCAATGCCTGGCCTTGCTCACACCCAGCCACGTTCAGGCTGCCTCACAGTCACACCAGGCAACAAGCACTGCCTTGGATTGTACTCCAAGGTCTTCAGGGAAACCTGCATCTTCCACCAGCAGCATAAAGGTTGGTAGTTACACTGGGCCAGCTGAAACGGGCCTCTGAAGATCGAGTGTCTCTATGGACTCTGGACACCTTTTGTGTTTTCCTTTCCTTTTAAACAAGTATCAGATTTTTTTATACATCAACCAAAATATACTTTTTAAATAAAGTATTTTATCAGCATTCCAAGGCATCCTAGTGAAAGGAAATCAATAAAAATTTTTCTCTGTTCCTCCAAACATACAGAAAACAAAATTCTCCTCAAATACAATAATTTTCACAACACAGCTTAGCAGCCTCTTTACCTAGTTGCTGAAAATGTGACCGAAGAATAAAGAAAGAACTCAGGAACATCTGGCTGGATTAATTAAATCCCTATTTTTCATAAGGAGAATTTATTCTTACATACTTCAAATTTTGAATTCCCCAATATCCAATCCCCTCAGTCACAGTATGAACTTTGTAAGGCATTTCAGAAGCATGCTCCTCTGAACTTCTCAGAATAATTCAGCTCATGTACTAAATGTATTTCCATATCACAGTATCTGATCTGCCTACCACATACAGACCCAGCATATTTGCAAATGCAAAATGTGTCCCCTCTGAAACTACTACGGACACAGAAGTGTATTAAAAGAGCCTTAAATTTGGCCTATTTGCCAAAAACTCAGAAAGTCATGCCAAGGCAAAGCAGAAAACTTGGACCATTCTGCTCTTCAGGTCTAGTTCATGGGATTGCTTTCACAGAACAAAAGAACAAAGCTTAAATATTTAATTCTCCTGACATGCAAACACTGTATTGTTTTCCTGTTCGTACGGGTAACACTCCTGTTCACATTCTTATTTGCCATCCAATTAGTAGATTAACACAAGTACAACTTCCCACCTCTGCACTGGAGGAGATGCTGAAGAGGAGACAGGCATTTCTCAGTTTTAGTAATGGTGGGAATAGTCTGGGGCAAGAGTCTTTTCTCAGTAAGTCAGGTCACAGAATACAGTTATGCTGTTCACTGGGATTAGAACCACGATTTGCAAGCTTTAAATTGGCAAAATAATTCTTAAAACTAATTCTATTCTTATAGTATTATTTTATAAATAAATAATGTGAATTAGTATTTAATTGTTTTAACCTGAGATTTTAATTTTCCACCTATCAGTATGGGAAATCTCTTGGCAGCTCTGGAGGCTGTGTGAAAATTAAATTTTTTGTTTAATTATAAATTGGTTTTGCTGTAATAGTGGAAGCTTTAATTGAAATATTTTAATTAAGTGCTGGAAGCCACACAATGCCGGCTTTTTGCAGCAGACTAGCTTATCTCAGAGTCTGGAGTTTCACATTTACTCAGCTCCTGTGCTGAACACAGACTGCTGTAGAACTAATTGTTACTGCTGCTTTTACCTGGTTAATGCATGTACCAAGACAAACAGTGGGTGCATTAAACCACACACTCTGGACCACGTTAATGTGGGCAGTAAAAAGGAGTGCTTGGAACTGCTTAAAAATAATTAGAGTGAGTGAAAGAAAGATAAGGCTGTAGCATCTTGTTCAAAATGTCTCTGATCCCCACAGTTCCTGCCTTCTGGCAACGCTCCCAGGAGGAACAAGTGGCAGACAGGGCTATCAGATTGCTCTCTGACGGACAGCCAGACTATGGCAAAACATAAGCTCCAGCAGGGAGTGCTGATCTCTTCTTCTCCAGACAGGATATCAAAAGTGAAAGCACTTGCAAGGTTCATAAACAGCAGTATCAACATTATTAAGATTTCAGGAGTGTGGGAAGTGGGAAAGGGTCGATTGTTTTTTCATAGATTAGTTTCCACACATGAGTATTTCAGAAACAACACAATCTGTGTCTGGGGCCCCTCCTGATGACACAAACAAATAAAGAAATGGGATCTATAAGTAGAGAGGAAACTGAGAACAGCAGCAGCAGGATTTCATACTCACAAAACACTATGTGAAAACTCTGAAGGTTTCTGAAAAGAGGGGTCAGGCAGGTGTTATTATCCTGACAACACAGGCAAGAATAGCAGAATGGTAAACACTGATCACTTGCACCAAATCTATCCATAAACATCTGCATGGCTGCTCTGAGAACGAGACTATAAAACATTTTCCCGTTACCACTGTACTGGGTAATAAAAAAAACCAAGTCACTCAAGTTTTCAAATACTAACAACTACAGAAATTGCTTCTGCAATATAACAAATTAAGTAAAAATATTTACACTTTATTGGTGATCACACCTAAAGATATACATGCATGGAAACCACACAAGAACCAGAAGAGGCAAGGAAGTACTTACATAAGACTTGTGGGAAAGAACTTTCCATATATTGCAGTAACAGAAAGGTAATGCTATTAAAAAAAGAAAAAAAAAAAAGCCCCCTTCCTTTCTATTAAACAGTGCCCTCACTGATCAAATAACCTAAGATTGAATAACAGATAAATACAACAAGGTATTTGACAGTGGATTAATTAAATTACAGAAGAACATACTGATTCACACAACATATCTTGTCTCCAGGAGAAAACACTTAGGAATAAAAGGAAGGACAAGCACTTAGTACAATTATGTAAAAGAGACAGGCAAAATGTCATTTCAGGAAAAAAAAAAAAATGGCTGCATCAAGCAACTAGGTAGAGTAATACTACAAAATGTAAGGCTGCAGCACTGTAGGGTGTTTCTTGCCCTGTTTCTCTC
This sequence comes from Dryoscopus gambensis, assembly GCA_013389985.1. Taxonomy (NCBI): domain Eukaryota; kingdom Metazoa; phylum Chordata; class Aves; order Passeriformes; family Malaconotidae; genus Dryoscopus; species Dryoscopus gambensis. The sequence continues at coordinate 62,066 of WEIT01016946.1, forward strand.
ATATTCCTGTTCTTTACTGGCTAGTAAATTCATTCTGACTGTCTGAAGGAGAAAAACCTGCCAACTTATCTTAAAGCCAAGGCAAATAGATTAACAGAGGAAATGAGTAGGTCTGGACTTCAAAATCCACCTTCTCCAATTTCCCCTCCTTCCATCTAAAATGCATAACTAAGCTATTATGAAACCACATGTTGTAGTGGTAAAAAAATCATTTTGTTATTTTAAAATCTCTGAGTGAAGAACATGGCCAAAATTGTGACTGAAAGCTGAAGAGACTTGTCAGAATTGACAGGATATAAATTTCAAGAAAACTAAGAAATTCCCAGCTGGTGGAGATCACTTCAGCTTTTTTAATCCACACTGCTATGCTGATCCACACCAGCTGAAAATTTGAACCTTCTTTTGTGTTGTTCTATTTTTAAGTAGCTAAACTTCAGACTTGAGTACAATTGTTCACTCCCATGACAAGTATAGTGGAAGTAGAAGAGAGCCAGCATGTCCCAGTCACTCACTGAATCCTTCATGTGCCTGTCAATTCTTATTAGTGCTATCAAATTACCTACAGCTGTTCCCAAGTCTCTGCTGGGAGCTACAGTGATACACAGCAAATGCCCCAAAACCTGAAGCCTTTCTGCTTGTAACATTCCCTCATGTTCAGACCACCTATGCCACCTACATTTACTCTGAGTCACCAAGGCGGCCTGTAACACTCTCACTCCTGAGGGCAGGGCCCCAGGTTTTGTGTCACACGTTACCCAATCCCTTCTTCCATCACTCACTCTACCCATGAAAATGAACTGCGGCATCTCTTCCCATCAAGAAATTTCCTCCGTCTCCATAGTGAGAAAAAATTTCCTGGCAGCACCTAGATCTAATAAATCATACAAACTCAACCTCTGAGAACAAAAGCGGGTCTGTCAGATGGCTGATGTCATCCCCCAGACACTCACCAGGGTGACAATGGCACATTCAGCAGTCAGTTGAGCAGCACTGAACAACGTCCGGACAAAGCGGTAAATCTGTTTCTGCTCCGGGTCATGTTTGTCATAGTCTGGTGGCACTTCGGATTTCTAAGGAAGAAATACTTCCAAATAGGTGACTGAAACAAAACGAAGCAGACAGAAAAAAAAAAAGACAGTTCACGTGAAAGGGAAGAAGAGGCAGATGAACTTACCGAAAGGGGATGAAGGTTTTCATCAAAAATATCTAAGAGCATTCTTCCGTCTGTGTCCCTAAAAAGTATTAAAACCAAAGTACTGTCATTATCTGAACACACAGCACACAACCCTCACAGACAAAAGTGCACCATTAAAACTCCAACACTCCCTACACAGTGGGGTGCTTAGAAACACTGATGAAATGTGCTTTTCAATAGAAGTTGGACCTATTCTGCCATAAGGCTCTCGTGTAATATGAAATTCATATTACAAAGCATGCTAAAACACTCAGCTTTCAGAGCCCAAGATACAAAACTGTTGTGCTCATTACTGTGAGGCTTAAGAAGTACTACTGCAAACTTGTGATAAAATCAGCCCAGCTTACTCCCCTTTTTTTAATCACGTCCACCCCTGCAATCTCTTAACTCCTCTTCCTCCTTTATTACCAACATTGTAAATGCTTACTAATTTGCAGTGCTATTTTTACAGTAATCTTTTAGTTAATACATACATACTTCACTTTTAATTTATTTGGAAAACCCTATCATACTAATGATTTCTGAAAGCCAAAAGAAGCACATACAAAAAAAAAATTCAGACAAAATAAAATTCCTATTCTTTGGTTTATTAGATGTTTCTCTGAAATCCTGGTAGCTCAATATCAGCATACACACTGATGCAACTTCACAAGCCTAACATCCAGGATGCAATATTTTTGCTGTACATAACTGGCAAGGACACTAACACAAAAGCAAGGTGTATAAATGTACCAGTTAGAACTGGCACTTTCTGGACAGATGCATCCATGTGACCTACTTATTACAATCCCATTTTTATTTTTAGCATCCCTGGTACTCTGACCATACAGTTCTTAAGAAACAAACCAGTGAATATATTTTCTATCTTTACTCAGCAGCACGTGTCTCTCAGAGCATGCAAACCACAAGTTTTACAGTGGATTCATGTCTGCAAAATGCATTTATTAGCAGCTTATGTTTAAACCTCAACATCTGAGGGTGCCATTTTTTCTACTAAAATGGAAGCTAGCACTGGAAATAAACACATTTCTAAATATAAAAAAAGGAGTACCTAAATTAAAACAAACACCAAAAAAAACCCCCCTGGACTGGGCTAATTACTAGAAAATTCCTATCAGCAAGGATTCTAAGGCAGACTTTTTTATGCCTACCTAAAAAAGCCAATATCTTAATGCAGAAGTAGTCTCCCTGACATGACTGGTGTGCTACAGTAAACTATGGCACTTCACAATGCAAATGGAAATAATTTCCTATTTTATTTCTTGAGGTAGTAGCTGCTGTATGCTATGAAGTCACATCTGACTGCCTTCAAAAATCTATTTAAATAAAACACTAGAGAGGTTTTTGTCTTCACTGCAATTCACACTGCACTCTTTCAAAAACGGACCATCTACTGATTACCCAAGCATTCTTTATGGTTAGTTTTCTGGGGTTCATTTTATTTTATTTCTTTAGGAAATTCACCAATGCTTATGCATTCCTTCAAAAACAAGCTGGGTGTCGTTTTGTATCGTTTGTTGAACAGCTAAGACAACAAAACGTGCGGAAAACTGATCAGTGTAACCATGATAGGAGACACTGGGAAAGGGAGGAATAATAACTAGAATGTTACAGTCAAATGAAATGCGAGAAACATGTGAAGAAATTCTATATTTCATGTATAGCTTTTCCAAAAAAATAGATTGGTGAGAGTCTGAAATACTAAGAAGTAATTTTGTTTTAAGTCTCCTGTGCAGAAGAATAGGACCAACTAAATACTGTTGAAAAAGAATTCCTCTCTGGAAAAGCAGATGCTTGACTCATTTTCTGTCAAAATGAACCCTCAGTCTAAGAGTCACACTGGTTTCATACTCCCCATCCCCCATAATGAACCAAAATCTCCCGCATACGTCAACAACTTCCTTTTCCCCTATAATGGCAGGAAACAGAACATATGTTTTGCTCTTGCTGTTTCAGCAGCAAGCACAACTGAGTGCTGTTATCATATTGTCCCTCCATTCCCAAATGAGAAACAACCCAAGACCGAACAGTTGTTTCACATCCCTCACTGACACACGTGAGCCTGGCTCCAGCATCGCTGCTGGGACCATCTGTCCCAAGTGCAGGCACAGCACTTCCCCACCCCAGCCACATTCCAGGGAAAGCAGCAGCAACCAGTTTCCTGAATAAATCACCTCTCCATCCCAAAAGTGAAAGGACAGATAGCAACTTTCCCAAGAAGGTAGTAGTCAGAATGCATTTGTTTTCAAGATTCTGAGATAGGACTCTTTATTTTATAAAGGTTTGGTCTCTCTGTCTACCAGTTGTAGGTCCAATTTACATCAACTCTGCAAGCCCATGAATGGGCGTAATTTACTGCAGACAGGCAGCAGTTCCATGGCCATCAGCACAAAGAAGTCTGGTGTACTGGATGCCTTTGCTCTGGATTCTTCCTGCTCACTTGTGAGCTCTTACTGAGGTTTCTTACCCTTTGTAGTCTCTAATGTGCTCCATTCTCTCAAGCCTTCTAATCAGCTGCCATGGTACTTAGCAGAGCACTTAATAATTTATATCCACAAAACTTTGGAGTCTGATTATCTTTGAGATCTCAGTTATTTAGTCAAGCATAGCAAAAATTGACTAGTTAACCAAACTAATCCAGGGACCATGGAAAAAAGGGGAGAAAAGGAACCACAGATGGATAAACAAGCATGACCACTCATGCCTTACTTCCTGGTAAATGAGATTAAAAGTTCAAGAGAAGATTTCACTCCAACTTTTGCTTTATATATTGCCATGTTTCAGCCCAAGGCTCACTGATGTCTTGGAAAGTCTTCTAAGGGCTTTCAGCAGGAATCAAGCCCTAAGCTTTTCTGCCCTTGTGCACATTTAAAGGTTTCTCTTGAGATGTCAGCCTTGTTTCAAGAAGCGTGATGGGTTCCAGTGACCTGAACCATGGTCCTGAATGACGTACCAGCTGAACTTTAAACTCATGAGTAATTCCTTTTGTACTAGTCGGACTTCTTATGGTCCAGAAGAAAAAACGTCTAAGCGGCTTGGTAAATCAAGAGCTAAGCCAAGTTCTCTGAAAAAGCCAATTGAAAAAGCATGGACACAAAAGTCACTTAAAATATTTATACAATCTCTCCTTAGAAATGTCAGGAAATATTGTTTTAGGATACTGTGATGTATCATGAGGACAGGGAATTTAAGACACAAAAGCACAATTCAACATGAAGAAAGCTCATTTATGTGCCAAGTTACTTTTTAGAGAACCTTTTTTCTATTCAATTTCAATCAACTTGACTGAGCGGAGATCTAAAACATACTACACCAGAAGAGATAAGCCAGGACCTGCTCTGTTTCTGAGGCGTCTTGAATTACATCAGTTCACAATGTCACTCTTCCTGTATAATTCATGGGTTTTATTTCAAAATCCATTAGCTAACTGATCACTGATATGAGCATTTAACTTTACAAAGGTGCAGCTAAAAATATAAAACTGAAAGACACTATTCAGATTTTTGCATACATAACTGCAACATATGCAACAATGCAGAAGTGCCCAACTTCCTTATATGCAGAAGCGCATATAAAACCAAACATTGAATCATCAGAGCGTTTCAATGCTGAGCTGTACTTCCAGATTTTTATAGTAGTTAATCCTCTAATTTTAATTTTCCTATGTAAAACAATATCTATAGAAAATGTGTGTGTTTCTTATGGCTAGCACGGCAATTAAGAAAACTACTACCCAAAAACCATGTTGGAAGAAATAAAACATGGATCTTTAGGGTTTGAGCAGTTCACTGGTTTCAATAAAAGATATTTTCAGTACAAGATTCCATTATTCACATACCTGTTTTTGATGTGGTAATATATTGCAAGAGCTACACTGTAAAGAAAAATACAGAGTTAATATCTCAGGGCTGTCATATTATATTTTCTGTCATATTACATGTAAATTTAAAATCTAGCACAAAGCATGACAAACAGTATATGGTCAACAGTCTATTTTCTTTTGTTTGCTCTTAGATACCAGGAAAACTGCTGTAATCAGACCATTTAATAATATTTGTTTTGCAGACTGCAACTATATGCTTTTTACTAGTAATTAAGTACATTACAATAAACTTCATATTTCACGTATCAAGTTGCACATGTTTTCCGCACGTTAAAGCCTTACTCCACTAAATTCAATGGTTAAACTCCTACTGACTTCCAAGGCTGAAGAAAAAGCACCACAGGCATTGGACATTCTCTTTAGTTTTACTAATGCTGCCAGGTTAACATGAAATGTTTTAATTACCATTGGCTTATGATTGTATATTTAAAGCCATTAGTTTGTGTCTGTCTTTATGTAGCTGCTCAAACAGCAGACTCAAATACCACACTCCTACAGTTTTATGGCATCAAGTTACTTATTTTAACTCAGGAAAGACGACTCCCTGAATAACTTACTGCATTATGCATTTCCCCTACTCTCAACCACACACACACACACCAAAGCACCTGTCTATGTTCTGCACACAGACAAAAAGTGTCCTTATATTCATAGAAAGTTAAGATTTTGATTACATACACAACTAACTGATCTCATTCACATTTGAGATGGAAGAAAATTAAAGCATGGATTCTTAGGATTATTCTACAGTTTCCAACACAACTCATGCTTTACTCACAATACATTTTTATTGAAAGATGAAGCTGAGCCAGCACTCTCCCTACTTATTGCAGCAGCATAAAACCAATCTAAACTAAACGGGAAAGAGGATGGAGGAGGGAATTCACTCATTCTCTTTGCAGACAATTTGTTTCGTCAGTGATTCACTGTAAGATGCTTATGTCTTATACTGATGCAAAATTCCCCTCTTTTCTTTTCCCTAAAAGACCTTTTAAGAACCAATTGGTTGCTCTCTAATTTTATTCCAGAATTTTTACATGAAAACTGAGATACTGAATGTTAGGAAAACAATATGTTAGAGCTAAAACATTAGTAGAATTTAAAATTATTTCAGGTTTGGCTGAGGGGTTTTTTTTGAACAGCCATATAGTAGAAAATATTTTTCTCAGTTGAAAGTAAATATATTTTACTAAATTTGTATGAGCTTTTACCTGGTTGCATTAGAAGATTTTAATCATAAATGCTTTTTAAATTTGACTTTTTTCTATAGATATATATTTAAAGAATCAAGAGATACCGTGTACCATGAACATTTAAGGGCCACAGTCATTACTGAACACAAGAAAAACCCACATTTATGAATGAATTTGATTTGACTGAAGACTATTCACAAAATGAATTAGTCCTAAAATTTAATTTTAAATTATGCCCCTAGGAACACACTTGCAGCTCCTGTTCACTTTATGAAAGCAGATGCAAGAATCTATATGCACAGCTCTGTTTGGTGCCCATATGATTGCCTTTGTAATAACATGTCAAATTAAGTATAGAAAATATTTACTATTTAGAAATCTGGATCAGAATCTGAAAGTCTCTCAGGGCTGTAATAGTGTAACTGGTCCAAGTTTCATTCCACCTTTCATACGCTGGTTCAGCTGGCACTAAGTGTGCAGTAATGATGCTTACAGAGCTTTCCATCACCCTACCCCAGCCACTCCTCCTGCTGCAGATGCTGCAGTGCATACAGTAATATTTTAAACACATCAGTGCATAACATGACCCAGAAGAGATAAATGAGCTGAGCAAAATGCCTCCCTCTTAGATTTACCTATGTGCATTAGTCATTTTTCTGCAGACACTGCAAGGTGTGGGGAAAGAAATGAAGTTGTACTACAAAAGCAATAATCCTACAATCTCCTCACCCTTCACCCTATTAAATGTGCAGCCAGACAGAAGATGCAGAGAGTCTGTGTGCCAGAGTCCTGCTTCTCACCCTCTGTGGTCCCTTTTCAAGCCCTGTGACCCCTTGCAGCTTCCAGCCTTCCCCGGGCTGGCAGCCTGGCCTCAGCCCTGTATGACTCCCACTCGATCCCAGCACCGGCTCTCCCAGCTCTTCCGTTCCCCACAGCTCTGCCCCCTGCCATGCACCCGAGTCCCTCCCAAACACGCCCCACCACCGGCTCGTCCTTATGTGCTCTCCTTCACAAGGCTGCTGCCAGCCAGTGTGACCCCCCTGAAAACGCTTCTTGGCTGCTGCAGCTGAACCCATCTCTTCTTCCCACATGCAGTGGCAGTTCTGATGCGAAAGGGGATCCAAAACCCACCCAAAAGGCTGCACTTATTCTGCATACAAAGGATTTTAGAGCAGAAGAGTATGAGATTCAAGGAGGAAGAAAACCTAAAACACCTCAGAAATGATAAACTTTTCTCAAGTGTTAATCAGAACTATTTTTAAGTTACTAGTGACAGAAACCTGAGGAAAAGCAAGACAATATTCCAGGCAGAAATAGCTGATGAGGAATCAGGCATCAGTTTAACTACAAAACCTCTCTTCTCTCCTCTCTTTTCCATTTAACAGAAGAATTAAGGACTGTCTAAGTGACCAACATTACAAACTCCTTTGGATGTGTTAGTCTGAATCATGTGTCTCTCACGTAAACACCTCTGCAGCAGAGATACTGTCTTAATAAATTTTTGCATTTGAGCACACCAAAGTAACCAGCCTACAGACAACTCAAGCGAGGCTATCAGCAACCATTAACAAAGAGCATAAAATGCCTGAGCATTTGGTGTCTCTTTATTTTCCCCTTACTGTACAAAATGTGAAGAACAATACTCTACAAATACCTATTTCATTTCTCTCCAAAAGTAAAAAGGCACAAGTGAAATTTAAAATGCTCATCTGAGACATCACCCAGTAACTCTGTTTAAATAAATCTATTAGATCAAAAACGAAAACCTTTGAAGCTTGCTTATTAATGGTTCAGAAATAGGTATACATAAATACACACATAAAATGTAAGTTCTAGCAAAAAATAAATAAATTGCAAAACCCACCATTTGATGGTATACTTGAGGTTTGGTTGACTGACTGTGCTGTCATCCAGGAAAATAGTGGAGCAGGAACTGTACTTCCTTCTCAACTGCCCAGGAGGATGCTATGAAAAACATGCAAAAGAACAATCGCAATTATGTAATACCAAAACATTTTGGGGGGGAAATGTAAGAATTTAAAAAAGACAAATTTTTGTCTCTCACAATGACGCAGACAGTAATGTGATCACATTTTGAAGCAGTTCAGAAAGTTCAGAAATAATTAACAGTGCAAAAGTCACAACAATCCCTGCCTGAGACTTGCTAATGCTTTCAAGTCCCAAATCCCCTGCGTCCCTCCTTCCCCAACCCATGCAAAAATTTTTCTGCTGGCTTACTCAAATACATACATACACTTGGAAAGCAAAGATGAACAAGACCTATATTTCTGTCCTCATTCCAAAAGAGTAAATGGAAGAGTGAAAAGAAATCGTGTTAGCAATGAAGATTGGTTTACCAAGAGATATAAAGCCATGCTAGCAGAAAAAAAAAATTTAAAACCCTCAAAAAAGCTCCCAACAGAATGAAGTGGCATGAGGAGGGCAACGAGGCTGGTGAGGGGCTTGAAACACAAGCCCTACGAGGAATGGCTGAGGGAGCTGGGGTTGTTTAGCCTGGAAAAGAGGAGACTTAGAGGTGACCTTATCACTCTCTACAACGTCCTGAAAGGTGGCTGCAGTCAGGCGGGGGTTGACCCCTTTCACCAGGCAGCAACTGACAGAACAAGAGGACACAGTCTCAAGCTGCGGCAAGGGAAATATAGGTTGGATGTTAGGAAAAAGTTTTTTACAGAAAGGTTGATAAAGTACCGGAATGGAGTGCCTGGGGAGGTGGTAGAATCACCATCCCTGGATGTGTTTTAAAAAAGACTGGATATGGCACTCGATGCCATGATCTAGTTGAGGTGTTAGGGCATGGGTTGGACTCGATGATCTTGAAGGTCTCTTCCAACCCATACATTCTGTGAATTCTGTGAAGTAGGGGAAAGAGTGTTTACAGTAGAACTACTAAATTAATAAGGAGAATTCCAAAAAAATAATTAATCAATAATAGATTGTTAACAGAAAGGAAGAAAACTGATCAAAGGACAGAAGAAAAGTATATAAGCAAATAAAAAAAAAATCTCTTAATAGAAAAGGTTTTCAATAGATTTCAATCATTTTTCTGCATTACCATAGAAAAACATTGGAAAACTCAGCCAAAAACCTGGCATTTGACAATACTACTTATTTCTGAACATTTTGTGCTGAGAGGGCTTCTCCTTCAGCTGTTTAGAGTAGCCAGCACTCCACTAATTAAGAGAGAACAGTTTCATCACATCAGCTAATAGCTATCACAGTCATTAATCCTCTTTGATTTTATCTTTGCTTATTCCATCTACACTAGCAAATAACTTGACCAAGAACCTGTGTCAGGAAAGTTAAGACCAGTCAAATTACACATTTAACTCACAACAGAATAAGTTTAAAATTCAGTTGGCACATCCACATGGAAATTTTAATTTGTCTTACAATTAATGCTGTTTCCAATGTTTCAGTGGAGAGACTAATGTCAATACCATCAGCAGAATTTACAGGTATTTACCAGCTCAGAAGAACTGAGTATCCAGGATACAATCCTGTGACTCCTACCTCAGTACACCTTCCCCTGTCCAATTTCCAAACCAGATATCATTACCAGTGCCAGCACTCATCAGCTCACTAACGCTCCACTTTCCATAGGCAACTGACTTCTTAACAGTGCTCATTACACAGACAGACAGACTCCTGGCAAAGCCTACACACATCTAAGACAGCTTTCTGTATTTTCCAGCTATGAGTGAAAAAACTATACAAAGTCTTCTCTTAATTGAAAAAAACTCCAACATTATCTAAAGCTGTCACAATTGTAGAAACATTATGTTCAAATTATCTGAAAGCTTACCAACAAATTCTATCAAGGTCCTTCACTTGACCAATAAAACTGTCGGCTGAACTGCTTTTCTTGGAAGTGAAAAGGTTTACTGAGAAAATGAAAATACCCCTTTTCAAAAATCCTCCAGGACTTTGGAAAGGTACTTTGGAAGCCGACAATCCATCTACCTTCCAAGCCACTGTATGTTAAGCAAGGCAATGAAGAGAAAAATTAGAAGCATTCTGAATATTAATGCCATAGAATTTATTGTTTAGCATTGATGCATACAGACAGAATTACTAGGGGACTGGTGATTCATAGCTCTTATTCTATCACAGTTTAGTTTAAATATCTGCATTAGTCTGTTGAGTACCTTCCATAGGCATGATAAAGGCAAAGCAACTTAAAAACAGCAAAAATGAGACTCTAGTGGTTGGGGAAAAAAAAGGGAGATGTACAGACATCTCAGCACTGTTATTAAAAAAACAACACATGGAAAGTTTTCTTTCTGCATAGTAAGTGTCAATATGTTTTAAAGGTTTAGATAAAATTTAAGATAAACATACTGGATTCATTCAAGGGAAGCACAATTAAAAAACAGAAAACAACTCTGTAGCAACACCACTATCAGATTTAAATTTTCTTATGTAAACAGCACTCTAACATTTGACACACGTCAATAATTAGAGCAACACACCTTATTTCTGAAACTACCACCTCACAGAACTCCTTTGGGATTTTCAGCCCACATCACACTTCGTTAGGCTTGAAACTTTTCACACTTCAGGAAAATACGTGGTGGCTCATGCCTCACTTTCTGTTCACAACAACTTGGCAGGAAGGAGCACCTCTCCCAGTCAGAAGAATGGTGCCAAGCATAAACCTACACCCTCGGGTAAATATATACACACCTGTGCCTTGTGAACAACTGACTCGTTGGGAGATCAACGAGTCTCTACTCTGATGCCCAACTGCAGCCATATGATGCAGCAGGTAGCAGATTTTTTGCTTTTTCCGAATTGCTGGAAGACACCCTCAGTTTCGTATTTTATCTTGACTAAGCTGGGAGACATCTGAAGTCCCACAGTTTAGTTAAAGAGACATTTCTGAGCCCCCATAAAATGCTGCGCAGAAACCTTCTCTATCCTTGCAAAGGACAAAAGAGATTACTCAGCATCAGCTCAATATTCAGCACTGTCCTATAGACAAACTCCCTTCTGTGTCCATTCCAATGGGATAAGTCCATGACGAAAATTGTACAGGAGCTTAATGCCTTTGCATTTCAAATCCATCACAGCTGACCACAAAAACTCTCCCATTTAGACAATTCAAAGAGGCTCTAATTAAGAAAAATCAGACAACCTGAGAATGACCATAGAGCCATTGGAGAAATTAGCCAAACCCTCTAATGAGCTCTTTCTAAGGTTCTATCCCACCATAAGGCTGACCTGGGGAAAAGGATGGACTGGTACAGCTCCTTTTGTAAATCTTCATATGCAAACATGAGCATGGGACACATATGGAGCCTTGACAACCTCTGCTATTACAAATATTTACAAACTCAAAGCACCTCACTGATATGAAGTGAGATTCACTTTACACGTATTTTGAGTAGCCGCAGTACTATTTCTGCACCCAAGCTGAGACTTGGAAGATGTCATGCCTCTTGGCTTCAGCAAGACTTCTAACTTCATCTCACATAAAATTCCCAAAGGGCAAACCAAGGAAAATACAGCAGGTAAAAACTACTTGGAAAATTATATTCTGGTTACCCAGGGATCACTTTCAGATTGGAATGTTGAAGTAAGGGACATTCCATAGAGGTCCGATCTACTTCATATAAAATACTGAGCAATAACTTTGATCACAGTATCAAGGTATTTTTTATTGAATTTGCAGCTGATATTAAGTTGCAGAAGACAATTTTTCTAAAAAAAAAAAGGAATATATCAATAGAATTTATAGAGTTACCATGTATGCAACAGAGTAGAGCACCCATCCACTCTGCTCAGCTAGAATTTTATCTCCAGTTTTGGACACTGTATTTCAAGAAAGATTAATTTATTTCAGAGGCTCTGGAGGATAGAGAAGCAACATCAATCAGAGATTTGATAAACCTGATTTACAAGGGAAAGCTGGCAGGCTGGAAAGTTTTCTCCAGGAACAAAGCAAAAATAATGGCCTTAAGTCATTTTGAAGGGAGTTCCAAAGAAGAAGACGTTGTTCTCCATGACCATTGTGGATGGGATGAAAGAGCAGGCTTATACTAAACTATGGAAAATTAATTGGACATGAAAGTGTGACAGGAGGCAATGGCAAAAAAACCCCAAGCCATCACTTTTTCCTAACAGCAAGGATAGCTTAAATGACTTAAGCAGTGACAGAATCTCCATCACTGAAAGTTGTAAAGAAGAAGTAAGACAAATATATGCCAGGTATAGCTAAGACGCAGGCTTCTGCTCCTAGACAAGACGCCAGACTGAACAAGCTCTTGAGATGAATTCTGGACCAATTTTCTATCATTTGGTGATTTCTTTTGGTGGAGAGGATTTGTAGCTCTTTACTCCAGAAGCAGTTGCTATTTTTCTCATTTCAACCAAAGACAGTCACTAAGAAATGCTGACATTATAAGTCACAATGAGTACGAAATAGGTATTTTGTGGAATTTCTTTCTTAACAGGAAAAGATGTAGAACAGAAAACTCTGCTTTATAACTTGCTAAGTTTTTGAATGTGTTACAGAAAAAGCCCTAAGAAGTTCAATGTATTTCCAATAATGCAGGGGTTCCTAGCTCTTGAGACTAGCATTTTTTCCCCTTGCTAGCTAGTACTAAGCAAATATCACTGCTTTATTTTTCTTCCAGCTTCATCCTGACATTTTCCAATTTTCCAAATCCTGTGTGTTTGAAGATGTTTGAACAACAGGTTTTTACTTGAAGTTTACATAAAAATATTTTATCAGAAATCTAACAGCTTAGTTTGCCGTCAAAATTATACAAATACTGCAGAACTGCTTCTAGGTACCTGCTTTGAAAGGAATTACAATGAATTCCTAACTTTTTACAGTGAGATTATACTAAAGAGTTAATTTATCCCAGGAAGCATCACTCAGAAATTAAATCCAAATTTGTGGGAAAAGAGGAAATCTTACTTTTGTTAAAGTAGGCACTTCAGAGGGGTTTTGTGTAGAAAGATCTAACAGATGGTGCATACTGCCCAAAACCCACACTCAGAACTGACCAAAAGGGCCAGCTCTGGCCTCTTTAGCAGCACTAGTGGCTCTCCGCCCTGATGCTCAGCAGGATTTGTTCCTTTAGGCACAACACTCCCCTAATGAAGCCATACAGCTTTTGTACCAGTGCTGGCCCCCAGCCAGTCAGCTTCCACTTTGGCAAAGCAGCTCCAGCCCTTTCCAGTGTTCTTTTGCACTTGTCCATCAAAGGATAATTTGGAGCTTCTGTACTAAATAATAGTAGTAGTGTCTCTTCTTTCCCCGAATGAGGTGTTAAGTTAGTGCATGATTTTAAAAGGTACTATTAAATAATATTTTCCCCCATGGAAAAACTGAGGCTTGCTTGCAGCCATCTGTGCAGACATGCCCATTAGCTTCCAGGCACTAGAGGCTGGCCAAGATGCTAAAAGGCAAAACTGGCATGTAAAAATGCACATGAAGCCAAATTACAACAGCAAGCAAAAATACCAGGACTGCTTCTGACTTGGAAAAGGGAGGTTCCTATCTTGAGGATCTTCTTTTGCTTCAGGACATGATTTAGTTCTGACAACACTTTCCACAGAAGAAACATGATTTTACAGGTCAAGAAAGTGCTTCCATAAGCAAGCAAGCCATGCAACACAATTCTCGGCATGGCTCTGCAAAGCTCGGCACTTATTTTCATCTTGCATAATGGCAATACAGGAAAATTGTCTACCTTTGGTGTAGATCTATTCGCTGGAACAAAAGTAATAGGAAATTGCACCATTGTATGCTCATTTTCCTCTGCCAACAACTACAATTTAAAAAAAATCCAGTCCAACCACTCTTAAGTAATACCCCTTGTTCCTCCTGATTCAACTTCGTCCTCAGTTTATTAGTTTCACCAATGTTTGATAATGTCCAAAACTAGTCTAGCTTAGACTAAATCTGTACTTGCAAGTTTTTTGCTCTCAAAGCTTATCCTTACTCATGTAAACTATAGAAAATTATGTCAGGAAACCACTGAGCTCCTGCGGGGCTCAGCAACCATCGGTAAACTCCTCTGCAGCACATGCAGGCCCTACTTAACCACTGATAAAGCACCCTGTTCTACAAACATGAAAGATTAAATATTTCTTTGAATGCTAAAATCAGCTCAAAGGCTTATATTTACAAAGCAGGTAATTGCTACTGTTGTGCAATTTCACCAGAGGGACTTTATTACATTCCCAGCAAAGCAAGTATTACACAGCCCCTTGTAAAAGAACTCTCCTGCATGTTCTCATTCTAACTCAAGAGTTAGCTTTTGTTTCTTACCATAAAAAAGTTTATTATTTCATAAAACTTTGTGTCTTGAGGCTGACAGGAGAGTCAAAATTCTTCACCCCAGAGGACAGGAAGAGAAACTGGGGACTTAAAGAGTTTAGAAAAACACATTTCAATCAGTTTCGGTAAGCCATTAAAGAAAACCTGTTAATTTTAACTTACTAGATGCCTGGAAAGAATCTTAAGCTGCATCTATTAGGAATGGCATCAGTGTAAGGAATCTGCTAAATGGGCCAGGTGGCCTATAAAGGCCCCCTCTAGACCTGCTTTTTTGTGATCTTGCAATGGAGAGGAGCAAAGACCACGTTAAGCAATCTCTAGGAGAACTTCAAGAGCACCTGAGAAGCCTCTAATCTATCTTCCAGTTTATCTTGTTCTTCTTTTTGACTGAGGAATGTCAATTAAAATATCTTAAGGAATTTGGACAGCAATTATAAGCCTTTACAATAGCCAGCCTGAGGCAGTCCTCTTGAAAACATTTCACGTTTTATGTTGTGCTTTGCTTTCATAGATTAAACCGCTTTTCAGACTATGTTCCCACTTCAGCATGTATCTTATTTACTCGTTAATCACCAGTTGAAAATGTTTGATTATCAGTCACATGTCCAGTAGTTTTACAACAGGGAAGCAGAACAGCCTCTTTATTCGATCTGACAAGAAAATTTGGGGCTTACACAGGAGTAAGTGCCATACATCATTCCAAGCATGCAAAAAGGCTCACAGAAAACGCTCCCGCCACACCACATATGGCAAAAGACCCCTCTGCTCTCTGCACATCCTCAGTACTGTGTCTGGGGAGAAGCTTCCCCTGGATGTGAGTCACCACAGGGTCACGTGTAAGGACCAGGATTTTGACGTGGGTGTTACCCAGTAACTTTTTCCCAGGATGATGAAAAAATCTGCTGGTCTATATACACAAGTGAACTTCTCTACTTGGAATGACAAAAACAGTATTAGTCTGCTGGAATTTGAACATCCAGTTGCCAGGTAGCAGAAAGTGGAAGTCATGTCCAGATCCCTAAAAAAGACAGGGATGAAAGGATGCTGTTGCTACAAGGCTGGCAGAGAGTCTCCAGAATAAAAAATATGCAAAAGTGAGACATTACTTCCTTTTATTTTCTTTTCCTTCTCCTACCCTTTATCTTCCTTCAGAAATATTCCAATATGTGAAAAATATTCCTTACTTTTAAGGGGTATTACTTCTCATAAACACAGATTCATTTTAAGAGTGCATCTTGCCTAGAAGAGAAGAAATTGCTTGGGCTAACAGAGCATTTTCTCCTTGTCTGAAAGGGAAAATTTCTAGAAAAACTTGAAGAAGAAAAGAACCTTTTTTCTCCTGCCGCCCTCCTCCTTTCCTCTACAAAAAAAACCCAGTAAAAAGAACTACCTACTGCAACAATAATAAAAGCTTCACTCTTTCTCCACCACCCCCTCTAAAAACACAAAAGGTGTCTGTCTTCCTGTTTGCTCTTCTTGTACAGGCAGAGATACTGATGCAATCTCTCTTCTCTGAGAAAGGAAATGCCTCTATCTCAGTCTGCATCTTTATCCCTCTCAGCAGCTTGACTAAGCAGATTAAAAGGCATGTGCACACCAAGGCAGCATGAAAGTCATAACAAAAAACACTGACTGCCAGTCCAATGGGAAAGGGAAGCAGAGTCTGCTGCAACTGCCTAGAAATTAAAACAGGCAAGAAGAAAGCAAACAGGTCAGGTACACTGTAGGTAGGGAACTTCCAGCACCATTCCCAACCTGTCATCTGTCTCCTTGGGTTCCGTGGAAGACTGAGAGATGACAGCTCCTCCATAGCACTCTGTCACTCCCTCCTTTCATTCTTTCCCCACCCCAAAAAAAGAACAGCTGCTGGCTTCTTCCATCACACCTACTGACAAGGTGAATCTGAAACATGGCAACCGTCAGCCCTTGACAAAGTGTTACAAATCAAAGCAGGAACCCACTATTGTGTTTGGGGATCAAAGGAAACTATTCAGCCAAATAAAATATTCTTCAAACAAAAGCAAGTGATAAAGGAAAAGAACAGTGGTGTGATCATGCTAAGAAAGTGCATCTTTAAATGAGGAAGAGTCAATTTTTAAAAAAAAAATATTGTTTTCACTTGTATAAATTACTATTCTCATCTGTTACTACATACAATTTGGTAAGCAATTAAAAAAAAAAAAACAAAAACAAAACACTGCTTTTCTTGACACTTTCTCTTTCTAACCAGCCCCCCCAAATCCCTTGGGAGAAATTCTGCCTGCAAAATAACCAGTTAAGCAGATACTGCACAAAAAGATAAAAATATATTGTTGCTCATCTTGGTTATTTATCTTGGTTATTTAAAAGGAGAATAAGCATGAAAAACAACAACAACAACAACGATGACGTCATGGAAAAACGACAAAAGAAAAAAGTGCTGCATTATGCTGAGAAGTTCCTTTAAAAGAAAGACAAGGTAACAGTACAGAATTTATGTCCTCTGCCATGTTTCCTCTAGAGCAGATGTGGGGACCCAGCATTTGAACAGGGAAACAGATGAGTAGCAATAGCTCCTGTTAGCACACACTGAGAAACAGTAGAAAATAGCTGATCAATCAATAGGGTATATCATAAACCCATGTACCATGTAAATAAGACCCATCATTTGTCACATACAACTGTTAAATCTAACTAATTCCTTAAATTTCTTCCAACAAGGTCGTCTAGGAAAACCATGATGGTTCCCTGCAGTCTGAAAACCTAAATGTAGTTTCCAGTTACAAGCCACAGCTACCCCTTCAAAAATTATCACCAGTTTGTGCACCAGCTTTTGCAGTCTGAAGATTTAGGAGGTGCTGAATGAATACTCACAGGTGTGCTGAAGGAACAACTTAAATATTACAGGACATGTTTGAAAATACAGTTTATCTATGAATATTGTCTGAAAAACATAACTGACCTGTAGAGACACACACAGAGAAAGCTGTGGTAAGGACTTGGGCTATATAAAGGTTATTTTTAGTTTTGTAATTCAGAAGAACTACTTTATAAGAACAAAGAAGTCTTAAGGTAGCAGTAAACCATTGAGGGAAGCTTACACTACTGCAACCTCAGCTAATGCTTCGAATGGTACTGGCCGGGGGGAGAGGGGAAAGCAAAACAGAAATTAAAAAGAAGGACAGCACTTAGCACATCAACTGCCTGTGCTGCTACACTGAGCTCCCAACAACACAATTCCTCAGTGATATGACCACCCTCCCCTTTTCTGCAACATGTCCAGTCTAACCTAAAAGCACTTTATACCAGGGCTTGCCACAGTGTGTTTCCAGCAGCAGCTGTAATAGTCATCTTTGTTAATCTGCTGGAGGAATCCACTCACAGTCTGCCTAACTCAGAACACAATTTTTACATATGAAATGGTTGGTACTGAGCACACATTATTAAGTTTACAATAACCCAGTGCACTGGCTTTCCAAGTAATTTTATAACAAGACAATTGCTCTGCAAACCACCCTCACATGCACTATAAACAATGGGAATGTTTTACAGGGGTATAGAAGATGAGGACCAAGAACACCTGCTAACCAAGAGAGGGCAACTTTAAGGGTTTTGTAAGCCTCACACTATCTCATGACTTCTCAGAATCTTAACTTTTGGGAAACTGAAAATTTCAGCTTGCTTTGGAAGCCATTCAGGAGTTTCAGAAATACTCAACACCAACCAGTTCCATCTACAAATGAAGCAGTCCTGCCCTCTCACCCCACACAGCAGTTCATTCCTGCCCTCATGGCTCCCTCCCTTTCTGCAGGTGCAAGCCCTGGAGTGAATCACAATTAGGGAACCCCATTTTAGCTTTCAGCTGAATCCACCTGCATTTGTGCTCCAATCCAGTTTATCTGGAGCTAGACAAATGTTCACCTCGCACAAAGAGATGAAAAGGGTATAAACCACATCTGTTTTCTTTCAGCAGCTGTAGTATCTTAAAAATGAAATCACAGCTTATACTTCCAGATAGAAAAAAACTCAAGAACTTCTCCCCATTCACCTTAAAGGCAAATAGCATTTGGTAGACTATTAGTTCTCTCCCTTCTCAATTTTACAGAGCCATGACTCCAAATATTTCAGCACAAGACTTCACATACTTGGAACCACACTGGTTCCAGGTGCTTCAGCAGTACAAACAATGCTAACTGAGGCAAAGAGCCTGGTCCTTTACCCAAAGCGGGATACAGGGTATTTGCTCTCAGCTTCACTGAGAATTTGATTCAAACAGAAGAGAACTGAATTGCACAATGCCCAGGATAAGCATATCAAATCCCTGTCTTCGTACTCAGCATGTCCCACATGTCAATCCACAGTTACATTCCATCAACACAGGTCAGGCACCTCAGGACAACTGTGTAAATATCAAATGCTGTAGCTCCCTGCCAATGCAAACTTGCATACAAATGTAATCTAAAGTTTCAAGAGTTTCCGTAGTAATTTTAAAAATCATACCAATGTGTGCAGCTCTTTTTCCCAGATACCAGTTGCCTACGTACTCTGATTGTGAACATGATACTGTCTTCAAACCAACAGATTCGTTCCACTAACTCAATAGTCAAGGCCTATACTTCAGGATCCTGATGCAGAACAGACGTGGAGCATCAGCACCCTCTCAGCAATGTGGAAATCATGTGTGGTAACTCTCATTTACTGTATAATATAGACAACAAGGAGAAAGCTGCATAGCGAGGCATTTTCACTTACGTGGTTTATATAGAGACTCTTGCGTTTTTCTCTCACTGCAAAAACACAAAATATGATAGAAATATTACATGACTATTTTTCCCGATCAAGCTTCTTATACACCATTTATAATAAAAAGAACAGGAGACTATCTATGTGCAACATTATAATTGTTTTTGCACTAACCAAGTATATTTATATAGCAAACACAGAAGGAACATATATCTGTATGCATAAAGGCATTTATGCTCACTAATGTGGTGATGGGTTAAAATTCTCATCCATTTGGGTGCTTCACGAGGCGCTGGTCCGCATGGGCAAGCTAATATGCAGTAAACTGCAGTCCAAGGTAGCAGTGGCTTGGCTTCCCCAGCGCTCTGTGTGGGTACTCCTGAGCCACCAGTGCCTTCATGCAAGGTACCTTGCTGCAAAGTGTCCTATACTACTTTGCAGGTATGAAAGCACCTAAACAGGTACGTCACGGAGTTAGCAAATTCTCATCATAGCTTACTGTGCACTAACTCGCACAGAGGAGCCTTGAAACCATATGGATTACACCACTGCCTTCTGTAAGGCACAAGCCTGAAACTATTACTTATGTTGGATGTAACAATGAAAATATAGTTCTTTGGTGAGTATGAACCAGTCACCACAAGCAATGGTTGCAAGTCAAAGCCACAATTAGCCAAAATAGTCAGAAAGTAAATAGCAACAACAAGGGAGATAGATGTATAAAGTCTTAATTGTCAGGCAAATGCTTATTACAGCTGATTAAATATACTCTATTTCATTTTTTAAAGCACTTCCCCAATTAACTCACCCCATAGAGAGCCTGCGGAGCTCTGTTCCAGTGAAAATACCACAGCATTTAGGATACAAGTCTGGAGGCAACTAACACATAAATCAAACTGCAGGATTAAAATAATAATGGTTTCATGCTGTAGGTGATTAAATGCACTTTGGTGCACCATGATTTGAAAGCTATGCAACCCAATGCACTTAGCAAAATAAGAGTGTTCAAAATGGTGGGATAGCCTGTCCATTCCCTGTTGGATGAGAAGCCATTATTTGTGATTTATTATAAGCAAGCAATCTCACATAAACAAGGCTGTATGTGTGAATACTGTGAAATAATTGTGTTTAATGCAGACATAAAATGAAAATAAAAAAATAAGAAAAAACTTTGAAAAATCCTTACATAATTTTCCTCCCAGGGAGCAGAAAGGAGAATCATACATGACAGATGTTAGCCATGTCACTTACAATATGCTCAGATCCACAATTATGGACATTGTATAAGAAACAGAATTAAACAGGAACAGCGGAAAAATTCTGATGATCTAGTAAATTGTTAAACTGCTTGAAATCCTGCTAAAACACTGCACTAAACTTAAGTTCCACACACTGCATTTATCACCAGCAAAACACATAAGACATCTACAGGGAAACAACAAAATGATGGTAGATACTTCTGAGAACAGCCAAAGTATTTCTCTAGTATCACGCATTGTAATGTACAGGCAGTAAACAACTCTGATAAGCTGTGTGCAAACCTAATATAGTACATATCTCAAAGTTAACATGTATTAACTGTTGAATTTTGAACACAGTTAAGTATTTAACAGTGTTTTAATCACAAATAATTATACTGCATTCAAAGTTCCTCAAATCCTACAAAGGCAGCCTGCACATATACTCCAAATTCCATTTTAATGATCTTTATTCCCCTTAGTCTTTTTCTTCTGTATTGTCCCTTGTATCCTTTATTCAATTCCCCATGAAGGTACAATCCTCTATTTCCCAAAGCAAGAATATCACTCATAGTTCAATCCCATTTGCTACTTCCAGTCTCCAGAAGAATATGTAACATATTTATGCACACCCCTCCCTTTTGCCTGCTCGAGCTCTTGTGCACAGCTTTGCAAGCACCATGCTGACCTCCTTTCCCTATCTCTCCATATCACAGAAATTCGTTTAGCCTGGACTCTCAGGTGAGGCACTACAAGAAGGCAGCTGCTTCTTTCTGTGCTTCTGGCTCACTCTGCCACAGTGTAAGGCTCAACTCTCTCCAGAACACATACCAGTGGGGAATCGGGCAGAGCAGAAACCCATTCTGTCACAACCACTCTCTCTTCTAATTACAACACCCCCTTTAAACAAGCGGAAGCCAATTATTGCACAAGGCAAAATGACTGTAAAGAGGTAATTCCACCACTTGGCTTCAGTCAGTTTAAAAATGCTTTGTTGCTCACACAGCCCAGTATGGTCTGCAGCAGGCCAGACCATCGTGTTAGAATTAACCAGCATTTTGCAGCATAAACTCCTAACTGCAACTCCAGGATTTTGGGTTTCAGGCATGGGGTTTTGGTGACGTGAAGCTGAACAGGTTTGGAGAAAGTTTAAACAATTAGACTTCTACATTTTTTAAATCAATTTAAAACTTCAAAGTTGTAATGGAACTCTTCAAGTGGGGCCTGATATGCTGCCAAATTGTCTTAGTTTTCCTCATTCTAAGGTCAACAACCTGTTCCAATTGCTGCAGGCACTTTCAACTGTTACTGTTGAGCTTTTGCAATAGAAGCAAAGTATCCTGAAATTAAAAGGAAGTGAGGAAATACACACATACAGAGGCACCTGTGTGTATATGTACATATATATGTATTTTTCATTGAGCTGTAATAACTTTCACTGTGCAGTTTCTATAGACTTATTTTAATGTTAGCCATATCAGTATTGAAGACAAAATCCTTGAGGATTACAAATGTAAGAACATCTTGCATTTTGGAAGCTGGAGTTACCAGCCATTATTGGTAACTCATTTTTTTCGTTTGAATTGAGAAGACTGGTCCTAGTTAACACTTAAGAGTAAGAGTAGCTTACTCCACCTCTATACACCTATATAAACACAATTTCAAAATCTTACTTGTCTGAAGCCCATTGCTGCACTAATACTGCAAAATTTAGCCTGTACATTGAATGTGTAAAGCCAAATCTAAGTTAGGAGAGGGGCACAGCTGGAATCCACCAACAGGAAACACCATTACCAGCACCCTGCAGGAGCAAACATTACCTTCTTGCTGCCATAAAGGAAAGGCAGTTACATAGTTGGAGTGCTGGTTGGAAACCCTGGGTTAATCACAGCCACACA
The DNA here is from genome assembly GCA_013389985.1 of Dryoscopus gambensis. Classification (NCBI taxonomy): domain Eukaryota; kingdom Metazoa; phylum Chordata; class Aves; order Passeriformes; family Malaconotidae; genus Dryoscopus; species Dryoscopus gambensis. The sequence goes on from WEIT01016946.1 coordinate 84,506, forward strand.
CTAAATAGCGCATGGGTTTCCAGTCACCCACAGCTCACTGGCCAAGCTCAGCAAACGAGGGAGATCTTGCATAAAGCACTCAGGAGTTAAAAACATAACAGGTAATATTCTGTACTAGCTCCCTAAATAGGAAGAATTCCACACATATGATTCAGCACCTAGAAAATTCCCCAAAGAGATGGAAACATTTAGAAAAGCCCCTCTAGCTAGGAATCAAATTAATATTTATTGTGACTTTAACTTTTCTAGAGATTCATTGAATGCTCAGGTAATTAAGGATTCATTCAGACTACTAACTGCATGCTTAGCATGGCATCCAGGCTTCACAGAACAAAGACAATTAAAGACCACGTAATAAACCAAGATGCCACATCCTGTCTCATTGTATTTGTTGCTCTCTGCTCACATGTTGATCACAAGCAGGTCAAGCACAGCTCCTGTGCCAGGAGAATACTGTAAGACTATCAGTGAGGCTCAAAGAGCACAGGGCTACTAGAAAGCCAAACACAGAACTGTCTGAAGGTAACACTGCCAAGTGACTCTAGCACCTAGTGATGGACTTGGCCATTTCCCACTGTAAACCATGCGTTGTACGCTCACAGCCAGAGCCAGATCCTGGATGAAACCCTGAATCCTGATGCCACTTGACTCTCTGTGCATTGTGTAATGTACATGATAAATGTCCACAGGTCTTATCTATATAAATATTTTCACTTACAGTCAACAGGAAGGTTTACCAGCCCAATACTATTCAAGTAATGGAGCAGTTATTTGCCCAAGTTGGGTGTTTTCAACACAGCCAGCTCAGCCTTCCTCTTCTACATCGCCTGAAGAAGTCTTGGGGGTCCCCTAGATTCCACAGCAACCTGTCAGATTACAACCCTACATGTCCTAAAAAAATCGCTCTATTTTCCCTTTAACAAGCACTTGATTGCATTTTGGTTAGGCAACATCCTTGAACAGTGTGGTAACTCCTACAGTTCACTTGATTCAACAAGGGGCCCAGAGTGCAGCCAAGCAAAATTCTTAGTACTGGGAGCTGTCCCACCAGAACACGATGGTTCTTGGCAATACATCAGTAGATAAATGTTTGCAGAATCTTTTTATTTTTGTACAAACGAAATAGCCTTTGTATTTTTTCCAATGTACCAAGGACAGCTGAACAGATCTTACACTCCCATTGATAACATTTCTATAATGTTTCACTAAATTCATTGTTTTTACTCAAAAATATGTTCTTCACATTACTTAAACTAGAACAAAGCTTCATAGACCAACTCTAGCATGGATATAAACATTTTTTTAAAATGCTTAAAATTAAGTCCATAGTGCAGTAAATGAACCGTTATTATTACAAGTAAGGATAATCATCCGGTCTGGTCAAAATTTTAGTTGCTGGACTTGGGTCTATTTTTCCTTTCTTTCAACAAGCTGTAACAAGAAACAAGCAGCATCCGTATGGGATTAGACAATTTTGAAACACTGCAAAATCATTATAAAATAGACATCAATCTTTATAATACAACTATGAAATATTATCATATTCATTTTACAGAATATGAAATCAGATTAGTACGGTAAATCGCATCCAAACCCATGTAATGAGGCATTGACAGTACAAGGGGTGAATTCAGAAGGACATTCTCAAAGTCAAAGGAGGTACTCACATAATCAACTCTTCAATTAAGGCCTAAATGCATATCCTCTTTGTTCTAGTCATGCTCAAAAACTAGCAAAAAATATACAGTAAGTGAAAACTACATTATTTTTCAAGTGATGTGTTTGACACTGCAATTTACTATGTAAGTCAAAAGCAGCATTTATAGGCAGCAGAAGGGAGGACAAAGAATTCATACTGAACAGTCAGAATTACTATGCAGGAACTGCTTTGAAAGTCCTGCTAGAAAATAATGTGTTTTGCATCCATTATTCATTTATTTCTAAACCAACATGTCATACATGTCCAACAGGGAACAAAAGAGCCACAGTAAATGGCTTCTATTCTACTAACTCTATCAGGAGGCTTGTTTAACCAATGTTAATTTTAGAGATCATTTTGTCTATGTATAAAAAACCCAACTAAACTCCAGACAAACATGATTATATCAAATCCGTAACAAGAGGAGATGAAGAGAGAATGTTTAGGTAGGATGGGAGTTATTTCGTTAAGAAAATCTAGTACTGAACTCATTTACAGTATCATCTATATCAGAGAAACCCTGGAATGTCTTCTTAGCTAATATAAACTGGCATTTTCTAAAAAAATACTTTCGACACATTTTTCAGAGGCCTAATGTTAAGTTAAAAAAAATTAAGAAACAGTAACATAAAAAATTATGGATTTAGAGAAAATATTTTTTAAATATGATTATATTAAGCTTCATCCATATTTGTACTACTGGTCTGACAAGACAATTAACTAAACGTGTGACTACTTAAAACTCTAACATGATGCCTCTAAATGTCTCTTTTTGGGGGAGAGGGGGAAATTACATATTAAAGGACTATCACATGCATTCTAACAAAGGGTTTAGAGATAACTACTGTAATAAATTCAGTAACCTACCATCTGTTTGTGATTTACTGAGAAATATTGTACTGGCCCGCGGATGATCTGATGGGTTGAATTCCATGTTCAAATCTGGAAAGAAAGAATAGCACAAAAAACATTTATGATTATTCAATGGCAGACACCGATTTTCTCACTCTTTTTAATAACACCAAGTTTACATACTTAAGCAGCTACTCTGAAACAAAATCCATCTTGAGGCCCACTTTTTTATCCTTCCTCGCACAAGTGGTTCTTTTTGGCATGCAAATCATTTGCATCAACACAGCTTTGGGATTAGACTTCAGTTCTAAGGGCTGCTTTTGGATTAAAACAGATAAAGCAGCTTGAGAAGTTGGTACACAAGAAGTCAGGAATTTCCCACTTCCCATCACTTTCTTCCCACTATGCCCCAAAGCCACAGCTTGGCACAGGAACACAGCTTGTTATATGTAATTATTGAAGAATTAAGTATTACAAACAAATACACAACCCTCTACAGAAAGACAGGTTTCAAAGATCAGACATGATTTTAAAAAAAGTAGTTATTGCAACTGAATGTGAACAAGTAAAATCTAGGCCAGAGTGTTTTATATGGTCAAGAAAAAAAAATTGGAACTTTCACAGATTTACATTCTCTTTGCTGTGACAACTTTAAAAAAAGAAACAAAAAAACTGCACAACTAAAAAAAAACAAAAAAACCCACAAAAACAAAACAAAAAAAAACAAACCAGTCCTAAAAGATATTTACCAGTTACAAATTCAAATCTATCATACATTATACAAACTTCTGCGAATGATTTTCCTTATCAAGGTTAAGAATCCACTGAATTTATTTGTTCCCAAATTTCACTCCACTACCAATTTGCTAAAGCTTACATGCCTGTGTCCACTGGAAAACATGCTACTAAAATAGTACGTAATTTTTTAGCATTTCCTTGCTCTCCCAGCTTTCTCAACCTTAGTTCTCTCACATTCTCTCTATCTCCAAATGCACATTCCCTTGCATTTGATGCAGGCATTTATGTGAGACTACATATGAGCACTGATATGTTTATCTTCTGCGATTATCCCAGCCTTTCTACAATTCTCTCGTTCCCCTTTCACATCCTTGTGAAAGCTCAGTAAAACTGGAAAATAAGCCCCAGGTCTTAGGAAAAGAAAACAAAGTCTTTTTGCCCCAGGGTCAAGTTCTCCTGTCTACAGCTTTCCCTGTTCCTTCAGCATCCACGCCCATACTCTGTCCTCCTTTCCCTTTTATTTAATAATTTACTAGGTCTTCCACTTCTCTGTGTTTTTCTCCTCACCACACACCTCTTTACAAATGTACTTGCTATTTGTATTTTGCCCTTTTATGCTCTCTTGGTTTCCTTTTCACCTCCCTGCATTCTGCAGCCCATGAGATGAGCAGCCTGACATGCTGCTGGAAACCTGGGCATAACTTCTGGAAAAAACTTGATCTTCTCTCTACAAGAAAGAACCCAGAAACACAGAAGTGCAACTCCTCAGTTGCAAATGGTCTTCTTATTACTATAATCCTTATCATCAATTCCACAAAGGAAAGGGAATCTAGGGATTTTAAGGGAAAGCTATTTTGATTCTCACAGAAATTACAGACAAGTTTTGAGAAGATCCTAGGAATGTCATCTTATGCTAGGACTTCTGACTTGAAAGGACTATGAACTAGAATGTTTACATGTTCCTCTACGCATCTTATTTAGATATAAAGAAGAAACAAATAATCACCCATTGAGATAGACAGTGTTGATAAAGACTGTTTTCCATTTCAGGATGTTTTTTCTGTTAAGCTGAATTCGAGATGCTTTTTGTTATGTGAAGAGTAATCAGCACTTAAAAATGCAAAATTCATTATTTTTTATCAACCTCTTCATCTTTTATCAGACAGCACAATACATCACCAGGAAAAAAAAAGAGTGCCTTTTCTTTTTTAAACCACTACAGATATTTTTTCTGCAAATATTTCAAAGTACAGCAGTGTGAATTCAGTCAATAAAATAGGATCACAAACATGAAACTGAATCCAGCTTGCAAAACACAGAAAACCAGAAAACCACTTCTTTCATTCAAGACTAGAAAATTATCTGCTTGAAGAATAATAACAACCTGGTACAGGTTCACAGTTTGTTTGCATGGCTGAAAAGAAAGGAAAATCAGTTGCCACATCTTAGTCAAGTCGCATCTCCTGAAGATTCCTGTGCTACAAGGTGTTATTTTCCAGAAGCAGTAAACCAACAGAGGACTTTAAAGTCTTTCTGAAAAAAGCATGAACTACAAAAAAGCACTGGCTCTCAGAGAAACTGTTATTCTTCTGACAGGAGCTGAAAGAAGGCCAGCAAAATCTCATCTCAGCAGCTGCAGAGGACAGTCCAGGGATTTTTAATTATCTTGGCAGACCTAGCAGCCTATAGCCAGGGAGCAACTGTGGCTCCTTCCCACCACTGAAACCTCCAGAGCAGCATACGTCCTACTCTCTCCACGTCCCTTCTCTCACATCCTCCCCAGCAACAGCAACGAGCAAACACATCCATCTGTCTTTCTCAAACCGCCTGCACAAAACCCAGAGGAGGAGAACACGGCTATGGGTAAAGGTAAAGCCTGTTGTACCCGGCACACGGCGGCCAGAGGGGGACAGGCGCTGCCGAGAGGGGCTGGCTCCCCACGCCCCTCTGAGGAACAGCACAGCTCTTGCAGGCAGAAGCAAGCACTGTTTGGTGTGCACCTGCAACGCCGCCACTCCCAGCTCCTCCAGGGAGAACTGTCAGCAAATCCAAGCATCCCACTGGCCACTTGTGGCACCACATTACTCCGGGCCACCACTGCTGGCACGCTGGAGTATTAGAATGCATCAAGTTTCACATGTAAGATTTTAGTCTCTGGTGGTTCTTAGATGTCTTAATTCATCATACAACTTTAGAACAAATGTCTTTTTGAATATGGCAACAGATTTGTCACTAGAAACCACGTTACAGAAGAAAGAGATCAAATGATATACAAGTATCTGAAGCTAGTAACTCACCGCAAAAGGGCATTATCCATAAAAAGGTTAATTCCATCCTAAAGAAAATAGTCTATTCATACTGCTTTTGTGGTATTAACAGTTCTTTCTAGTATTTGAAAAGTACCATGAAAACCAGCAATAATAGGAAAGGTTTACCCATTTTGTAATGAAAGAGTCAAAGATAAAAGGAGATTTAAACTCACACAAGCAATAGTCTATTACTCAAAAGACAGGAAAATGAGAGCCAGAATTTTAAGTCTCGAAATCTGCCCAAAAATGTTGTCCATTACTAAGTCTGCTCTGCAACACATCACAGCCTTCAAATGAAAGAATAACAGTGGGTACTTCTTCCAACAGTTACCAAGCACTCCAAAATCAGCTTTTAAGAAAAAGCAATGGTCTCATAGATAGTCCAAAGCAGAAATCTTTCACTGTAGCTTTCTTTCCAGTTAAACAGAATTTGAATATTTTTCTATATCTCTTCCTAGTTCAAAGATCAAGTTTGTTCAGGCTTTTTTTTTCCCTTATTGAAGGACTGTTAAGTTATTCAAAATATAACCCACATCCTGTAAACATCTAAACAGTCTGATACCCCATGAAAATTTCAGGGCTTTTGTCTTCTAAGGATTAGGAACCAAAGGTTTGTGTCTATGAATACACGTACACATACACATACCTATATCTATAGATCAACTGATAGTTGCATATTTAAATGAAATATAATTTTTGGTTAGCCAAGGCAAAGTCAGACTCACATACACTTCAAATAAGACATCATGTGTCTAACAGAATTCACACAATTTTGGAGGATTTAGACAAGAAAAGTTACAAATGCATGCAAATATACTTAAGATTGCATTCCCTTATTTGCTTTGCAGCAGTCAAATTAGCAGTTATTTTAATGGCCATTTTGATGCATCACATCAAAAGAAAATAACTCTCTCAGGGGGAAAAAAAAAAAAAAAAGAGTAGATTTGGTCTATAACTTAATTCGGTACATAACTGTGCTGAAGTTTAGGACAACCACCAGAAGACCTCAACAAGATTCACCCTGTACACTGGAAGAAACTTCATTCCTAAAGCTACAGCAGTTGCATTCAAATATGGCCATAAAAAGAAGCAAAGTGTAAAACAGTTTGGCTTCAGACTTGGGCTAAAGCCCAGGCAAGATTTTAAATCTCAAAACAAGATCTTAAAAAGCATTACCAAGACCAAAAAAACTGAACACAGACGCAGCTTGCACTTTTTAAAGAGCAAAAAGTGTAAGAATAAAGTTTAGATTAGTGTAGAGGTGAGCTACAAGAGTGACAGACTGCTGAAAATGCTTTCAAATGAGAGCCTTGAGCATAAACTTTAGCCAAACAAAAACTAGGAGGTGTCTGAAGTTCACATATAACTTTGTAAGTACTGAAAGCTCTCTCTAATCTAGTACATAATATAACAAAAACAGTGGAAACTGAAGGCAGAAAGAAAGATCTTAATTATGACCTTGGATGATAAAAGAGGGAGGACAATTAGGCAGTGAAGCTCCACACCCAAGGACTATGCACTCAATTTATCCTGATGTTTTCCCTTTCGAGAAGATTGCTTCAGCCAAACATCTTTGGGCTTTGGTCCAGTATGAGTATTTCAGCTCAATTTAAGAATAACTTATGCAAGCTACTTGCTTATGATTCATACGCAGGTCACATCAGATGATCCCAGGGGCTTCAAGCCTAAGTTCTATAAAATATTCAGAAATAGCAATATTTAAATTATTAAGCACAAAAGCTCAGCAAACCCCGGTGGCACATCTGTAAATTTTCTAAAACTGCACCAACTCTGCTGCAATTCTTCAGAAGGAGGTACATTTTCAAACTTGTTAGAATATATTATGCAAGATACAAACACTAAGGGGTGAGACTAAATCTTTTGTAGCAAAACTTTAACAAAAAACCCAACTGCTTCTTCAACTCATGAGTCTTACTGTGATAGGAGAGGGCACAACAAGAGAATGAAGGATGGGTGCTGTAGCAACTAACTTCTGAGCAATACACATCAAAGCTTCTGTGTGACACAAACAGGAAAAACCAACACAGTCACTGCTTTTCTAACAGTGCACGTGGGATGCAGCACAGGGAGCAGTTCTCAAAATGTGTTTATTCTGTTAGAAAAATAAGATGTTATTTCCTTCCTCTTGAACAATGAAAGTCAGGTAAGTTTGCACCACCAAAGCTCTGATGCTGATTTGAAAACAGAATAAAGTCTAAACTGAGTAAACAACTGGTTTTAGTCTTATTCAATCCTGAAATAACCTGGTGAAATTCTTTCATTCCTTCCCTTTGCCCCTGGGACCACAGGCTATCACTGTCTCTGCACAGCCACCATTATTATTAAGGATAGTGGTAATATCCCATATTAATGACTTATTATATGCCTAAAAATTAAATTAATCCATGTTTCTTCATCCTGTAAGATTATTTTTTAAAATTATTTAAAGGGACTTCAGGTAAGAACAGACCTGGGCATGTTGCAGGGGAAACTGAGCTGACCAGGCACCACACAAATTACTTCTTTGCCATCCTTTCTCCAGCCACAGCCTGACACTACAGAGTGACTGCCTGTAGTGGGTGGAAAACAACAAAAACACCAGAAAGGTTCTTATCAAGCAATTACATGAATGCAAGCCATGAGTAATATCTAAGCCCTGCACGCTTCCAAGAAGCATGTCAAAGCGGAAAAGAAAACAATCACCACAAGAGCAAGGGGGAAGGGAAGCACAGGTGACCTGAGCTAAGGGGACAGCTTTCATGCAGATGTCAAAGGCAGGGCTTTCCATGTGCCCTGATGCGGGTGGGAACCAGCACGGCCGTGACTCCCCAGCCCAGGCCACCTCCATGCACCAGCAGCACCTGAGGTGTAATTTGTCCAGCTGGCAGAAAGCGTGAAGTTGTTGCTCCTGCTCTCACTGTACCAGCCCATAGGAATGGGCTGATGTCATCTGTGGGAAGAGAAACAGAAGCAGTATTCTCCAGGCACAGACAGGGAGATAAGCTTCCCCAGCACTGAACTTGGAAAAAACTGCTGAAATAAATTCCAAAAGTCTCATTGCATCTTATGCCTTTCTGCTTCTTTCTTACTCTGGTGGGCTGCTCCCCTCTATTAACAGCAATTAGCCCCGTGTACAGTAATGAAAATACTGCCTTAAACATTATTATGTTGTTAGCATTTCCTGAGGAGTTGGTAAGATTTAAAAGGGTACCTCAGCAAAGGGGATCTCCCTCACCTGTCTCTAGTCAAATGAAACTAAAAACAAAGACTAAAGTAGAACAGAGAACAAAGAAACAAGATTGAAAAAGGCTATCACTCACCATTATTATCCATTTTCTTAGATTTTATTTTGAAGCACCATAATTTATGCAAAAGAGGCATGATATAACCTTACATTTGGAAAGCCCTATGACTAAATCTAGCAGTAAAGTTTTCATTTGAGATTTCTGTACATCAATGTCTCCAAAACGTGGGATGCATCGAACACTAGGACTAAAATAATTCATTGGGATAAATAAATAAAGCAGTGGGGTGCTTTCTGTTCAGAGGTTTTCAAAACTTTCAAACCAAAATAAGACTGAATTGCATAGGCTGATTTTACTGGCTAGTAACAGTAACTGCACCCGCTTTTACACTAAAACTTCCAAGATGTGAGATCCATTACTAGAAGTTTCAGCTCATGTCATTCAAACACCACACAATCACAGCATGAAGATTTACCAGTATCAGACCACAAGATCTAGCTGTAACTTTTTACAGTACTTCATGTCTAATCTAAGCAGCAACTAACCTACCACAAATAAAATGCCTCTCGGCCGCATGCAGTATTCTTGCAAGAACAAATGTTTGTGATCATGTTCCAGTACACTTTAACACGGATTATTAAAAGAAAAGAAAGTTGGAAATTGGAAGGCTTTCAAGAGCCAATTGGCTGGAAGGGCAAACTCCTTCAGGTTTGGCTAGGTTGCTGGAAAAACTTGGATGTGATCTTTGCTACCCTGGAGCTGTGGTATTCTCTGCCTACCATTCCAAGCAAACAACGGGCACGACATTTCCCAGCAAGTTCCAATTACATAGTGACTCTGTTCCAGGCTCCGCTCTGATCTTGGTTTTCGAGGGAGGCAGAGATAGTTCATCAATAAAAGAAACCCTCTGTGGCAAATAATGCTCATTTCTGCACAGTTATACCTGACCAGTCAGCCAAGTTACAGCCCAGAGCAGTTCTTATGGGCACAGCTATACTTATTTTCTCTTCTGGAAGCAAATCACAAATATGACTTTCCACAGGGTGAACAAGGTTTGCAGCCAGGATTTTTCGTTTTGTATCATTTTCAGGATTTGCTTTCCCTTACATAGCAGTCTCTCCCAACTAACTAGACACATTTCAAGAGCAAATTAAATGATCTGACATTACATGACACATAAGTCTCTTGTTTAATGTCTCCTTACATTAAGAACATGAAAGATATCAATTAATAAATCTTTTCCCTCTCAAGTTCATCTCATGGAAGTTTTTCAGACATTCCACTTACTAGTTTTTGCTTTAACTGTAACCAAAATTAATTTTAAAAGTTTTACTGATATATAAGACAGAAGAAGACAAGAAAAAATTATTAATGCAAGCATTTATCCATTCCCTTCTCCACATGAAAATAGAGAGGAAAAGACTATTTCTCCCTATTACATGCAGAATTCAGCATGGACTGAAGAGAGCAGCAATTCTGTGCTATTATTAAATCAGGAACATTCCCCTTATTTAAATACAACTGTCCACTGTAAAAAGTTCCTAACACAACATATAAGACTGTGCATACATGTATTTCCATCATACTCAAATACTGCTCCTCTGGCTTTTGAGTGTAACATAGAATCATTGAATCATAGAATTATTTAGGTTGGAAAAGGCCTCTGAGATTTTTGAGTCCAACCATTAACCCAGCACTGCCAAGCCCACCACTTGGATGGTCCAGCCATGTCCCTAAGTGCTACATGTACAGTCTTTAAGACACCTCCAGGGACGGTGTTGTCACTGACAGGCTACACAGTTCAATGAAGCCTACAAAGAGAATGCTTCAAAAACAGCAGCATGACCTCCAGGCAACCTAAGTTCCGTAGCAAACACCCAAGAGAAAAGTTGAAATAAAAATACTTCTTGAATGCTAATGTCTTGAGATGGAGACATTAAATACTGCTCCTGGTAGAAGTTAAAATAATGGAGAAAACCAAAGTTTTCTGAGATTAATACTAATGTGAACACAAATACCATTTGGAAGAATATATGCTCCTGCTTTTTAAGATTTCTGAATACACTTTTAAAATTTAAATGTTTAAAGTCTTCCATCTTGTTCTAATAGTCTAGCAGTAAATTTGACCAGGATAAATTTATGGGTAACTGTAGAAATTAGTGATGAAAAGGCAAAAGAGAAATTTAAGTGCACTACTCCGTCCTTTTCTTCTTATTACTGTACCAAAGAACTGGTAGTCAAAACACACTTACTTAAAAAACACTGAAATTTATTCAGTCATTTTAAAGAGTAAGCTACATGAATTATGGAATGTTTGAGCAGGCTTAGATAACCAAGGATTGAAAGGAAAAAAAAAAGTTCAAATTTCAACTTTTTCCTTTTGCACTGTTTCAAATCTTTGGAACATGTTTCAAGGTGTGCACAGAGCAGAAATTGAAGACTTTTCCCACTGAGGGTCATTTCCTTCTAGGACCCACAAATGAAGATAACTGAGGACATAATGCAGGCTGGAGTCAGGCTAACATGCTGACCCTTCTACTTCATGTCTATAGCTCAAAGGAGCACTTAACTGCTGCTTCCCAAGGAAGTTGTGGATGCCCAACCCTGGCAGTGTTCAAGGCCGGGTCAGACAAGGGCTTGAGCAACCTGGTCTCCTGGAAGGTGTCCCTGCCCACAGCAGGGCATTGGGACTGGATCCCAACTGGGACTCGGCCCCTTCCGACTCTCAACATTCTGTGATTCCACAGTGACTCCACCACTTCCCTGGGCAGCCCATTCCAATGACAACCCTCTCAGAGAAGAATTGTTTCTTAATATCCAATCTAAACCTCCCCTGGTGCAACTTGAGGCCGTTCCCTCTTGTCCTACCACTGCTTGCCTGGGAGAAGAGGCTGATCCCCACCTGGCTACACCCTCCTTTCAGGGAGCTGTAGAGAGCAATAAGGTCTCCCCTGAGCCTCCTTTCCTCCAGGACAAAAACTCCCAGCTCCCTAAGCCCCTTCTCCTAACACTTGGCCTCTAGTCCTTTCACCAGCTTCACTGTTCTTTGGACACACTCCAGCACCTCAATGTCATGAAGCATGATTCATTTTACACTGCCCTAAAACATCCGAAGTGTAAGCAAAATAAAATATAGTAATGGAATGTAGAACACAGTCTAGTCTAAAAGCCACTTCTTTAGATCAAAGTATCTTGACATACAAAAATATTACTTTCCCTTCACTTATCTGACTGAAAATCTAAGGCCAGCAATGTGAAATAACTTCTTAAATATGGTGCCTTTAAGACTTTCAGTTTCCTGTTAAAATTAGCAAGAATGATGACAAGCATGTGCATGAGCATGCCTCCCTACCTTCCTGACAGCATGCCCCAGACATGCTACAGGATAAAGGACACTGATAACCCTTTAGTTAAAAACTGTCATCACAGAAAGCCTCCCACCAATCTTGTAAAAACTTCTTCTTTTTTTTTTTTTTCTTTAATGAAGAGGTCAACAGAACCTAGCCCAAGATTCACAACCAGGCCCAAAACTTGTTCATATGCAGGCTATCCAGGGATATCAAGCAGACGTGCTGGAATACACACAGATTCCAGAGCTGAGGAAAAACATTCCCTAAGACATTACAGGTGTTCACGGACAAAAATTCACTCTGAAACACCGTTTTCATTACACTGAGAGTGTAACATGACTTTTGGAATGAAAAAGCTTACACTGGGACAGTAAGTGGAGCCCTGCAAGTCCATCACACACAAGACCCCCCATTACTTCTGACACCTTGGCACTGAGGATGGAGCAGGTTTCAGCCCAGCCGATACCGGCAGCCTGAGCCAGAGCCAGCAGGTGCAGCAGCCTCCCTCAGAGGTCTCAGAACTGCAAACAGCCACCTGCCTCAACTCATCTGGGTGAACACACTGTCAGGGACACACAGCTGAAGTCAAGCGAAACTGCTCTAACACTTCTCACCAAAAGGCAAGGAATACACCTGGCATTTCAGTTCTGCTGTTAGAGTACAAACATGGGCTATGCTCGCTCTCATTTTTTCAGAAGCATGGTCTGCTGTAAATATTATAAGTAATATAAACAATAACACTTCCACAAAACATTTTTTTTCCCCCCCAGTAATCATACATGATATAGTTGCCCTCATTTAATGTAGGCTGGGGAGAGAAGCTACAGTGCCCATTTTAACAGCATCTTGCTCTGCACTCCTGAGCTTTGCTGCGCATCGTCCATCGCTGCTCATTTTCTCGCTGACGACCTTTCAATTTTCCACACTTGTGAGCACTTGAGAACACAGTACTCAAGTTTCCAGTTCCACCTTCTCTCTTACTAACCTTCCTTGAGTAAATGCCACAGAGCCAGCTACAGCACACTAGATGTGATCGTATCACCGTGCCTACCTTCAGGAATACCTTCGCGCCTGTTCCAGTGGGATTTATTAACTCCTTAACTACTGCCTGCTTTGTCAACATCAGTCATGCCCCACTTACAGCACACACAGCAACAAAAGGAACTAAGCCACTTTCCTATTAACCTCAAACTGAAACATGCATTTCTCTAATGCCCCATGACACTGAACACCACAAATATTTTCTCCCTAACCCACTTTTACTTAACTTATATACCACTTTAAAATGAATTTACTCTGCCCTATTAGGTTTGAAGGCAGGCAGAAGGGAACATAAAGCATTGTGAAAGACTGAAAGACTTTTAAAAAAATTATTAATTTTAAAAAAAACCACACTTATTTTTCTTCACATGAATGTGTTAGAAAAAAATACATTATGATTCACTTACCAGTCATTATGATACCTTTAGATCATATGATCACATGATACATGTAAAATCTTTTAAACACAGTATCACTACAGAGCTAAACAAATTACACCAGCTGACGCCATACCAAATTACGTCACTTGTTTCAAACAGTACTACCATGCTGTCCTGGGTTACCATGTACTCTGTTACCATCTTCATGAGCTATTGAAACCAGGTGTAGCAATGTTCCCTGCCTATCTTCTGTTAATGGCTGTTCCCTGCCTCCTCCCCCTGGACTATCTTCTGTTAATGGCCCCAACAATGCCTTGCTGCATGACTCATAGATAACTCGCTCCTGGACCATCTCCTGTTAATGGGCCCATCAGTGCCTTGCCCCATGACTCACCATCCCATTGTGAGATGCTCTGCCCAGGGGGATGGAGCCAGGCATTTCCATCTGGATAAAGCTGGGGGCTTTGCAACAGAAGTCAGAGCTTTTTCCATTGGATCCCAGAGGACAAGAGCTACACAACCACCACTGGACTTTGTGAGGAAGACCAGACCTTTTCTACAAGATCACAGCTTCAACAGAACCACTTCAAAGAGAGCTGCAGCTATGACCTGATCGGACTGCTACCCCCACCCTGCTCGGAAGGGTGCCAGGTTACCCTCACTACTCTGTCAGGTTAAACCAGTGTTTCTGTATTATAGCTTTATTTTACATATATATATATATAGATAGATAGATAGATAGATAAGATAAGTAAAAGAACTGTTATTCCTATTCCCCATATCTTTGCCTGAAAGCCCTTGATTTCAAAATTATAATAATTCGGAGGGAAGGGGGTTGCATCTTCCATTCCAAGAGAGGCTCCTGCCTTCCCTTAACAGACATCTGCCTTTTCAAACCAAGACACATGCTCTCCCACCAAGAGCCATCAAGCCATCCACGCCCCAAGAAAGGCTGGCTGTGAACCCAGCTGCTCTTGCCACAAATTTAACCCAGAGGTTAGCAGCTGGCAGAGGATTATTTGTCACTGAGCCAAACACACAATACCAGTCACCAGAAGTGTTGGGTTAACCTACAGCAAAGTGAGGCAATTTTACTTGAAGACACAGACCAATACAAAGTCAGCAACATAATCATCATCATTTCACAGCTGAGCTGCCATTATGAGCCAGAATCTTAGATTGAAGCATTATCTGCAGCTTTGCACCTAGGTGCATGCATTTCACCATTCCTCAAAACACAGACATTATTGCCAAATAAGCAAGAAACTGCATGACCTTAAGGATGCATTATGTTCTGCAAACCAGGGCACAGAAGCCTGAGCTGCAGCTCAGCTCTACATCTGGAAAAAGGTATCTCATGATACTGACTGAAGCTCTGGGGAGCTCTCACACCAGCCCAGCAGGGTAGGACAAGTGTACCCTTCCTCGTTCCCTTACAGAAATAATTTTTAAAAGTGCCAGTGAAAATGGCATCTTTCCAGGCTCTCTTCTTTTCTTCTGCTTCCCTACTGAGCTGTGTGACCCAAAGTTAAAGTAAATAGGTAATCCGTGAAATACAAAGAGAAAAATATCAACCCTGATTTCTCAGAAAATTTAATTCAAGTGTATTATACAACACTTGAAAAGGTACATTTCTGACTTCAAGGACAGCAGCTGCTTTTTTAATATGCAAAAAATATAACTTGCAATCTCTTCTGAGGAAGACTCCAGGATATCTGGCAAACTACAATAACAGGCTTTCAATTCTTCCCCTGCAGATTTGTATTCACATGGCAACCAAATTGCCAAGCTACCAAGATACAGTGTCAAAATCATACATACAAATCATCACCTAAAACTGAAAGTCAACTAATATTGAAAACCTCTCTTATCAGTGAATCTCTACACCTGTCAATGCATGCAAAGGCCCATAAACATACACAGTTAAAGCACATGTGCATGTGTATGCACAGATCTGAGCCTCTGAGCACTTGCATTACTCAGCTGTCATGCTGCCCCCATGCCCAGAAGGCTCAGTCCCATTAAAGTCTGATGGCAGAACCGGTACCACGCTGCTTCCTGAGCATGTATCCACTTCAGATGCAGCCATGTCATTATTGCCCACACTCCAGACTGTACCTCTTCTAAAACCTAAACCCCTGTGATTGCCACACTCACACATCCCATATCCCAGGCACACAAAAAAGAGCAAGAAGGAAAACCCTAATTAAACTCTGAAGAAAAGAGATACAGATCTTTAATGGATATTTATTCTCAGTCTTTCAGTTCTTTAATCAACATGTTCTCAGAAGAGTCAGCTCAGAGTCATTAAGTGCTGATCTTGAGGAAGCACCTTACAACTGAATATGTTATGAAATTGTCACTATATGAGCTACCATTTCCAATGAGATAAAAGAAAGCAGTATATTGATATTTTGTTATTTGCTGTGAGTTTATAGCAATCTCAAACACTGCCACCTATCTTCATCATGATTTACCATATTAATCTGAATATCTGACTAGCTCTATACAACCACAGAAAAGTCTTAAATTTACTTTTAAATCAAAATCCTATAGAAATGTTCTGTTCTTGTCCCAAACATTAAATTACCTCCAAGATTACACTGGCTCAATGCCCAGGACTAGTAACACCCAGTGTCAGTGCAGCAACTAGCTTCAGATTCAATCTTATAGCTCTCCAGCTCTTAATAAAAGCCCTGGACAACTAAAAGAAGGATAAAAGCAATTTCGTATTTGTTTTTTTTTTCCCAAGTCAGGTGTCACCACATGTAATACTCAAGTCTTGAGGCTGACCTGATCAACCAGAAGTAATGCAGCCATTTTAAACTCAGGCAGATAAAACCGTACAGATCAAACCCATAACAGCAATACCTGTACCATTGCTAAGGTGGAGAGGGCACTGTGAAACAGCAAACCAAAGACAAGTCACAGAGCAAGACTGAATTATGTGCAGCATGGGCAAAAACGTTGAAGGGGGTACTGCTATTTCCATTACAGGTGAAGTACTGAGGCAAAGGAATAAAGTCAATGCACCATTAAAATCCCAGTGCCATTCTGCACTTAATCCATAGCTCTGTAGATCAGACTCTAAGCATCAATACAGAGAGCCAGAAAAAGAAAAGCACAGACTTAAGGGTCACAGGACTATCTTGTCCAAACTTAAAAGTTACTTTTTAGATGCCTAACTCAGAGCTAGTCATCCAGTTGCCTCTCAATAAACAAAGTATGCACTTCTAGAAGTGTATTTGTTTAGCAGCTATTTCACAAAATCCTGAAACAAATGTTTGGGATGGAACAGATCTGTCAAAGCCTGGACATACTGACCCTTTTCCACTTTCTATACATGGAACCATTGGTGACAAACTCAATCTAAACCAAGATGCAGTCACCTAAGGTTAAAACGAATTACTCTTCTCTTGGTTATGAAGTTTCTGATTTGACTGTGTCACCCAGGACAGGCTGCTGACTGGTCACTACACATCATCAATGAAGCTGGACTCCTTGCCCTCACGTCCCTCTCCCTCTTGATGTCCTCCATACACAATCTTTATTTCACCAACAAATCATGCTGGATTCCTACAGACAAGCTATCTTTAGAACCTATTTTTAACTATGCATTGTGATACTGAAAGTATCTAGATATAGAGAGAGAAAATTGAGCAAGTTTTTGTAACAGAAGGGTACCTCTCTCAGACTTTCTGAAGTCCTATCCTTAACGGGATAAAAAACATTTGCGTAAGGGCAATCTGGCAGATATACAGAGTCACAGAACCAATTAGGCTGGAAANCCCTGGGAAGTCCATTACAATGTCTAATCATCCTTTCTGCAAAAAAAATTCCTCCTAATGTCCAAATTAAACCTCCTGTGGTGCAGCTGAAGACTGTACAACCTGCCTGGACTTCCAAAAGGCTTTAACAAGCCCACTTGCTTCTAAAACTAAGCAGTGAGTGATCAGAAAGGCCAGGCATAAATTGCAAAAGAGATTGGAACAGAAGCACAGGATGAAATGGTCACTTTTCAACAACTGTTCTCTGTTGTTTTTCAATACATTCAAAACCAGGAAGTGATTTTGATAAGATGGCAAAGTCTGCAGATGCCAGGACATAACATCGCAAACAGCATCAACTGTGAAACGAGTCTTAGTTACTAGTTCAAAAAATGGTAGATGCAGATAAATGCAAAAATTGGGGCACACAAGAAAAAGCATTCAAAATTCATCTTCAATATTATGAGCTTCAAATGTTCCTTCTCAGGAAATATGTTGTAGGAACTGGGAAAAAATGCAATCAGATGTGGACATACCCAACTCACACTAAAGGAGGAGGCTCCTCAGCAACATTAACGCTGTGGAACTACTTTCCACCTAATACTGGAGTTCTTACAGTATCAATGGGTTCAAAAGGGATTAGAGAGGTTCCCAGAAGACAAATTCACTAACAATTGGAAAGTACCTAGTAACACCTCAGGGAATTCCCAGGGTGCAGTCTCTTACGGCAAATATTGTTATGTTCCTGTTTTATTATTCTGGCACTGGCTCACGGAGGAGACAGGAGAGAAGGCCAG
>WEIT01016947.1:0-24638 GCA_013389985.1 Dryoscopus gambensis
GGGCGGGAGCGGGGGAGGGCGCGGGATGGGCCGCGCTCCGCCGGGAAAATGCCGGTTTTAATATAAAACTGCGCCCTTTTCCTTCTGCGGAAGGAAGGGGATTACCCCTGCCCTGCTCTCAGAGCGACGTGGGTGTTGCATTCTGGTTCCTGCGGCTTCAGAGGTTGCCGTGCTGCAGCTATCCATCAGTAACGCTGCTGTGGGGACTACGGCTACCACTCAACGCACGGCCCTGCATTTACAATAACATCCAAATCGCTTTGCCCGAGTAGCAAACACCGATGCAGATCCTTAAAAGCGACGCAGGGATAGGTTGCCTCACCCCAGCCCCCAGGGTGGAGCCACGATGAGGAGTTAAACACACGGGATGAAGGAGGGGTGAGGAGAGAAGGGAGCTACTCCTCTGCGTGAGGAAAGGGACCTTAAAGATCATCCAGTTCCAACCTCCTGACCTGGAAAGGGACACCTGGCACTGTCCCAGTTTGCTCCAAGCCCCATCCAGCCTGGCACTGGACGCTTCCAGGGATAGGGTTGCCACAGCTTCTCTGGGCACCCTGTGCCAGGGCCTCACCAGCCCTTGTCTGAGTAAAGAATTCTTTCCTGATAACTAATATTTCCTAATATGAAGCTACTCTCAGTTTGAAGCCATTCCCTCTTCTGTCTGGAGTGGAAACACCAGGCAATTAGAGGAGACAGAGTCCACAGAAGCCAGAATAACTTAAAGCAATCCCCCTTCCCAAAAGAAATGCAACTGCAACAACAGAACATTGCTCTATTTTTTTTTTTTAAAGAGTAATTCACAGCCTACATTTTCCCCCTTTCCTAGTGTTATCAAACACTAGCAGGAACAGCACTATGGAGGTAGAACCAAGATTGTTGTTTTTAAGACAAGAGTTGCCATAGCAAACATTAACTTAATCAGTAGCTCAGTGAAAAGGCACAGAGCCCATTTCTTATCTCTAAGGCTTTATCCATACTTCTAAAGAGCACCAATTTTACCACTGAAATCATGTGGCAAGCTCTTAAGCAAAACGTGATCTCTTGAAGAGGGCTCATCTTAGATAAACTTCCCCCCCTGCCCCCACCACCTCAATAAAACCAGGGTGTTTTCACTCACAAAATATTATTGTAACTGAAGCTCATCAGCTGCTGCTACAGCTACAGTGCAAATAAAAGTCCAGCCCCCAGCTGTGGAAAGTCTCCAGTGTTAGAAAGCAAACAGAAAAGTAAGCCTGTGTTTAAAATAGATTTGAGTGTGGAAACCCAGTTTGACAGAGCAACTGATAACAGCTAAGACCGGTTTATCATGAGGAAGTACACAAAGTTTTTCAAGCTCCTTTCCAGAGAGGTGGAGAGATAGATACAAAAACACTTGTGAGAGACACGTAACAGACACAGAAGATTAAGTCACACCCTCACCAAATCAGAAATAAACTTGTGGGAGCAAAACTAAGCCCAGCAAGACCCTGTTGTGAGCTGAGCCACAGCCCATCCCGTGTATTTCCAGCAAGGACAGAGGAAGATTTTGGCCTGGGTTACATTTAAGTCATCTAAGAGCAACCTCTAGTGGTGTTTCCAGACAGGTACCACACCTTCAGGAGGGAAGGACGCAGCCCAAGCTGTGCTGGCTTGCTTCCAGGGAGTTTCCAGAACAGCCATGGGATAGGCTTTGCCCTGTTCCTGCTCACAGCACCACTCTGAGCAGGACACCTTCTGAAAAGCAAGGCTTGAGTTCAAAGCACCTGCAGGAAACCCCATTGTTTTTGCTGCAAAATTACCAGATGCAGTGCCATTGGCTGACCTCTGGATAAATAATACAGATAATTAAGTCATGAGCATCTTTTTGTATTTTCCTCAAATCCATTTGTAGCAAAGTTCCAAGCCAACGTGTTTTTGTGTGCACCAAATTCCCATTGTCTGAGGGCACTTCAGTAATACAAGTGGGTACCATTTAGTTAAAATCAAACGTGTCCCATGTCAAATTAGATAATTTAACTAGTTACCCCTCCACCCACAGATTTTCTAGGTATATCCCAGCAGTCAGGACCTGGACTGTCTTCTCTGTAAAAGAAAATCCTGCACCATCACACACAAGAGTTTACCCAGCCAGTGGGATCGGTGTGATTCGGTATGTCTTCTAAACACCAAAATCAACTCATGCTGGATTTTGTAACGCATATTATAGACAATAATCTATTTGGAGCTTAAACATGAAAATACAACATTGCAGGAGCAATTCAGGACACTTAGAGCTGAGAATTTTGATTAAGCCAGTTTGAAATGCAGTGTGGATTCCCCTGTTCAACAGGGGAAGAGACACATAGCTTCTATTACAAAGTATTTTTCAGTGCCACCTTAATATACATTCTATTAAAAGTGCATTCATTTGTCAAGTGCTCTAGCTTGACAGAAGTTGTCAAGTTAGGTGGATTACAGACAGATAACCTGAAAGAAAAGAACATTTCCCAAACTATAGAAAGGCATCAGCATATGTAGCATTCAGAAATGAATCATTTGCTTAATAATTCACAGCTCCACAGTCGGGTCCAGGAGTCCCCTTGGCTCCTGTTCCATGCACAGCGACACAAACCCAGGTGTTATTCTGGGTTGCTTTGTGAGCCATGTCACGATGGTTTCTTGAAACCTCTCAAGATGGGGTAGATGTTCTCAAATGCCTCATAGATTTCAGAACGGTCTTTTGCTCCTAAATGGACATTTAAGAAAAAAAACCCCCATGAATTAACAGAGTGCTGAGAGTAACTGAATGCAATTTAAACCTAGTGAGATTACAAACCATGAAGAAGCCCAGGAGATTGAAAGCACCTTATTATTAAGAGCAGAATTTCTATCTGCTGCCTCAAAGAACAATTTCTAGCTTGCTTAGCTTTAAGACTAGTTTTGTTTAATCTCTGGAACCAAAACAGCAATTTTCTGCTCTTGACAGGTGCAAAATATTGGCTTTGAAGAAGGAAAAAAGCAATGAGCACCACCATGGTGTTAACTGCTTAAGAACAACAGCTCTGCTTGTGAGTGGAAAGGTGGAAACCAGAAGTGAAAGGCCTTTTTTTCATACTGGAAGTTGTTCCACAGTTTGAGAACTCTCCTTCTCCAGCTCTGAGAAGCAATTTTAATTTTAAGCGTTGTGTTAGGACACCTTTGATTTCAAATCCTTTTCCATGGTACTGCAATCAAATCTTTAATAGCAAGTCTTGCACACAAACAGCATTGCAGTAGGCAATGCATTCCTTGCCAGTGACACTTCTCACGCTGGTCCAACAAACATCAGCTACAAGAAAACTGCATTTAAATGAACTTAAAGTTGAATTAAGCCCTGTTCAGGTTGAATGTGTAAACCTTTCCTCATGTCCTCACTTGGACATGAATAATTCATCCTCCTTACCACAACTTTTACTTTCAAAAGTAAAGTTACTTTCTTGATTAGGGAGAAAAAAAAAACCCCTTACAGCTCAGCAAATGCAGTTTTGTCATTACAGCTGGGCCCAATATTCACAGAAAATGACTAAGGGAGTGTGCTGCAGGCCCAGAAGCAAGGGTGTTACAATTAGTGTACCCCAAAAAATGCCAGCATCAGTGGAATGGAACTGACCAGTATGATTTTACTGACCAGAATGATTGTACTGGACCTAAGAAGGTGGCAGACATTGGAGGGGGAAGCATTTAAGCTTTGCCCTGAGCATGCCATTCTTCAGTTAGCTGAGCTCATTCCTGCTTTGTGATTGTGAGAATCTCTGCCTAAGACAGCACCTCTCGTCTTCCACGTGTCTCAAAGCTCTGTTGTGAATATAAATACAGCATTCAGAGCTTCTGGGAGCAAGTACCATTTACCTTTCAGGACATCTGAATAGAAGCATGTTCATGAGCTTCACAAAAAGGATGTGCCAGGAGCTCAGGAACTCTCACCTTTTTTGACCTGGGATCTGAGGTGCAGCTCTCTGCTGAGCACACTGACTCTGCAAGGCTTTTGCCTCATGAGTGTTTTGCCAAACGGTCTGGAACAAGCTCTTAGATCTCCACCCTTTCCTCTGATAATCCCTACTAAATGTTGTCAGTGAAGTGTTTTAAGAAGTTTGTTTCCTGTCCAAGCAATTTTAAATTGCTTATTGTGAGGTTCCTATTTAAGTGCCTGAGTAGTTACTGGCATGTCAGCATCCTGTTGGCATCCTCTATACTGGCAGATGGCATCAGGCTTTGAATAAAAAAAATACTTAACATGGAAATCTGAGACTCTAGAAATGAAACAATACAAGATTCTAGTGCAACAGTACTGATGTTATCTGCAGAAAGCACAGATAAGCTGCAGCAGTCATTAAAAAGATCCTTGAGTGGCTTTACTGTGGCAAGATACTAATTTTTAGTTAATGTTTAATTTAAATGCTCTCTCAGAAAGTGAGGTAGGACTGGGCTACAGATACAGAGAGGCACCACTTACCAGTCAGTACAACTTTTCCTGACACAAAGATAAGCAGCACTATCCTTGGTTTGACCATCCTATAAATCAGGCCAGGGAAGAGTTCAGGTTCATAGCTGTTCAAAGCAAAGATCAGTAAAATGCAAATGCTTGTTTCAGTGTTGTATGAATAAAGTGCTCTTTAATTACACTAACAATAGGGTAATTAACCACACAGATTTTAGCTAGCTGCCCTGAGAAATGCAGGTCAGGTTTTAGACATCTTAGAAGAGAAACCTGTTAAACCCATCTGGAGCTGGTGGGAGATTTCCATACAGACTTTAAAAGACTCGTGAGTCACTTCTGATTTTCCATAGCTTTGGAACCTTTATTGCAATCTCCAAACAGCCCTCAAATCATGGAATGGCCTGGGTTGGAAGGGACCTTAAAGATCATCCAGTGCCACCCCCTGCCGTGGGCAGGGACACCTTCCACTATCCCAGGTTGCTCCAAGTCCCATCCAGCCTGGCCTTGGGCACTGCCAGGGATCCAGGGGCAGCCACAGCTGCTCTGGAAAACCTGTGCCAGGGCCTGCCCACCCTCAGACTAAATCCTTCCAATTCTGAAAAGAGCCCTTATCAGGAAGCATCTTGTGCAACTAAAACAAGATAACAGCCAAACATGAATATTTGCTATGTATTTACTTCCTAAATGAAATGCAGACTATTAGATGCAGCACTAATAAAAGACAACTGAGTTTTGGTTTTGTCAGTGCCGAAATCATCCTTTCCTGATGGCAATATCTAGTTTTGAACAAGCTGCTCTCACAGGCTGAGCATGCCCATCACTCAGCTACAGCTTTACTTTCAATTCTTGGCTAAAGAACACCCAAACAGAACCAAAACAACATCCCAGGAAAACCACAGTATAGCTGCAATTCCGTATTTTGCAAACGCAGTTTGGCTTCATGCCTCAAGGTTGGAAACCTTATTCCTGCAGACAGGCATCTGCCTTGCTGGGAGTTAAGAGGCCACCTTGGTATTAATTAAAAGCCCACAGTGGAGCAAGGGCATGGACCAGGCTTGAGCAGCTGCAGACCCTGCTCCAAGGTGCACAGGGTTATACCTGATTTCCTCGTACCTGCTGAACTGCTGGTGGGTGAGGACCAAGCCTTCCAGCCGGATGGGGAACCTCACATCACAGCTCCCCACCATATTCTGGATCTTGAAGTCCAAGAACTTGGCAGGGAAGCCGAGCTTCTGCACCACCCGCGCGTATTTCCTGGCTGCCAGCCGTGACTGCTCTTCACTGAAGGAAGAAACCTTTATTGTAATCTCCAAAGAGCCCTCAAATCACAGAGTCACAGGATGGTTGGGGCTGGAGGGAGCCTTAAAGATCATCTCATTCCACCCCCTGACACAGGCAGGGACACCTTCCACTATTCCCAGGTTGCTCCAAGCACCGTCCAACCTGGCCTTGGACACTTCCAGGGATGGGGCTTTTCACTAAAGGAAGAGCAAAGGGGAAAAAAATCAACTTTGATTGGTGCTTTCCTCTGCTCTTGGAGGTGGAATTCAGTTTATAGCCACCGCTGTGCTAACCTGCACTCCAGAAAAAGAGATCCTGCTGCTCAGGAGAGCAAGGCTCTATCCCCAGAACTGCTGCAGGGAACTAAAAGGAGTAAGGCACTGGGTCAGTCACCTTCCTGCAGTCCGATTGAACCCACTGGAGATGTTGCATCACCCAGAGGTTCCCCTTTTGAGAGGTTTCTCAGTGCCTCAAAGCAGCTTCTCAGTGCTGATCCAAGAGTTAGACTGCAGGCACCAGTATAATCACCTGCCTGGGGTGGTGGTAGGGCCTGGAGAAGTGGTCTCTTAAGTATGACTTAATTAATTCTAATTGACAGTTTGGGGGACATAAAAATCAAGGCAATCTGCTGGATTTCCAGAAAAAAGCTTCAGAGTACAGAAATAAACTTTGCTTTTCCCCAACTCCCATTTTCTCTAGAGGCAGATGTGTTGATTGGTGAACACAGACACTGAAGAGAGACTTGACAGACACAAGTTATGTCCTAAACACTTTAAAAATCAGCGAGAAATGCAAATAATCCCTTAACAATTCCTGGGAATTTTAGCAGCTTTTCTGCTGATGTCTGCTCAGCTCAATCTAAATTCAGGGACAGAAGTACACAGTTCAGAAATTGCTAAGGTGCCATCATGAAGAAAGCAAGACTTTCAAGATCAGGGCTTCATTTTTTCTTGTAATTAGTCATTTGCTACATGTTTTAAACAAGACTTTTTAGACATTCTCCATCGGAATATACACATAGCTGCAAGATCCAGACCTTTAGAGGGAAGGGAAAAACCAGCAAAATACCTTTTTGCTCCTGTGCAGACCATTTTTCCTGAACTGAAGATGAGGGCTGTCGTTCGTGGTTCCCTGATTCTCATGATCACAGCAGCAAACCTCTACAAATTCAAAGGAGGACCTGACAGGAATTTAGTTGGTACTGTATTCTGTTCAGCCTTGCAACCATTAACACTTTCAAAGCTTGTCACAACACATACTTGCTGTTTAAGTGTTTCTTGACCACCCTAAAGTTATTTTCCACCCACCTAGGAGCAGGGGAGTTAAGGCTGCAGTCCCAGGACCATTGGGAACCATCAGCACTGAGAAAGGGAAGTGAGGGTAAAGCTTTGAGTCCAAGATTTACCTTTGGGTTATACTCTGCATTTCTGGCATGCAGAGCTATGTTCTTCAGATCCAGTTTACAAGCCAAGTTTACAGTTGACACAATATTCCTGAGGAATATGAGAAGAATTTTCTTATTGCCAGAGGCAGCCACTGCAGAGCCACCCCCCAGCAGCACTGGCTTCATGTGGAGTCACATTCCAATTTAGAATTGCCATCAACTGATTGCCTGACTGTCTCTTTCCCACTCTAGCATTAAGCTACTTCTGGCAAAACTTAAGTAATTCAATCCCAAAACTGCACTTTGAGATAGAACAAGGTATGGAATTATTAGTCCCTGAATTATAACTTTGTGTTTCTTCCAAAAACTGCATCACTGAAGCCTTCCACAGCTTTGGATTGAAGCATTACTGACTGTTTAGAGTTACTGCAGCACCCAAGGTAGGTAAGGGTGTGTTATTTCCTACAGGTATAAACTACTCCATAATTTATCCTAGACACAACAGCATCTTTTAATGAGGCCAGAGTTTCTCACACTCAGTTCTGTTTCTCCTTTTGAAAAAGCAGAACAGTATCTTTAGACACCTGGAGTCTGCTGTCATTCGCATTCTCCTTCCTGGAAGGAATCCTCCTCTTCAAGTATCTCCATATTTTTATCCAATATCATCAGTTCATTTTCTCCACCTCTCCCCTTCAAGGGGAACAACTCCCCCTGTAATTTTTTGGCTGGGCTTATTTAAGACCGGGCCATGCTTGCTACGTTCTCCAAGTGAAAAGTCAGAGCGACACCTTGCAGTTTAAGCCAAACTTTAAATATGGTGTATGCTACATAAATGATACATAAACTTACTGGAGCTGAGGAACTATTCCAGAGCTTTCCGAAGCTGGGGTCACAGGAGTCATAGGAGTCATTGGAGTCAGGGGAGGACACATGCCAGATGCTTCAGGAGATGGCTGAGCTGCACCTGGATGTGACAAGCTGCTTTCATCCATGAAAACACCACTGTCCTCGTTACTTGGTAGGGACCCATCAAGCTCTTCTTGTGTTTCATGACCATCCTCAGAGAGATTTTGTTCTTTGTTTTCTTGGGTAACATCTGGAAGAAAGCTGAGATCCACGGAGGCAAAGTCTGTATGAAGCTCTTTGGGCTGACTTAACTGGGAACCAAACACCCCATCTTCAGCTGTTTGGATTGGAAGTTCTGCATCATAAGGGCTCATAGGAGCGAACAGATGAGGACTGGTGGAGAAGTCATCCTTGAATTAAGAAAAAGTGCCATTAAGAGTCTTGTATTAAAACAGTTACTTTAACTGGGAGAGTAATTAAGATTAATCTTCAATAAGGATGTTTCAATTTTTTCCCCAATGCATATTTTAGCAAAGAATAGTTTTAAGATTGAAAGTGTGTCCTTTGCTTCTCTGTGAGTGTCTAGAAATCCAGATAGCTTGTATAATGCATAACGCATTTTCCCACCACAGTCCATGAGCACTCTAGAGAACCCCTGGGATAGCACAAATTGAGAAATGCTATTCACCTTCAGCCGTGGCTGCAGGTACAGCGCTGGCACTTCACCCTCCAAACCCACTGTCACACCTCAGCTACACACACAACCACATCATCACGCTCATGAGTTTTTCCAAGGAAGACAGACAGCATTTTCTGACTGCCTTCATCTCCCGTTCCATTTCCTCTCCCTGCTAGCGGGAGACAGTGTCAGCGCTGCTCCGTGCAACAGAGGGCAGCAGCTCACAGAACCAGCAGCACTTTATTCCTCAGCTCCTGGAGGCCACCAGCCTGACTGAAGCTATAGATGAGAAGATGCTAAAAAAAGCCTCACCACAGTCAGCAGAACCAGCATCCTGCCCTGCACTCAGCACACAACACACCTGCAAGTAAGCTCTTTCATACTAATGTCCTTCTTTATCAACTATTTATTATTAAAAGCTGTTTAAAAAGCATCATCATATTGATGAGGCAAGAGTTTCAGGACAGGATTTATTTCCTCTCCATCAGTGCATAGGTTTCTGCTCAGTGGAAAGCCTCTTCCTGAGGGGAGTTTCTGCCAACATCCTCAGCAGGTGACAGCTTGGACTAAAGAATCCATACAAGAGGTTTTGTGTTTAATCAGGCATTTTTAGGTTCAAGAGCCAGAAGGACTTGAAAAGTCCAAGCACAAATCAGAACAGGGAACGGTGCATAAGACTGAGGCCCTCAAGTTGGCAGCAACTGCCCGGCCTCCAGCAGGAGCAGGATTTCCAGATCAGTGCTTCCCAGCCCCGAGCTAGTGCTGCTCTCTTCTAGGCAGCTCACTTGGCAACCCAGCCATGCACACGGAGAGGTCTCTGCTCCTGCTTTGCAGTATATTTGCCTGCAGACACTTGGAAAACTCCTACAAAGTGACAAATCCTCCCAGAGGACCCTTGCTAGCCTGAATACAGATGCAATCAGGTCTAGCTCTGAAAGCATTACAAACACATTCAAAACAGCTTCTAAAACTGATTTCTAAACGCAGAGCCCCATGCAAGATCAGGTGGGGCAGGGTGCTGTTAAATAAGTCTAGGTACTGCTTCACTCTTGGGAAAACAGGATCCAACAGCACTCTCTGAAAATTAGGGTCGGATATAAATATATTACCAGTTACAAATAAAATATTACAGAATCACACAAATACATCTATTTTAAACAACCTTTTAGACTTTTTGAAGTCAGCAGCAGGGGAAGGAAGGCACAATCTCTGCAAGAATTCCAGCGGACTAAGGATTAGCTGTACAGGAGCTCATTAGGAAGGTTTTGTATGAGCCATGATGTAGAGAAAACGGTACAAAAAACCCTGTGAGACTACTCACATCATACTAATGGGCATCAAAGAATGAATATAACAGTAAAAAAAACCCCACAAACAAACAACCAAAGCCAGTTTGTGACGTATCTTAAGGAAGCTGATGGAGAAACGAGTGGTACATGAGGCTGGAAGTATCAAACAGCTGTAAAGTTTTTAAAAAGTAAAGTAAATTGCATAGAGCAGGTAGAAACAGAAGGCAAGTTTTCCTTCCTGGTCAGGTGTGCACCTAAGAGGCCTGAGGAAAAACCCTGATAGGGTTAAGTGCTGGGGAATATTCTCTTCTTGTCAGACAGATGCTCAGAGGCTGTGAAAGGGGCACAAGACTGTGTTTGCATTGGGCTGGCTGCCAAGCGTTATTGCTATAGACTCGGGGTTAATTAACTTCACCGAAGGCCCCACCAACTGCATAGCTTTGGGCATCTCCCAGGAGCTCCGGGGAGCAGATTTCACACACAGATCCTGTCTGAGGTCCCTCGGTTTGGGGCAGCTCGAGGGGAAACAGCCTTTTTCACTTCCGCTGCAGAAATCCCTGCAACTCAGGTAGATGCAAACCAAACCCAACTGCCTTGAGCAACAGACTTGGATTTTTTTTTTTTCCTCCCTGCACTGATATCACACGTCTGCTATTTTCAAGTGTCCCAGCAAGCCTGAAATATAAAAAGCTTACTAGCATTTGTAAAAGTTTTATTATACCTTACCACGTTATATGTTTTTGGGGGGCACATTCATAGGGCTTTACCCACTGCCACAGGAAGGCCTCTGGATTTAAACAGCTTGTGCTAAGCCTGTTTTCTGAGCTGAAAATTAGTTTACAACAGGATATAAAGAAGTTTTGCTCCCTGAGTAACAATGATACTCAACTGTGGAGTCCCAGCCCTCTCCTAGTCCCTCACCCGCTTGTTCTTACAACCACCTGAGATCAGGACGACCATTCTAAATGCGGAAATAATGCATTTTTGTAGACATTTACTAACCAGAACGAGGAGACACGAGCCTCCTGCCCTCTCAGTGCCCACCCGCACCCGCCCCCGGGCTGACCCTCGCAAGCACCATCCCACCGCCAGACTTCAAACGCAGCCGCATCACCCCTCTCACAGGAAGTAAGAGCGACCTTCCGCTCCGGAGAGCTCCTCCGTGCTGCCGACAGCTCTGGGATGGCCCGAGGCAGGGAGGAATCCCTCGGGACAATGGAATTTCGGGCTCAGCGCGGTAGGAGTGCGGGGATGACGCAGTTGGGGCGCGGCTGCGAAACAGCATTCAGCGCAGCGTTGGTGGTATAGTGGTGAGCATAGCTGCCTTCCAAGCAGTTGACCCGGGTTCGATTCCCGGCCAACGCAGCTTCGTTTTGCTTTATTTTCTTCCCCCATCTCTTTATTTTTTCCTTCCTCCCTTACCTGCCCGCTGCAGCTCTCCAGGTACCGCTCCAGCAGCGACGCGCCCTCCATGGGCACAGCCACCCACCCGAATCCCCCAGCCCTGCTTCGGTCCCGCTTTTAACCCCCAGGGACAGCACCGGGGCCACGTGCGGCTTGTCAGGGAGCAGAGCCCATCACAGCTGGGAGTTTTATGCCCATCAAGCAGCCTTGGAGCCTCTCGCCTGCCTGCACCGCTGTGTGAGAGGGTTTGCCCCGTCCCGCAGGACTAGAGATAATCGGGGTGCTCCCGTGTGCTTTACGGGAGCCTGAAAACACAACCTGTCCACGAGGTCCTCTGAGCCTGCTTTCCNTGCCCGCTGCAGCTCTCCAGGTACCGCTCCAGCAGCGACGCGCCCTCCATGGGCACAGCCACCCACCCGAATCCCCCAGCCCTGCTTCGGTCCCGCTTTTAACCCCCAGGGACAGCACCGGGGCCACGTGCGGCTTGTCAGGGAGCAGAGCCCATCACAGCTGGGAGTTTTACGCCCATCAAGCAGCCTTGGAGCCTCTCGCCTGCCTGCACCGCTGTCTGACAGGGTTTGCCCCGTCCTGCAGGACTAGAGAAACCGGGGTGCTCTCGTGTGCTTTACAGGAGCCTGATAACACAACCCGTCCCCGAGGTCCTCTGAGCCTGCTTTCCTTTGCAGGGCTGAAGAGAAATGGGGAGTTGGTCCTGTAGTTTAGACCTCGCACAGATGATGCTTTTTAACAAGCGTCATGTGCCCCTTAATTTCTCCCACCGGCCTCATCAAGTGCAATGAGGCACATCTAGTCCTTCCAGAGGAGCCCCTCCTCCCGCAGCCAAAAGTGTAAACTTCAAACTGAAGGCATTGTGATGGAATGGTTTGTTCTCAGCTGGGCTAACGCTGCTCAGGGGGGAAAACCTTTACTCCTTATATTCACTGTCCTCCCCGTGCAGATATTTCCCCCCTAGAGTGTACTTCTGCCTTCTGTAAGTGATGATTTTAGGGCCATTCCCTTTTCCCGTGTCCCGGTGCGAGGCAGAATATTCCCAGGAAGGAGTTCCTGTTGTGCCTGGCTGATGGGTGCTGTGGGAGTGTCACACTGCCGACACAGTTTGGCTTGGGCGCTGCTTGAGTCGATGCCAGCAGTTGCTGTCTGACTTGTTCCTTCTCTCCCATCGTGTTGCTGTGTGGTGATGGATGGATGGATGGATTTCTGTGGAGGCACAGCTGGGAACACACCCCTGTCCCTGCCTGGGCTGGTGGAAGTGCTGACTGTCGTGATCACTGCACCTGTTGCTCTGCCAGACAGGACTTTGCTGGGAGATACACTTACAAACAGCAAGCTGAGCTCAAGAAACCCTTTGGAAGAAGATGTCAAAGCTCAGACATGCAGCAGGTCTTTGGGACGTGCTGCCAGGCTCTTCTTACTGCCCCCGAGGTGCAAAGGCTTAGATTAGTGCCCTTTATCCAGGGAACAGAGCATACATGGCTGATGAGCATCCTTCCCTCCTCAGCCAGCCTGCTGGGCTGGTTTGTGGTATTTCTGGGACTCACCTTACAATTTATAGGTGCCAAATCCTCCCAGCCCCAGAAAAGTCCAGCCTCAAGCAGGTTGATTTACATCACACAGCCTGTCCTGGAGCACCCGGGAGGCAAATCAGGCAGCAAAGCAAGCAGAGCACCCAAGAGAGGTTGTACCTTGAATTAGGGAGGCTGGTGGAGCTAGCTTGGATCAGCTCGGGATGTTTAAATCTAAAATGTCCCATTCAGGCCTGGCAGGTGGTTGGGGTGCTTGCAGACAGCTCCGTGCCCTCAGGTGCCTTTGTGGGCACAACAGGGTGGGGTGCTGAGGGCTGTACTCCCACCAGCAGGGACAGGCCCAGCCCTCACAGCTGCTTGCTGACAGTGTGGGCCTGCACTGCCCACAGGAATCACTGAGTGGAGCACAGGGATTGTGCTGAGTTTTGCCCTTGCCGTGACATCTCAGGGGGCCAGGAGGTTGGTGCTCCCCCAGCGTGTGACACTATTGCTGTGCTTCAGGTGGGAAGCTGGAATACTGTGGTGCTCCTGGGGCTTCCCTGGGGTGGCCCTGCCTGCAGCATTGCAGCTGTAGTGCTGTGAGTTTCCTCAGCTAATTAACCCTTCCTTGCAGGACCCCTGGAGGGGAGGTATGTTCATGCTGCAGCCCCTGGGAATTGATTTGTCTGAATTTTGTGAACCTGAGATAGAGAAGGTCAACTTATGGTGTTCAGGTGAGTGAGGCTACATCAGAGACGAACATAAAATACAAATCTCTTAATATTGGTGTTGCTTCTTGCCTTAAATATGAACAAATGGCAGGGGCAGCATGAAGTGATGAGATTTTGGCTGAGTCATGGAGTTGGGTGTCTCAGGCTAAATGGGTGAAAGATTGTTTACCCATTTGAAGAAGGGAAGAGGTTTAGAAAGATGAGAGACCACGTGAGGATCCAAGAGTCACACTGTGCGTGCAATTCAAGCTTTCAGGGTTGCTTTGCTGTGGGGGAAGGGTCTTCTGGCTGCTGCCCACAGGAGGGCAGGTATGGCTGTGCCTTGGGAGGGCTCTGTGCTCACAGCCTCCTCTGCCAAGCTGGGCATCTGCTCGTGGTGCCCAGTGTTGGGGAGGCTCCATGAGTGGGGTGTGCAGTGGTGGGAGGCCCAGAGAGCGGTGCTTCAGCGAGCAGGAGGCACCAGATCCCTGGGCTTCTCCTCTCAGTCTCCCAATTTCTGTGTCTCTCCTTAGTCATCAGAGGCATCATTCCCTCTCCGTTCCTTCCTTCTTCAGCGGGACCCCTGTCATGGGTTGGACAGATGTTAATTCAAAATGTACCACCTGGAACTCATGAGACTTCTGGGCTTCTCCTCTCAAGCTCCCGATTTCTGTGTGTCTCCTTAGTCATCAGAGGCATCATTCCCTCTCCGTTCCTTCCTTCTTCAGCAGGAGACTGACCCCTGTCACGGGTTGGACAGACGTTAATTCAAAATATACCACTTGGAACTCAGGAGACCTACCTGCTTAATTTCTTATCACCCAAGTCAAATAATGTTAGAAAAGGCAACTCCTTTTCCCATCCCAACATAAAAAAAGATTATTTCTCTCTCAAACTGCCTGAGGTTTCACCCACCCTCTTTTCTTCCTGACCCCCCTTTTTTTTCCCCCTCCTCCCTCTCTTCTTTTCCTCCCATTCTCTTTTTTTCCCCACCTTTTTGATTCCCTTTGGAAAGCAGCAGCCATCCAGATCCCGGCCCAGCCGACTCAAGGCAGGACAGCTCGGNCGCTCGAACCCGCCCTTCCCTTCCCTTCCCTTCCCTTCCCTTCCCTTCCCCGCGTCCCCGAGAGGAGCCGCTGACGGGGTGATGAATCACGGCAGTGCAGAGTTACTGTAATGATGAATTGTCATGAGTCTTAATTAGCAAATTGGTTAATTTTACTTAGAAAGTTGATGATTAGCGCAACAGTAAGTGCTTTGTGTATTCTTTGTAAGAGTCATTCAATATCACTCTTCCTTGGATAACTAATTGGCGGAGACTGTTCCACAGAGCTCCTGCTAGCACGCCTGGATCAGCCTCTTAAACATTTCTGCAACAGGCACTGCTGCATCACCTGGATGCTGTAATCTCGTTAGGGGATGGGACTAATCACAGGAGACTTCCAAAAACCTGGAAGGGATGAGGAGCGAGTCAGTGAGGAACCTCTACCTGTTTAATTCAGCAGTGCTCTGCACAGCTGCCTTCCATTCCAGCACGCCCTAAATGCCTTGCTGCTTGCTTTGAAGTTGGTTAATCTGGTTTGGCTTTATCTTATCTTTTTGAGGAGCCAGTTTCAGGATTAAAAGCTTGTGACTGACAGTGTTGTGCTTTCTGCTCTCCTGAGCTTTATGCTAAGCCTTTACAGCTGTAATTGTCTCAGAAGAGTGTAGCTTGCCTCAGGTGTAGCTTCCATCTCCCGGTGCCCTCGCTGCCTGCAGCGTTAAAGCTCTGCCTTTGGAGCACGTAGAAGAGCAACTGAGAGCAGGAACATGTTCCAAGGAAAGAAACAATATATTATGCACAAGATGTCTCCAAATTCAGCACTTTCTAATTACTCCAGGAGCCAGCACTCCTCTGTCAACAGCAGAATCCAAGTCTTGTTGCGGAGGTTGCTCCCTCTGTGTGGTTTAGCCTTGTTTTGGTCCTTGTGCTTTGATTCCCATCATGTTGGGGATGTAAATAGAGTGAGGTGCTGAGGGAGACCCCACAGTGGGTCAGGGAGAGGAGCAGGTGAGCTGCAGTCAGGTCAGTGGGAGCAAAGGGTCTGCACGGAGCTGGAGAAGCTCTCAGGAAATGCCTGCAGGCCAAAAGGCAACTCAGAGAGAGATGCCGGAGTGTCTTTGGTCTGACAAGTGTGACCATCACTCTCTCATACTTATCTGTCCCATAATACTCCATTCTAGACCTGATCAATGCTTGGCAGTATCAGCAGATACTGGATGTATTGTCAGGGAAGGAAAGAAGTTGCCATGACTACTCGCCGAGTAATAGTGAGTTATTTGACTTTTACTTGTGAATTATTTAGCATCATCATTAGCTTGTGCTGGTGCAAACATGAACAGAATCAGGTCCATTAGAGTTGACAGCTGGGTCTAACTTGCCCTGTGTAAACCAGGAGTAACCCTCTGGCAGAAGTGAGGTTACACTGATTGGAAGTTGAGCCAGAATCCAGCTTAATTTCCCAGGTTTACTGGGTGATGGGAAGGGCTGTAACTTCCCATTTACCCCCTCGTGCTGTGCGCCCCTCTCTGTGTCTGATGATGCAGCCCAAATGCCCTGGGTAAACTGGGGCTCTCTGATTCCCTGAAAAGGGCACCAGTGGGGGAATTTGATACTTTTTGCAAACATCAGTGAGCTCTGAGCATTTCTGTGCTAATGCATGTGCCTGCCATGCTCGCTGGCAAAGACCGGGGCGTGTTGGCTTTTGGATCAGGAAAGAAAATCACTTCTGTCAGATGGAAAGGGGTAAGCTGGCTAGAAGAGAACCATTTTTTTCTGGCTTCTACAGCTCTATTATGTGCAGTGGAGACACTAACTGCCCCCATGTCAGAGAATTGCTGAGAACCAGACCCAGAGAGGATTGCCAAATCCTCCACTGAATGCCAGAGGAAGAAGCACTGTAAGTAAAAGTCATCTGTCTCAAGTGAAAGGCTGAATGGTGACTTGAAAACTGCACAGTTAGCTTCATTTAATTTTCCTATCTGTGCCATGCAACAAACTGATTAAAGGAAGGCATTCTGCATAGAAATCCACTCATCCTGGCCCAGCCTCATGTGGGGCAGAGCACAGCAGCCTATTTTTACTTTTTATTCTGTGTCGTATTTAAAATGTGGCCAGAAAAGGGGGCAATGGGGTGAGGAATGTTTTAAACATTGGCTGCCACCTTAATTGCAGCCTAGCAATGAATGGCTGCAGGCTTTCTTGGACAGCTCCTCTGTGAATGTCACACACAAATCCATCTGACACCTGGGGTCAGAAGTATTCTTCCGTGCTTTTTGTTAAGTCATCTTTCCCACTTCTGCGCCAAAGGGTCTGGCTAAATTGAATTGCATTTAAATGAGGTGAATGTGGGATGGATCATCCGAGTGCTGCTGTTTCCCTCCAAGTTTTGTGACAAATCTCTCTAATGCAAACACCGTGTCTCATACCTTGAACTCACTGCTGCAATTAAATACTGATCCTTTAAGCCTTATCTGGAAAAACAATATAGTAATAGCAGTCCTGTGTGTTTGCATGGAAAATGAGAGGTGTGCACGCAGCAGATGCTGGCAGAGCTCTGTTAATTTGGTTTGCAGGGGTCACAGTCACATTGAAGACACGAGCAGTGACATTAGCACGTCCAGACCTTCAGTGCAAGCTCTCCAGGAATTAGAGCATGTACTGTGATGCCTTCGCTGCTGTGTCAGCTGAGCTGTGACACCACCACGGTTTTTATCAGCTTATTGTACAACTAAATGCAAATACAATGAGTCAAGGAAGGGTGCTGACCAGTCACTGAATTCCCCCTAAAACTGAGTTTTGCCTGAGTGATCAGCAAGATATAATGACTGACACTGGAATGAGTCTGCAGGGCACACAGCTCGGTGATTAGTCAGTTCTCATTACCTCTTCCTCCAATTAACGTCAGTAAATCAGTGCTCCTGAATCAACGAGGACCTCAGGAGAAACTAAGCTTCCCCAAAACGCTGCCAGATGTCAGCAGAAGCTCCAATCCCCTCGCCTTGATGGTTCTGTACTTTTACCACACGTAATTAACTGTTAACACCGTCCTGCTTCTGTCACTCCAGCCTTCCACCTGAGGTCTGCTGATGAATGCTGTTAGTTTAGCTGTGATGGAAGAGTCTGTGCCCAGCCCTGCTGTCTTGTGCTCCTGCATTTCATCTCATTTCCATGCTCATCCCAGCCAAGCAGGAACCCAGCCTGAGATCCCTTTTGTTACAGCTTCATCCCTTCATTTGGATCTTCCTCCTTCCTCCTTGCTGTCTTTGCAGTTTCCCTTGAACACGTTATGGCATTTGGCTTTTATGATCAGTCTCTGGAAGTGGAATATAAGTTAATTTTCCCCATACTATCCAAGATACTATAGGGAATATTTTTATATATTTTTGATATCTGCAGGCAGTGGAGAAAGCTCACTTGTCACAGTGCTCTTCATTATAAAGGTGTTATTTTTTCCCTCTTTTTTTTCCCTGTGACTTGTCAGGAATAATTAAACGCTGTGATTGCTTTGGCCTCCCTTCAATGGGCATTTACCCAACTCATAAATACAAGAGCAGCTCCCCTGAACTCTATTTCCACTCCAGTAAGGTTTGCTCAGCAGTGCTTTGAGAAAAACGAGCAACCCAGATGAACATGTGTTTGGGATGATCCCGAGTTGGTTGTTCTCTAAAACCCAAATAGTGCTGCTCAGATCAGTTAAGGTTTCCTTATTAATATTAAAAATACATTCATCCCCAGGTATTTTCACAGTTCCCTTTGCTCCCAAATTGACCTGGGCAATGCTGCTGTCCAAAATAGATGAAGTGTGTGAGGACAGGCCATTTCAAGGCGTTGAGGAATGCAGCTGTTTCAGGCCTTTTACATCTCACTCGGCTTTCACCTAATTTGTTAATGGGTATGTTTTTCCCTGTGGGAAAATAAAGCTTTTCTCTCTGACATTTTATAAAGGACCTACTAAACCTTCTTTTGTCCCTTTGGGTAAAATCAGATGAATTGGCTTTTCTGGTGCCTTTCTGTTTTCCCTGGAGAATCTGGGTTGGTTCTTAACCCTTTTTGTCCCCGAGGCGTTCCAAACAGTATGATAAAAACCTTTAGATGCCTTCCAAGTCTAGGCACAATGTGGGCAGCTGTAGGCTCGCTAAGAAGAGGCTTGTTACTATGTAAAAAATATCGGATATATAGGTGAAGAGCAGAATATTTGCTCATTTTAGGTGTGAGCTAAAATAGAAGCTTGCCAAGGGATGCACAGTGAGTTTGCAACGTCACTGGGAATTGCTGGATATCCTGGAGCACCAGAGCACAGGATGTCTCCTCAGACCCAAGGATTGTGAACATTTTCAAGTCTCCAGCCACCCTGGGGACACAGGTGTGTGTCACCATCAGGGAAGGCAAACTGGGGACCGGAGCACGAAGCTCCCCTTGGTGTGACACTCACTGCACCAGGCAGGCGGACGCATCCCTTGTGTAGCTGCAGACAAAATACTTTCATATTAACCTACTCTGCGCTGGCAAGAGCAGCTGGGATGGTTCCTGTGCTCTTTGATTTATCCAGACAGGTACCAGGGAGTTTGCTGCACATTTCCTTAGGAGTTTGTCACAGCCTGACACACGCCGTTCCCGTGGTGCCTCGCAGAGCTCAATCAATGTCCTGCCCTGGCTGCGGGAGGAAAACATGCTGAGCCAGCCCTGCAGGCTGCTCCAGCCGTGGGATACCTGATCCTCAGGCTGGAAGAGCCCCTGGAGCACGAGGTCTGTCTGACTCTCCATTTCTTTTTTCTCCCCATCTCTCACTCCATATTCCGTTTGCTGTCCATCCTGCTGCGTTTCAGGTGAGCAACAGGTCTGTGCTGAAGAGGGACGTTGTGTTGGTGTTGCAAAGGTTTTTCTTTGCAAAGGAAAACATCTTCATTCCATAGGTATTGAGGAAGAAGAGTATTAATTTAAAACCTGCCCTAGATTAATGTAGAACAGCATAAATAACAAGCAGGTGCTGTGAATAATGAACGGGAGAAAAGGATTTGAGCTGCTGCTGTTCTACCACACAGGGAGTGTTTTACAGGAGACAAGGTGATTCTCTGTCATTTATGCATTTGCTTTACTTAACAATAACCATCCACTCTTAAAAAAATCATCATCTGCTAGGGTGCTACCAAGAAAGAAGAAGAAGAAAATTTGGAACTTGCTTTGAAATAGCACTCTCATGGGAATTCAAAGCACAGTTGTTGTTACTGTGCTGCTTGGAAAGCTGCTTTTCTGTCCAGCTTCCCTGTGATCCCTTTAGCTCTATCTGATACCAAAGGCTTGAGATCTCCAGATTAGAAATTAAATTCCACCTCTGTGGCCCAGACCTGATGACTTGCTAGAGTCACAGCAAATAAATTTTCCTTTACAGTGAGTGTTTCCAGCTAAAGCTGCTGCTTTTTGGTCAAAATGGAACTTTTTTTGAAAAAAAAAAGATAATTAAAACCATGCGATGCAGGTGTAGGAATAATAATTGACTTGAAACTGAGTAGGGATTATTCAGAGTGATGGCAAGCCTTGATCTTGCAGGGATTTAGGTGCTTGTTTTGTTCTGCTGGCATGTGTGAGTACACAGGACAGTCAGGAGGGCTCTGTCCTGGGGGATTTACGGAGGCTGTGGCACGGCCAGGAGCTGTGCAGTTGGGACAGCTGGGTGGGATGTGGCACTTACAGCATCAGGCAGCAATTCCTGCTGCTAAACTGGGTGTAAACCACAGCGTTTCAGGAGTGGGCAAGTGTGGCTTGGGTGTCTGGTTCAGGAAGAGCAGCCTGGGGAGGGCGGGAGAGGGGTTTTCCCATCGCGATTTCTGTTTTACTTTGCAAATGTGAAAACTGGGAGTGACTGGTGTCAGGCTGTGCTGGGAGGAGGGCACCGAAGAGCCTCAAGGGAAGCTGGCAGAAATCATGATTTAAGTGTGATCACTCTGAAGATGTCAAGTCACTGAGAGGGGTACTGAGCTGTCTGAGTGTCTCTAATTGTGCTGCTCATAGCTGGTCATATTTTGAATGTGATATAATTGAACAGTACAGTTTTAAACCCAATTTTGGGTTTTCCAGTGCTCTGTTACAGTGATGAAATCCAGAAATGGAAGGTGAATGTAGTTTATAAATAATTTTTTTTCCAGTGAGCGCTGAAACAGTTTCTAACAATTCACTTAATTAGCTGGATTTCCAGCAGTACAAAATGTGACCATCTCAATTTAATTAAAAGCATGTCTACAATTGTGATAGTGTGGAGATTACGTGGAGACTGGTAGTAGCCTGATGGATTTTCATCCTGCTCACACACAATGTCATGGTTTAGATAGTTGGCTTTTATTATGAGCTTTTACTCTTCTTGCAAGAGTTTCCAGTGTCATTTCTGCTGACAGATGCTGCTTAGGACAGATTTATTTTTATTCCCTTACAGTTGAATTGGATCAAACGTCTTTTTCCATGTAGCTCAAGTTTCCACAATGGAGTTACTCCTAGCTGACTACTCTGAGAAGAAAATTGTAGTCATTTTTGTGACCTTCTTTAGCAGCAGTTGAAATGGTTTTTGGCATGTGTGCATATAATCTATTAATTGCCACTTCCTGTCAATTGTAGGGATTCATGCTTATAAATAGTATGAAAAATTTTAATGCAAATAAAGAGGGAGAGAAAATCCAGCATTTGGTCTTTTTTTTTTTTTTTTCCCAAGCTGGATTCAGTGAGGTGTTGAAACATGCAGGGCATTTGTTCCTGGCATTGATAAGGATCTCTCACCGTCTTTTATAAAATGCTAAATTAACAATCATCAGCCCCCACGACTCACAGTCCTGCTCAGTGCATAGCTTGCCTTTCTCTCGGGCTTCCTCTGAATCCACAGATCTGAAGGCTTTTTCCCTGTCATCTGAGAAAGCAAAATTCCTGACAAAACTAATGACTTGGGGCTCCTGCGGCATTTTAAAACCATTTCTTTTTCCCCATGAGTGGCTGCCTAATGTGAGTGGGATTTCAGTGGCTGTTTGCATTATTTCCTCCCTGCAGTCAGGACATGCAGCCCCATTAGCCTGCCTGGCTGCTCGGCACAGCGGTGGCTCTCCGGTGAGGTTTTCCACCAGGTTTCCCAATCCACACAATTTAGATAGTTTACTGCCTTGCGTTTCAGGTAATGGTATCTGACATGGGATTTAAAAGCATTTTCAGGTCCTTTATCCTGTGTTGGTGTGGCAAATCTTTAAGATGTGAAGAACCGGAGGTTTCTGAGCTGGTAGGAAGGGGAATGTTCTCAGCTGAAATCCTTCAGAGCAAGCAGTGACCACCCATGAATCAAGGAAATCAACTCTGAATCCTGGAAGGAGGAAGAGGAGAAAGTTCTGAGTCATGGAATCAGAGAATATCCTGATCTGGAAGGGACCCACAAGGATCACGAGTCCAACTCCTGGCCCTGCACAGACACCCCAACAGCCCCACCCTGGGCACCCCTGGCAGTGGTGCCCAAACCCTCCTGGAGCTGTGGCAGCCTCGGGGCCGTGCCCATTCCCTGGGGAGCCTGGGCAGTGCCCAGCACCCTCTGGGGGAAGAACCTTTCCCTGATATCAAACCCAAACCTCCCCCGACACAGCTCCAGCTGTTCCCTTGGGTCCTGTCACTGTCACAGAGAGGAGAGGTCGGTGCCTGTCCCTTCTGTAGCTGTAGCAGCTGTTTTGCACTCTCTGCTCTTTCCATTGTGGCCCCACTCCTGGCAGGACGGCAGCCCTGTCCCTCCAGCGCCCTTCCCAGGCTCGTGGCTCCAGTGTTTTCCTCTCTGTTAGCAGGACCCCCACCCACTGTCTGTGAGGCAGCAAATCCCATTCCTGAGAAGTGGCGATTTGCTTCTGATGCCAGCTGGAAAACTCTCCTGTGGACAAAAGCAATTAAACATCTGCAGAACCTTCTGCTGCCGCCGAGCCCTGCCACAACCACTCCCGGAACGGTTAATATCAGGAATATTTGGCCTTCCATTTTCACCTCGGAGGCGCGGGATGGGGATGCTGCCTTTGGCTGGATCATGTGCTGCTCTCAGCAGCGCTCCTGCAAGAGTGGAGTGACCGGCCGGGATGTGCTGAGCCAGGGAAGCTCCAGGATGAAGCAGCAAAACGCTGCCTGGCCAGCTGATGGCCGGTCACACATTCCAAGCGTCCGGCCGCCTCCACACCCCCCGTGGCCACCCCGCCAGCGAGGCCTCGCCTCCAGGCAAAGGCACAGCTTCCGTCAGCATCCGCCTCATGCCGCTGCCTTTGTTTGCTCCGGGTAGTTTGGGAATGCGGCGGTAGCCTGCAGCTGAGTGACACGCGTGGCTGGCCAAGAGGGGAATGCTGAGCTCTCCCCGCAGCTCCACGCAAACCCTTCTTTGATCCCGAGTGCTGTGGAGCGGTTGATTTCTCAAAGATGCTTTGGGACGAGTAAGCAAATGGCTCGGTCTGAGCAACAGAGCCTGGAAGTCAAGCCAGGCTCCTCATTGCCAGAGGTCTGCAGAGATGGTGGGAGGGTGCGTGCAGAGCCCTGGGGTGATGCCAGCCTCTCTGCTGCGCTGGGATAACTCCTTTCTGCCGGCTGCAAGCGGACACTTGGGATACCTGACCAGCATCAGAACTTCCCCGCAGCCACCGCTGGCTCAGCCGCCCCGCTGAGCCAAAAAAGGTGCATTTTCTTGTGTTTCCCCCGAAATGTTTGGGATTCAGGGAAGCTGAGAGTTAATGTCAGTCCCCCAGCAGCGGAGCTGGACGGGTGCCCTCGGTGGCTTCTTGGGCTGTTTCGCTGTCCCCAAGTCACTGACAGAGCATCAGTTTCCATCTCCGTGGGTACCCTCAGATCCGTGGTCAGCCGCTGAGCTCAGGCAGGAGAAAGCAATCTGCCCTGTAAGCACTTTGGGAAGGATCCACGTCAGAGGGAAGGAGAACTCGGGGCCCTGAGAAGTCAGAGCTGAAAAAATCCAGTTAATCTCCCTCCCTGCAGACTCCGCAGACTGCTGGGATGTCACTGAATGAGCCCCTGGTATGTCGGTGCTGCAGGCAGCGCTGCCAGGCAGTTTTAAGACATTTAAGGGAAATTGAAGGACAAGCTCTCTTCGTGGTCATGAGGAGTAGTCTGGTCTCCTTCATGTCCTGGAGGAGGCCTTGGGGTGTGCTCTGCCTGCTTGCCTTGGGCCCCCGGGATCCCAAGGGTGGGTGATCCCTGGGGTCCCTGTGTGTGGGAGATGTCTGGGTGGATGATCCCTGGGGATGCCCACCCTGCCTGGGGAAGGGGATGGAGAGGGATATGACTGGAGCTGGCTGGAACTGGGGGAGCTAATTAGGGAGGGCGGGGGTCTGGATGGGCGATCCCTGTGCCTGGTGGGTGTGGGCAGTGGGATCCCTGCATGGGGCGGGTCTGGGGAGAATGGTCCCCACGCATGGGTGAGGAGATCCCTGGGGAGACCTGCCTGCGGGAGGTGATTCCCACGCTTGGGTGGGGTTTGGGTGGATGTACCTGTGTTCCCTGCGTGTGGGAAACGTGGGTGGGAGGATCCCTGCGTGCAGGAGATCTGGGTGGGTGATCCCTGTCTGTGGGTGGGGTAGGGGTGGGGAGATCCCTGGGGAGCCCTGCCTGCAGGAACTCTGGGTGGGTGATCCCTGGGGATCCCCGCCTGGTGGAAGTCTAGGTGGGTGATCCTCAGGAATAGGTGAGGGATTGCTGCATCGGGGAGCTTGGGGGTGGTGGGAACCCCGCGTGGGGGAAGTCTGGGTGCATGATCCCTAGGGATCCCCGTGTGTGGGAGATGTCTGGGTGGGTGATCCCTGGGGATCCCCACGTGGGGGGGACTCTGGATGGGTGATCCCTGGGATCCCCGTGTGTGGGAGATGTCTGGGCAGGTGACCCCTGGGGATCCCCACGTGGGGGGACTCTGGGCGGGTGAACCTCAGGACCAGGTGAGGGATCCCCACGTGGGGAGCTCGGGGGGCGATCCCCCAGCGCACGGGCGGCTCCGGGTGATGCACCCACACACGTGGCAAAGCCGGGCGGGCGCTCCCCGCTCCCGGGG